>SJYV01026877.1:146535-292181 GCA_006410875.1 Neotragus pygmaeus | reverse complement strand
GAAAAAAACAGCTTTGACTAGACAGATCTTTGTTGGCAAGGTAATGTCTCTACTTTTTAATGTGCTGTCTAGGTTGGTCATAACTTTGCTTCCAAGGAGCAAGCATCTTTTAATTTCATGGCTGCAGTCACCATCTGCAGTGATTTTGGAGCCCTCCAAAATAGTCTGTCACCATTTCTTTTCTTTCCCCATCTCTTTGCCATGAAGTGATGGGGCCAGATGCCATAATCTTAGTTTTCTGAATGTTGAGTTTTAAGCCAACTTTTTCACTCTCTTCTTTCACTTTCATCAGGAGGCTCTTTAGTTCTTCTTCACTTTCTGCCATAAAGGTGGTGTCATCTGCATATCTGAGGTTATTGATATTTCTCCTGGCAATCTTGATTCCAGCTTGTGTTTTATCCAGCCCAGCGTTTCTCATGATGTACTCTGCATATAAATTAAATAAGCATTTCTTCTAAGGGATTCTTGCCCACAGTAGTAGATATAATGATCAGCTGAGTTAAATTCACCCATTCCAGTCCATCTTAGTTCACTGATTCCTAGAATGTTGACGTTTACTCTGGCCATCTCCTGTTTGACCACTTTCAATTTGCCTTGATTCATGGACCTAACATTCCAGGTTCCTGAGGTTAAAGCATCTGCCTCCGATGCGGGAGACCCAGGTTCGATCCCTGGGTCGGGAAGATCCCCTGGAGAAGAAAATGGCAACCCACTCCAGTATTCTTGCCTGGAGAATCCCATGAACAGAGAAGCCTAGTAGGTTACAGTCCACTGGGTCGCAAAGAGTCGGACACGACTGAGCGACTTCACCTCATGCAGTATTGCTCTTTACAGCTTCAGACCTTGCTTCTGTCACCAGTCACATCCACAGCTGGGTGTTGTTTTTGCTTTGGCTCCATCCCTTCATTCTTTCTGGAGTTAATTCTCCACTGATCTCTAGTAACATATTGGGCACCTACTGACCTGGGGAGTTCATCTCTCAGTGTCCTATCTTTTTGATTTTTCATACTGTTCATGGGGTTCTTAAGGTAAGAATACTGAAGTGGTTTGCCATTCCCTTCTCCCGTGGGCCACATTTTGTCAGAACTCTCCACCATGACCCATCTGTCTTGGGTTGTGCTACAGGGCATGGCTTATAGTTTCACTGAGTTAGACAAGGCTGTGATCCATGTGGTCAGATTGTTTAGTTTTCAGTAATTGTGGTTTTCAGTTTGTTTTCCCTCTAATGGAGAATAAGAGGCTTATTGAAGCTTTCTGATGGGAGAGACTGACTGAGGGGGAAACTGGGTTTTGTTCTTATGGGTGGGGCCATGCTCAGTAAATCTTTAATCCAATTTTCTGTTGAAGGGCAGGGCTGTGTTCCCTCCCTGTTAATTGACCTCAGGCCAAACTTCAGTGGAGGTAATGAAGATAATGGCGACCTCCTTCAATTGTCCCGTGCATGCACTGCTACACTTAGTGTCCCCAACCTTGCAGCAGGCCACAGCTGACCCACGCCTCTGCTGGAGACTCCTGAACACTTATGGGCAAGTCTAGGTCAGTCTCTTGTGGGATCACTGCTCCTTTTATTACTTATTAGGTAAACATTATATAAACATTATATAAACATTCCACCTATTTATAAAGTGGAATATAATATTAGGTCTTTATTAGTACTGTGTGACAACCACTTGTTTTAATAATATAATGTGCCTTGAAGTGCAGATTTATTTAAAATATGACTGTGACTTCCAGGCGGTGCTAGTGGTAAAGAACCCACCTGCCAATGAAGAATACTTGAGAGGAGGGTTTGATTCCTGGGACAGAAGGATCACCTGGAGGAGGGCATGACAACCCACTCCAGTATCCTTGCCTGGAAAATGCCTTGGATGGAGGATCCTGGGAGGCTACAGTCTATAGGGTTGCAGAAAGTCAGGCACCCCTGAAGTGACCTAGCATGCATGCTTATGGCTGTTTTTAAGTGTGAAAGGTGAATAACTTCAAGTTCAGAGATGACTTGCCCAAGGTTTTGTAGCTAAATAAATGTGTGGATCTTCTGGAGCCTAGTTGTGTTGATCTTTCTGAACTATTTAGAAGACATTAAAAGTTCTATGTTAGATAATTATTTTAATCTGTTATTGTTGACTAATATGTACCTGCTCTCTGAAATTGTGATTTGTTTCCTAAGAAAGCATTTAACAGTATTAACTTTATACTTTTGTTAACTGTTTTAGAAAATGTAAGTGAATGTTTTACCTTTTTTAAGTGTAAATATTTGAAGATAATATTTATCTTGAAGCAATATCATGTTTGGTTACAATTAAATAATGTGGCATCACTGATTTTTTTTTTTTTTTTTAACACATTAAGGTTCAAATGCAGGTATCTGCTTCTTAGGCTTTAAATTCTAGGAGTGGTTTGGGTTACTTCAGTACTTTTTTCTATAACAATTTTTTTTTAAAAAACAACAGTAATAATTTATTTAGTGACAGATTGGCCATTTGTGAAGGGTGTGGTAAGGAAGGCTTATGTCTTCTTTTCAAAACTAAGAAAAATTTTTATTGAGGTGTAGTTGATGTACAACATTCTATTAGTTTCAGATGTACAACATGCTACTAGTTTCAAGTGTATAGCACAACGGTTTAAAATTTGTACATATTATGAAATGACCACCACAGTAAGTCTAGTTCTAGTCTGTCACCATATGTCATTATAGAATTTTTTTCTTGTGATGAGAAATTCTAATATCTCTCTTAGTAACTTTTACATATGCGCTATAGTGTTATTAACACAGTCACCATGCTGAACGTCATGTTTTCATGATTTATTTATTTTATAAACTAGAAGCTTGTATATTTTAACTCTTCACCCATATTTTTGTTTCTGTAACTTTTTATGGACAAACCCATTTCAATAGAAAAGTTAGTAGTAAACCAAAATTCTTAAAACTTATTTACACCTTAATTTATAAGCACAGAACAAACAAAACCTTTCTTTTTCTATTTTGAAATACTGTGTATTTTGGTGGGAAAATTTAAAGAGATGAGTGCATAATGTACTTTGATTTTTCTTCTCACCTGCGAACAGTGTATATTATAACAATCCGAACCATACTGTATACCCAGATACATATTTCTCTTTTATCCCTGAACATTCTACTAAGAATGTCTCATTGGCTATTTCTCAAAAAAACATGATAGTAGTGGTTGTATGATAGTCTGTCATTTAATTTATTTAGCCATTCTTTTATTGTTGGACATAAAGATTTTTAATTTTTACTGTTAAAATGCTATAATTATCCAATAAGCATTTTCATTTCTGTACCATAAATTTTTAAAGTAGAATAGTTGAACAAAAGGATGTGAACTTATATAAAGCCTTTGATAGCTACTGTCAAAATTTTCATGCAGAAAAGTTATATCTNAGAGGAACCCAGTGTGTTGCAGTCCATGGGCTCAAAGTCTGACACCACTTAGCTACTGAATGAGGACAACTAACTATAGCGTTTCCTTCTATCTTCTGCTTACTGCTATTACCTAGAACAGGGAGTGGTATAGTTTGATTAGAATTTGTTGAGTGCCAGAACCTCCATATCAGGTCTCCCCTCAAGCAGCAACCAGGCTGGTTTTCCCGAGTGCCTTGGCAACACATGGGTGCTCCTCTCTGAGAGGAGGCAGGGCCGATGTAGTCTCACTTGGTAGTTAATTATATCCCACTCAAACATTTCAAGTGTGTCTTCTGCCAACTCGGTGCAAGCCCCTTGAAGACAGTGACGGGTCTTGCCCCTCGAACCCCCACTGCCTCACATGGCACTCCAGTAGGACCTCCACAGGGCGGACAAAATGCGGTACCTGTTGGCCTGGAGACTCTAACTCATGCCACAGCATGGTAGCCTGGGGCCTTGTGGGCTCCCCTGTCTTCTGCTGGCATGCTAATTTGTTCTCCCGAGGGTGAAAAAAAAAAAAACAGGGGGATGACTGACAGGGAAGAACCTCATTTGAGCTGACTTCCTGTGGGCTGAAGAGTGGTTCTCAGGCCAACACTGTGTCTCCTGTTCCCCTCTGCCACCCTTGGATGTAGGCAAGTCTTTCTCAGCCAGAACGCCGGTGTTTATAAAGAGCTCAGGGGGCCACTTGGAAAGAGTGTAGAAAGAAACAAAGCGAAAACCAACGGTTCCTCTGTGCCCCCAGCCAGCAAGATGCAGTCAAGTCTGGCTTCCTTTCTCTGTCCACACTCACACAAGTCATTCCCCATCCATCCTCCCTCTCCTTACTTCTCTCTCTCTCTTTGAGGGTCTCTCTCTCCTGTACACACAAGCACACACATAAGAAGGATAAAAATGCAAGAAGGAGAGTCAAAATGTGCACAGGGAGAGAACCCAGGCCTCCCGCATTGCAGGCAGATTCTTTTCCAGCTGAGCCACCGGGAAAGCCCAAAATATGCACAGGAATACATGCAAAGAGGGCAGACCAAATGGGGCCACATGTCTGAAGGCAGCCAAGGCAACTTTAGGGATGACAAGAGTATTTTGTATCTTAATTAGGATTTGGTTTCCCAAGTGTAAACAGATCAAATGATCTGTACACTGAAGATCTATGCATTTTCCTGTATGTAAATTTCTACCTTACACCTATTATTGTGGGGTGGGGGTGGGAGTAAGCAAGGAGACCAAAAGGTAAAAATATAATAATAATAATAATAAAACACCTCACCTGCAGGATCAAGTGAAAGAAGAAAATGAGACTAGCTATGGGCCGGCGTAGGGAGTGGGTATGGGATGGGAGCTTTTCCAGGTTCTCTAGGTGGTAAAGAACCCACCTGCCAAAGCAGGAAACATAAGAGGTGCAGGTTTTATCCCTATGTTGGGAAAATCCCTGGAATATGAAGTGGCAACCCACTCCAGTATTTTTGCCTGGAGAATCCCGGGGACAGAGGAGCTTAGCGGGCTACAGTCCGTGAGGTCACAAAGAGTTGGACAAGACTGAAGCGACATAGCATGCACATGTCAGGGGGAGAAGGTGAAGAGAAATAAGAAAGGCTACAAGAGAAAATGGGGCTTTCTAGGTGGTGCTAGTGGTAAAGAACCCACCTGCCAATGCATGAGACACAAGAGACATGGATTTGATCTCTGGATCAGAAAGATCCCCTGGAGGAGGGCATGGCAACGCACTCCAGTGCTCTTGCCTGGAGAATCCCATGGACAGAGGAACCTGGCAGGCTACAGTCCATGGAGCTGCAAAAAGTCGGACACAACTGAAGTAACCTAGCATGCACACACACAAGAGAAAATAAAGCAAAATGTGGCTAAAAATATAAGGCCTCTGTAACCTGCTCAGTTACAAAGGAATAAGGCAGTGTGGGCTCAGGGCAAGCGCTGGCCGTGCAATGGTCCATCCAGACCACAGTCAGCCTCTTGAGCTGTCAGTACTCATTAACCATCTATAAGTACAGCCTCCACCCAGGCACAGGCCAGCCCTGACCTGGGGCATGGATGGCTCCTGCCAGCCTGCCCCCAGCCCGGCCTGCCGGCTCTCATTTCCACCCAGGGGATCCTGGCTCTCACACAGTCCTACTCTGGGAGTCATGGTTTTGCTTTGTTTCCTGGCCATGGAGGAGGGGCCTCTAGCCAAGCCCAGTGGAGCTTGAACCTAAGGTCTCACCCGCCCCGTCCTGGAGTAGCACTTAAGCTCCTCCCATCTCTGGGTTCTGGCTGGCAGGCTGCCTGGCAAGGCCCCACAGACATGCGCTGGCTGTAGCCCAGCTCCCCGAGCCTTGGCCCCTTGCCACCATCCCCTCGTCGCCCTGAGCCCTCCTCTCATGCCAACCTGCAGCTGCAGCTCCCCTCCCTGCTCAGCTGGGCACAATGCTGCTGTCTCCTCCCCAGGGGTTGGGCTGCAGCATCAATACATTTTGATGAGAAAGCGACACCAGCTGGCACACCCTGTGTGTGTTTTTAAATCGGCCAATGACTTCCAGATCCCGGGGGCTGGGAGTGTCCCTGGGGCAGTACCCTCTGCAGTGGAGGGCACTCACAGGGCCAGCAGGGGCACCACCTTCGAGTCTCACCAGTGACTTTAACCAGGGTCTAGCAGTGAATGTAAATGGGCCTCATCTCTCTTCTGCAAACTGTGCTCCTCTTCCCTGGTCCCTTATGTCTCTTTCTTTTTCAAAAATGTTTATTACTTACTTGGCTGTTCCAGGTCTTAGCTGCAGCATGTGGGATCTAGTTCCCTGACCAGGGTTTGAACCCAGGCCGCCTGCATTGGGAGCACGGAGTCTTAGCCACTGGACCACCAGGGAAATCCTGGTCCCTTACGTTTCTTGCTCTGTGAAGTGGTTCGAATCCAGGGATGAGGCACACCAGTTAGTTCTTCCATAAGAATTAGAATTTCAGCAACATCTGTTATTTTGGGGACTGTAGCAAGCCACGGGATCTCTCAGACCCTCAGCTTCCCCATCTGTGAGACGGAAATGCTAACAGTACTGCCTGGGCTGTCAGGAGAGCTGAGGAGGCAGGGCTCACGAGGCTACGGGCAGCCCCGGTGCGTGCTGAAAGCCCAGCGAACAACGCCGCCGCCTTGTGTTATGGGCTCGCCTCGTTTACCTAAACGTGGCCACAGCCATCCTAAGATGTCCAAGCTAGAGGACCCTCTTCTGGGCTCTCTGCTCAGGTTCGGCCACCTCCTACCAACCCAGTGCTGAGGCTGCAAGTCTCACGGGGAGAAGGAACCGGCCTGGCCCGCCCAGGCCCTGGGTGCGCCTGCTGTGGCGAAGAGCTCGCTGCCCGCCCCAGTGCCACCCCCACCGGGGCCTGTCGGGGCCTGAGCTGGCCACTCCCTGGGAGGGGACCCCCTGCCCCACAGGGCTGTGGTGCAACCAGCCAGGCTCAGCTTGTCCCTGACTCGACACGGTAGAACACGGTAGGTTGCTACCATCACGCCCATGCTCCCAATGCAAGTTCCAGAGGGGCTGTCTGCCTGGGCCCCCAGGCCTGTCCTCCAGAGAGCCTGGAGAGCCTGGCTGACGCGTGGCACCTGTCATCCCAAAGGGCACAATTACTGTCCAGTGACTCTCTTTCCCCTGAAACCACTGCAGCCACTCAGAGGTATGAGGCAGATATCCTAGGCCAGGTAAGGATGGGAAGCAAGGAGCATAAGCCTCTAGGACAGTCTGGTTTCAAGTCTGGCTTATGAGACCCTTCCAGTCCTAAGATCTCAAGAAACCAGGAATCTACCTCTCCATTTGTCCCCAGTTCTTCCTCTTTAAGTCCCACTCTGAGCCCTAGACCCCTGGCCATTGCTACATGGAGGGAGAGAAGACCTAGCCAAGGCCTTTCATCACTCCCAAGAAGGAACCTTCCTACCCAGAGGACTAAGGCTCTCTCATCCCAAAGAGGTGGGGCCCTCCAAGCCCCCGTGGTTCCCTGCCACCTTAGGTCGCCTGGTGCCTCCGGCTCTTACTTCAAGACAGCCTTGCTGTCGGTTCCAGCACTGCCTTTGAAGAGGGGGCCTAGACAGGTGAGCCCATTGGGTGGGGGTGGACGGGTGGGTTCCACTGATTTCCTGTGGCTCCAAAGACTGCTCTGATGGAATGGAAGGAAGAATGAGTTACTGCTGCGGTGTGCCCACTTGCCAGCCTAGACCATGGCACCAGAACAAGATGCTCACAAAAAGCCAGTATGTGGGTAGCACCCCAGACCCATGCTCAGACAGGAGTCTTACACAGCAGCTCTCCAGGCCTGAGACTCCCGGGATGCCTGGCAGCACCCCAGTACTGAGCACCAGGCTGGAGGACACCAAGGCTCTGAGTGGGCGCAGCTCAGCTCTAGCAAAGGAGTTGGGAGAGGAGGACTTGCCTGGTGGTTCAGTGGCTACTGATCTCCCAATGCAGAGGGCCCAGGTTTGATCCCAGGTCAGGGAACTAGATCCCACATGCCACAACTAAAGATCACATATGCCAACACTAAGATTGAAGATCCCACATGTCGCAAGTAGGACCCGCCACAGCCAAATAAANACAGAGGATGAAATGGCTGGATGGTATCACCAACTTGATGGTTGTGAGCCTGAGTGAACTCCGGGAGTTGGTGATGGACAGGGAGGCCTGGCGTGCTGCGATTCATGGGGTCACAGAGTCAGACATGACTGAGCGACTGAACTGAAGTGAACTGAAAGTATGTTAAGATATAAATTATCTTGTAGTAATGACAAGATACTATCCTTTATTATTGAATGCTTTCTGTGTGCCAGATGTTGTGTTGATTGCTCTTAAAAGTTAAGGTATGAAAGGTTTTTTTTTTAGTAATGATAATAGCTTTCATTTATTATTAAATGCCTTCTTTGTACCAAATACTGTGTTGCATGCTTTATTTTTAAATGCATTATCTTACTTGATCTTAAAAGCACTGGGTAAAATAAGGTGTTATAACTCTTACTTTACAAAAGAAGAAACTGAGGCTCAGAGAAGTTAATTAAATTCGCCAAGAATACATAGCTTATCAGTGACAGGGTTTTGATTTGAACTTAACCTGTCTGATTTGAAAGCCTGGAGTATTTTTTGCTTCTACTTTCAGTGTACAGTTGTGGGAGCATTAAAGTATGTGCAGTTTAAAAATCCTTGTTACCAAGTACAGTGTGTTTTATTTTTAAAAAGAATTTTTACTCGGCCTACTTATAGCCTAACTATTTTCCATTTCTCTTGCAAATCCTCAAAGGCTACAGTCCTTTAGGCTTTAAGGTTATAGTTTTCAAACCAAAACTTCACTTAGGAATGAAATCCTTATAAAAAATTTTATTCAAAGGTCTAATAAATAACATATAAAATCACAGTTTCTCCATCAAACACACCCAGTATATTCCCTAAGACAGAGCCTTTTAGGCTCTGGGGAAGCTAAATTTAAAACTGCTGTATAATCCTAACTCTTTTTATTATGAGCCCTTTCACATGAATGTGTGAGGTTTTATCATTCAAGATTAGCCATTTCAACTTTGTGTGTAAGAATAAATAGACAATATAACCTAAAGCCATCAGTTGTTCAGTCACTTAGTCATGTCCGACTCTTCGCGACCCCATGGACCATAGCATGGCAGGCTTCCCTATCTTTCACCATCTCCCAGAACATGCTCAAACTCTTGTCCATTGAATCAGTGATGCCAGCCAATCATCTTGTTCTCTGTCGTCCCCTTCTCCTGCCTTCTTTCCCAGCATCAGGGTCTTTTCCAGTGAGTCAGTTCTTTGCATCTGGTGGCCAAAATATTGGATCTTCAGCTGCAACATCAATCCTTCTAATGAATATTCAGGATTGATTTCCTTTAGGATTGACTGGTTTGATCTCCTAGCAGTCCAAGGAACTCTCAAGAGTTTTCTCTAGCACCACAGTTCAAAAGCATCAATTCTTTGATGTTCATNCTGCAACATCAATCCTTCTAATGAATATTCAGGATTGATTTCCTTTAGGATTGACTGGTTTGATCTCCTAGCAGTCCAAGGAACTCTCAAGAGTTTTCTCTAGCACCACAGTTCAAAAGCATCAATTCTTTGATGTTCATCCTTCTTTATGGTCCAACTCTCACATCCATACATGACTACTGGAAAAATCATAGCTTTGACTAGATGGACCTTTGTCAGCAAAGTAATAGGTTTGTCATTGCTTTTCTTCCAAGAAAGAAGCCATCTTTTAATTCACAGCTGCAGTCACCATCTGCAGTGATTTTGGCGCCCAAGAAAAAAAAAATCTGTCATTGTTTCCACTGTTTCCCCATCTATTTGCCATAAAGTAATGGGATCGGAGGCCAGGATCTTCATTTTTGAATGCTGAGTTTTTTGAAAGCCATGAGTAGACCACCTTTTTGTTAAGTGGAAAAAACTAAACTTTTCATTAGACATTTTAAGTTGTTAAATAAAAAGATTCTAAAGTCTCTCTCTAAACATTTTTTTTTAAACAAATGCATTTACTTAAGCAACTAAAGTTAATTCATTTGTGGGAACTTAGTTTGGCATATGCTTTGTGTTTTAAGTTTGTTTTTTTTTTGCTTGACATATTTTGCTCTGCTTTCTTTCATAGTAGTTATTTATATATTTATTTGAAGTCATATTTATTATTTTCCCACATAGAAAGGTATTTTATGAACTGTTTGAGTATATATTATATATAATAGACATTTTGTAGTTTCTTTTTATCCCCTAACTTTAGATCACATCAATTTTTGCCATTATTTATTGTTAGTTGTATGATATGTTGATTATATTACTTCTAATTTGACTCCAAAGTATTTTTTAATTTAGCTCCAAAGTATTTTTACTTAGTTGTAAACAATATTCTGAAGACTTTAAAAATATTTTTTCACTATTTAAATCATTGTAGGTATGAATGAAAGTTCATTTTTATCAAAACGTCCTTCTACTTCTGAAGTAAACAGTGTTAACCCAAAAAAGTCTAAACCCAGTGAAGGCGTTTCTGGAACAAATTCCTCAGCTGTATTTTCTTCAGTTAAATCTCTTTCAGTGACATCTCCCCAGCCTATGCCATCAAAAGGTAAATATGAAATGTGGCATATAAAAAGAAATTATAGTATTTATATATGAATTATAGAAATTATAGTACAAATGATTAATAGTGGTTATCGAAGGTTAAAGAGTAATGAATTTTGAATCATATATATTTGAATTTATTTTAGGTACAAATACTTCATCAAATCAGTCTAAAAATGGAACACCTTTTCCAAGAGCCTGTCCAAAGTGCAATATTCATTTCAATCTTTTGGATCCTTTGAAAAATCACATGAAGGTAAAACTTTTTCAAAATTTAATTTTTAAAAGGTTTGTAAATCCTTAAACATACTGATTGATTTGTAGTAAATAATGATTTGTTCAGCTCTTGAGATAAATATTCTTGTGATATTTTCATATAAGGTAGAAGTTCGTATTCATAATCATTGTTTTCATGTAAGATGAAGATCCCCTGGAGGAAAACATGGCAACCCACTCCGTATTCTTGCCTGAAGAATCCTCATGAACAGAGATGCCTGGTGGGCTATAGACTATCAGGTTGCAGAGTTGGACGTGACCGAGTGACTAAGCACAGCACAGGAAAAGATTTAAAAATTTCCTCTGAGTCATCAAATATTAAAAACCGAGTTCATATATATTATGCCTACTTATCATATTCTAATTTTAAATGAAAATAATGCATCATTCAACATATCTTATTTACTACCTTACACATATTTGAAACTTCTTAAAAATAGGCATTTTATAATGTGTTTGATGTTTCATATAATGTCTTCCCAGGTGGCTCAGTGGTAGAGAATCCACCAGAAGACTTAGGAAATGTGGGTTTGATCCCTGGATTGGGAAGATTCCCTGGAGAAGGAATGGCAACCCATTCCAATATTCTTCCTGGAAAATCCTGTGGGCAAAGCAGCCTGGCGGGCTACAGTCGATGGGGTCACAAAGAGTCGGACACTACTGAGCACTCATGCATGCAGTATTTCATATAAGTTAACGGTTCCTTTAATTATCTTTTTTGTTCATGCTAACATGTGCATGTCACATTACACAATGAAAGTCTTAGTTTTACATTAATTTCAACACCCAGACATAAACTCCAAATGGTAGAGCATTTCATATGAAGTCATTATTTTAACTCAGTCCAGAATATAGTTTGTATAATGATTATAAATTAATTTGAGATTCTTACTGATACAAGAAGCTTCTGAAATTGGAGTTTAAGGAATTTTCAAAGTACAAATGAATAGGTTTAGGTAACACTTCACTTAAAATATTTTAGTAGGTATTATAGTACCCTGCTATGTCTGTGTAAAGATAGCCTGTATTCCTCTTCTGTGCTGGGTATAAATGGAAGGAAGGGGTAAAGAGAAGAGACAAGGCAAAAGCCAGTATAGATCATGTGGAGAAAAGAAGAAAGAAGGATGCAATGGTATGGAAATATCTCAAGAAGGATTCTTGCTCACTGTTTTAGTGATTGACAGATCTCTTGAGTTTGAGTATTTTATGAAAAAAAGAAGTAGAAAAAAATAAAGGAACTTCTTTAGAAATTCAAACATTGTCTCTTCATTTACATACAAAACTGTATTTGGTCTGTCACTACTTTTAGCTTGCAGTGTGTACTCTATGATAATTGCACTTTGTGCTTTGTTTTTATCTGAGAATTAACCTGTAGAAATGCTTTCAATTTTGCTATTTATGTAATATCTTGAGATATCTGGGTTTGGGTTTTTTTTTTTGTTTGTTTTCTTTTGTTTTACTTTTTGGACATGGGGTAAAAAAGAAAAGTATAAATTCTTTAGTTATCTTTAATTATTTGAATAGGTAATATAGTCATATGATTCAAAATTTTAAAGTTTACAAGGACATAGAAGTAAAAACTCTTATCCTTGTCTCTTATTTACCTGGTTTTCAGTGTGACTCTCAAAGAAAATAATAGTTATTAGTTTTTTTTGTTTTTAAATCTTCCCTGGTCTTCTTTCTGCATAAACAGGTGAATACAAATGTTCTTCATTTCTGTTTCTTACACAAGCTGTAGCATATTATATATTTGTACCTGGTGAGACTGGCAATCATTTTCCAAAATGTAGCTTTACTTCCAAAACATTATACCCTTGTTTGTGATTGCTCATATTAGAAGTAATCACAACTTCATATAATATTCTATAATAAAGCACTATACAATATTTTTTAAAAAGGATGGAATCTCTTGAAATGGAAGATAGCTCTAAGACATATTATTGAATTCAGTTGAATGTAGTATGAATAATTTATGATATATTTATGTCATAAAAAATCTTACAGAATAATCACTAAATCTTGCTCAGGGAAGTATAAAATTATGAAGACTTTTATGTTCCAGATTGTGTATTTTATACATAAACAATACTTTGTAATAGTAGTTTCCATTTTGAAAAAATAAGTTTTTAAGATTATTTGTAGATGATTTTATTTTGCCTTTGTTATAGACAAATAGATGACTATACCTCAGAAATATTGTTTTCTTTCAATGAAAAATACCTAAAACATAATTCAAATATGCTATAATAATAAGAACCATATACTTATTTGAGACCATGGAGAGACTACTACGCTTTAAAAACATCAGTTAATCCTTAGAAAATTATGTTTCTTTTTTTTAGAAACTAAACATATACTTTTTCTTCTTTGGCTGCTGTTTGTTGCTGTGCATGGGCTTTCTCTAGTTGTGGAGAGTGGGTTTACTCTCTAGTTGCAATGTGTGGACTTTTCATTGCAGTGGCTTCTTGTTGCAGAGCACAGACTCCAGGTGTGCAGGCTTCAGTAGTTGGAGCCCACAGGCTCAGTTGTTGTGGCTTGTGGGTCCTAGAGTGCAGGCTCAGTGGTTATTGTTTGTGGGCTTAAGTTGCTGTACGCCATGTGGAATCTTCCTGGACCAGAGATTGAACCCATGTCCCCTACATTGTCAGGTGGATTCTTATCCACTGCGCCACCAGGGATCTAGAAAATTCTTTGAGACAGACATTTTTATCATTGTGTAGAGCCAGTTAGTTGGTGTAACTGATGTTCAAACCTTTAATGGTAAAAGCTCAAGTTCTCAAATACTTATTTTTACCACCTTTTGACAAGTGTACGGGCTATTTAACTTGAAGACAGATATATTAGTTCTTTTTTAGGGTATAGAATTAGGTATTTATTAACCAGATCTAGATTATTTAGATTATCTACATTATTTAGATTTCTATGTCTTCACTTAGTTTTTGTCTACTTGCTCGGTCATGGATTTTGAGAAATAACACATCTCAATCCACATCTTTCAGTACCAATATTTTCTTTGGTATATTGCAATTCTTTCTTAAGATTGTTGATATTGTTTGTGATACAGATGAATCTCTTTTATAACTGTACTGTGAACATATCCTGTAGGATTTTTATAAAGTGTCCTTTTTTGTCTTAAGCTTTGATGCCTTTTAGACTCACAACCTTTATTTTCTTCTGGTTTCTATTTGCCTAATATATTCTTTGTTTATCCTTTTATTAATATTTTCAACCCTTCTGAATTGCTTTGTTTTAAGCATGCCTCTTGCTTTAAGTAGGGAGTTGTAATCCTTTGTAATCCTACATGAAAATGTTTATTTCAGTAGTTGATTTTAATTTCCTTATTTTCATTGATGTGATAGGTTTATTTGATCTTGGTTCTGTCACAATTTTTTTTAACTAAGTTGAATTATCTTTCTTTCCTTTCTCACTCTGTGGTTGCTTTATATGTATGTAGTTTGGATTTTTAGAGAAGTTATATGTTTTTTTTCATGTTTATCCTTACCCTTCAAGTTTGAATGTTATGATTCCAGTAGTCTTCTATTCTTATGGCCATTCTCTCCCATTAAAATTGATTAAAGTAGCTCTAAATTTCCTATCCTTAACTCCCATTTCTTACTTTTTCCTCTGCTACTGGTATTAGTAAATATTATCTTTCTGAGTGTACTATTTCTTTGTACTATTAAAAATGCTCATACCTATACGTCTTTATTTGGTAATTCTAAATTATATTCCTTGATGTGCTGCTACCATGTGGAAGCAATCTGTGAACTTTCTTGTTGTCCTTTTACCTCCTTTCAGTTTTTATTTGTAGGTTATATCATTTTTCCATTGTCAAGGACATATACCATTTTCAGTATGCTTAACCTTATTTTTGTACTTGTTTTAATCCTTTTCCACCATAAATAGATTCAGTGTCCATCACCAGTCTTTTTGTCATGGTTCCTTTGGTTATCACTTGTTTGATTAAAGTTCATCTAGTAATTTTTTCAAAAAGAGCCTGGAACAGTATTTGAGTTCTTTCATGTTCAAGACATTTGACTATAGTCCTCTAAAACTTTAAATCTTAGCCTGG
Source organism: Neotragus pygmaeus (assembly GCA_006410875.1). Lineage (NCBI taxonomy): Eukaryota > Metazoa > Chordata > Mammalia > Artiodactyla > Bovidae > Neotragus > Neotragus pygmaeus. The sequence goes on along the minus strand of SJYV01026877.1, from coordinate 277,324 downwards.
TTCTCATTTCTTAATTTTGCTTTCTTGTCTTTTGTATATTTTCTTTACTTTGATTTCCTCTCAGTTACTAAATCTCCCAACCCTCTTCAGTGCACCTTTTCCATTTTTGGTTGTCGGTGGTTTGTCATTCAGCCTTTTTTTAATAGGGATATGAAACATTGTTTAAAAGACACTTCGAATGAGATTTATATGTTTATTTTAAAAATCTGGTCCTATCTTAGTTTTCTGTAGAAAAAAAAGAAAATGGAAGAACAGCAAGCAATTGATCATCAATTATGCATTTATGAGTATTTAGGGTAAAAAACTTTTATAGATGTACTAAATTAGACATTTCTGAAGAATATGAACCTTGCAGCATATTTTATCATAGATTACAGATTCTTTTGTAGATTCAGAATAGCCTCAATTCTCAAATATGACTCAGAATAACTCTTCAGTCTAAAAGCCAAATTTTTGATTATAAAGATTATCCACAATTGTAATTAGAGACACTATTCTTTTATGTAATTTTTTGTGTTATAATTTTCCTGTTGATGTTTGAGATCCATCCCCATAGTAAAACCACAGATAAGCTGAGAAGTTTTGTCTATCAAAATGATGATACAGATGCACATCATTTGTAGTAAGACACATATTTTAAATCATTCTTCTAATAGTGCTGGTGAGTTTACTCTGATTGGTCTTTTTCTCCATTTTTCCTTAAAGTCAAACCCAATGTTTTTAGACAGAACTTAGCTTTCTAAATTTCTTTTAACAGTCCAAGTTTCCTCAGTTTGAACTCTTAAATATGTGTGTCTTAAGAAGAATCTTTAAATAGAGGTAGCAAAACCTTTCTCATTTCCCTCTTTTTATTGTGGTTTCATTTCAACTGTGTCTTTCAGAGTGTAGACCACAGAGGATCATATTGTATTAGAGAACTAATGTACTTATCCTAGTTTAGCTTATGGGTGCAACCTTAACTCTAGAAACAAATTATATCACTTTTGGTCAGTTCATTTTATTTAGTATTTTTTTTCTCTCTTTTAGAGGATTTTTTAAAGAATTTTTTGGTGTGCTTTTTTTTTTTCTTCCTTTTAAAGGTTTCAGAATTGACAAGTGAGCAAAATAAGTGCAATCAAAGGAAATGTTATAGGTCTGTCATATCAAAAGCCCAGTTTCTCATGTGACATACAAAGTTTCACCAGTAATGAAGCATTTCAATATGGCAGGAGAGGAAGATGCTGTTATTTTTATAAATGGAATAGAGTTGTGTTTAGATTGTCAAACTTTCTTACGATGTGACTAACTTACTAAATAACATGTTTAGGAAGAGTTTAAGTCAAAGTTTAAATAATTGTAAAAGAATCATGTAGTTATTGTTCAGTCACTCAGTTGTGTCTGACACTCTGTGACCCCATGGTTTGTAGCATGCCAGGCCTCTTTGTCCTTCACCATCTCCCAGAGTTTGCCCAGGTTTGTGTCCATTGCATCAGTGATGCTATCCAGCCATCTCATCCTCTGATTCCTGTTTCTCCTTCTGCCCTCAATCTTTCCCAGCATCAGGGGCTTTTCCAGTGAGTCAGCTGTTTGTATCAGATGACCAAAATATTGGAGTTTCAACTTCAGCATCAGTTCTTTTTTTTTCTTTCTGGGCACAGCACTACATTTTATTTCCTCTAAAAATGTCAATACAGTCAACAGAGCACTGTTGGGAAGCGTGGCTCTGTCCTTTCTGTGCTGGGCTTAGGCTGGTTGGCCCTCAGCATCAGTTCTTGTAATGAGTTTTCAGGGTTGATTTCCCTTAAAATTGTTTTGTTTGATCTCCCTTTTCTCCAAGGGACTCTCAAGAGTATTGTCCAGCACCACAGTTTGAAAGTATTAATTTGTTGGCACTCTGCTTTCTTTATGATCCAGCTCGCAAAACTGTATGTGACCACTGGGAAGACCACACAGCCTTGACTATACAGATCTTTGTTAGCAGAGTAATGTCTCTGCTTTTCAACACACTGTCTAGGTTTGTCATAGCTTTCCTGGCAAGAAGCAGATGTCTTCTGATCTCATGGCTGCAGTCACCATCTGCAGTGATTTAGAGACCAAGAAGAGGAAATCTGTCACTACTTCCACCTTTTCCACCTCCATTTGCCATGAAGTAATGGGGCCGGATGTCATGATCTTGCCGGCTCTCACTCTCTTCCTTCACCCTCATCAAGAGGCTCTTGAGTTCCTCTTCACTTTCTGCCATCAAGTGGTATCATCCACATATCTGAGGTTGTTGATATTTCTCCCACCTGTCTTGATTCCAGCTTGTAACTCATCCAGCCTGACATTTTTTATGATGTGCTCAGCATATAGATTAAACAAACAGGGTGACAGCAGACAGCCCAGTTGTACTCCTTTTTCAGTCTTGAACCAATCAATTGTTTCATACAGGGTTTAACTGTTGCTTCTTGACCTGCATACAGGTTTCTCAGGAGACAGGTAAGATGGTCTGGTATTCCTATTTCTCTTGAGAGCTTTCTATAGTTTGTTAATGATTAACACAGTCAAAGGCTTTGGCCTAGCCGATGAAACAGTAGATGTTTTTATGGAATTCCCTAGCTTTGTCTGTGATCCAGCAAATACTGGCAATTTGATCTCTGGTTACTCTTTATTTCCTATTTGACAATAAAAGGAGTTCATGATCTGAGCCACAGTCAGCTCCAGGTCTTATTTTTGCTGACTGTATACAGTTTCTCTACATTTGGCTACAAAGAATGTAATAGATTTAATTTCAGTATTGGCTATTTGCTGATGTCCATATATAAAGCCATCTCTTGCCTTTGCCCTGCTTCATTTTGTTCTCCAAGGCTAAACTTGCCTGTTAGACCAAGTATCTTTTGACTTCCTACTTTTGCATTCCAGTCCGCCATGATGAGTAGAACTTCTTTTTTTGGTATTGGTTCTGGGAGATCTTCTAGGTCTTCATAGAACGGATCAACTTTTTTGGCATTGGTGGTAGGAGCATAGACTTGGATTTCTGTGGTGTTGAATGACTTGCCTTGGAAATGAACTGAGATCATTCTGTCATTTTTGAGGTTGCACCCAAGTACTGCATTTCAGACTCTGTTATTGATTATGAGGGATTCTTGCCCACAGTAGTAGGTATAATGGTCATCTGAATTAAATTCACCCATTCCCATCCATTTTGGTTCACTGATTTAAAAGATGTCAGTGTTTATTCTTAGTATCTCCTGCTTGACCACGTTCAGTTTACCTTGATTCATGGAACGAATGAACATTCCAGGTTCCTATGCAATACTGTTTTTGTAGTGTCAAATTTTACTTCAACCACCAGATGTCCACAACTGAGCATCATTTCCACTTTGGCCCACTCACTTCATTCTCTCTAGAGCTATTAGTAGTTCTCCTCCGCTCTTCCCCAGTAGCATATGGGACACCTTCAGACCTGGGGGACTCATCGTTTGGTGTCATATCTTTTGTCTTTTTATACAGTTCATGAAATTCTCATGGCACATATACTGGAGTGGATCCCTCTTCCAGTGGATCACGTTTTGTTAGAACTCTCCACTATGACCCATCTGTTTTGGGTGGCTCTACATGTCATGGATCATAGCTTCATCAAGTTATGCAGGCCCATTTGCGATGACAAGGCAGTGATCCGTGAAGGGGGAATTACCTAGGTGGCCTGTTAAAGAATATAGGTTTCTGGGCCCTACCTCTAGACATTGTGGTTTATTAGTCTGAATTGAACTCAGCATTTTGACAAGCATTTCTGGTTTTTTCTAATGCAAGTCTTCCCTGGATTGCCCTCTGTGTAAAACTGCCTTAGAGAAATTCTAAAACTGAAAATTTATAGAATAAATTATCTTGTTGAAAGAAAAAGGTTAATATGTGAAAGTATTCCACCTTAGAACTAGTTTATATGACACCTTGATTTTACTCACTAGAAACTAAAGTTCCCCTTCAAATATATGAGCATTCTAAATTTCAAGACGTAATTGCTGAAGCTTTCAAGATGTAACTGATGCTTCTTTATTTTGTCCCTACATATTTTCTAGCATCTTGAGTCTTGGGAATGGCAGATTAACTGTACTCAGTGTCCAGTTCCAACCAGATATTTCAGAATTTAGTATATCACTTGATAATTGAGCATATACATTGTGGCATGTAAAACTATGCTTCTGTTGTATACTCTTTATGACATGGATATGAATAATTGTTTATTTAATTTAAATATTATTAGATATTTACATATGAAAAGGTACATTATAAGGAAAAAACTATTAGATCAATATCAAAGTCCTGCTTTTAAGATTTTTCTTTTCTTTCTTTAAAAATTTTTAAAAATTTATTAAGATCATAGGTATTTATTGTTTGAATTTTTTAGAGTATGTATATGAAGGGCAAGCTTTTGGCAAACATTTTTCCAAGCACAGTTTTACATGATCTTACCTTAGTTGTAAATAAAGAACCATATTTTGGTTTCTAATTTTTTTAAGTGATAAATAAGGATTCAGTTTTTTTTTTCTCTTGCAGTACTGTTGTCCAGACATGATAAATAATGTTTTGGGGCTGGCTAAAACAGAAATTTCAAGTACAGCAAATAAAAATAAAACTGTTGATTCAGAAAAAGGAAAACTGATTATGTTAGTTAATGACTTTTATTATGGGAAACATGAAGGAGATGTCCAGGAAGAACAGAAGACTTACACAACCTTTAAATGTTTCAGTTGCTTGAAAATTCTTAAAAATAATATTAGGTATGTAAGCTTTTATTTTTATTTCTGTTTGAAAATTGGAATGCTACAGGTTGTATCTTTATCTTGCATTTTTAATGTTATTCTAGATAAGTGATTTTAACACTTTGAGCTAAACACAAAGGCAAATTCTTTTGTTGAAAAGCTTTTGTTCTTTCTTAGATATTAGACTTGACTCTTAGATCCAGTTAGTTGTGTTTCTTTAAAATAACTTAAAAAGGACAAACTATATTTCAAAAAAAAAAAAATTTATTTTCCCTGTATTATCAGTGATCAAGGAATTTTCATGAGATAATTTTCATAGTTAGCTGCCTTTGAATTTTACTTTTTTCATATCACAAGAAGAACTACTTACTGATATTTTGTCCAGTTTGACTAATTATATACTCATGCTCAAATCTTGCAATTTATAATTTTTGGAACATTTATCTTATAGTGATCTTGGGAGAAGTACCAGTTCTAGGAAATATGACTGTTTTGATTTTAAATTTAAGTCCTTTAAGAGATTTAATTTCAGTGGAATTTTGAAATTTGTACACATACATGCTTTACATTTTTGGAATTTATACTTTGTAATCTTTGAGTGACATGGCATATTAGTAACTGTCATCATAAATAAGTTAGTTACAAGATTAAGAAGACATATTGATTGATATTTTCATTGGTTACACAGCTTGACATTTATATTTGGTAAGGTTTTTTAACATCATTTTATTATAAAAATTTTCAGCATTCAGCAAATTTAAAAATATTTTATAATAGATAAAACTGTATACTTATCATCTTGATTCTACTGTTAACATTTAACTGTACTTGTTTTATTGTGTATCTAGTCATCCTTCCTTCAAACTATTTGGGTTTTTTTATGCATTTCGAAGTAAGTTGCAGATGTCTATGTATTTCTTCAGGTGAGATGTGTGTGTACAAAATAAAAAGGCATACGTTTTTTGTTTATCCCTCATGACTATTATTATATAAGCATTCTTAGGCACCTATAGGTTACTTCTAGATCCAGCATTATTTTATTTTCCTGTGAGTTCTTAAGGTCTGAAAAGAAGCATATAGAAAAACCCTGAAATAAACTGTGATAAACTCCTGTAATCATAATTTTTATGATAGTGCTTTATAGTTTGAGAAATTCTTTTACATATATTATTTCATGTGAGTTGTCACATTTATCTCCTTTCATCAAATTTAAACAGCCATTAATAGCTAATGGTCACAGTAAGTTTAACAGAATGAGCATTGTACTTTGTGATATAATACTGAAATAGTCCCATGGAGCAGGTAATGGCAACCTGTTGTAGTATTCTTGCCTGGAAAATTGCACGGACAGAGGAGCCCAGTAGGCTCTATAGTCCATAGGGTTGCAAAGAGTCAGACACTGAGCATGCACACACACTGAAACAATATTACAATAGAACTCGGTCTCCTACTTTTTATATTTTTACTACTTTAATACTAAAACATACGAGAAGAATCGTGTTAATATAAAATGCATAGAAATATGGCTTCCTCGCTTAGTTCTTTGTTATACTTAAATGTTATATATATGATATTAGAATATATTTCAGTAGTTGTTTTTTTGGATTTTCCTTTGAGATTAACACACTAATATTAAACATATGAAGGTAAATTTTCTTTTTTATTATTATATTAGAATACTAGCTACATATTTCTAAAGAGTCCTAATACTAGAAATTTTAAGCACACAGCATCTGGGAACATCCTGGAATTGAGTGTTTTGAAATACTGATTGTTTAGTAAGCATAACCTTAATAGAAAACATTTTATGACCAAAGAAGTTATACATGTTAAGTAATATTTCACCTTGACAGTAGAAATTGGGAGGGTAAATTGATGTTTGTAGAGGAATGGTAGGAAACTGATAACTGTATATTTCTGTTCTCCTCCCTGTCAGGGTATTGTGGTATGGTTTTTTCCTCCCCTACATTGAGTGTCACACAAAACATGTTTATTTTATTTTGTGAATATATTTGCAAGATGTTTGTGTTTTTTGATTCCCTTGTTTCCATTTGTTGGTTTAAGTAGTATGTTTAAGTAGTATGAGATCCTGATGGGGGCTCATGTTAGTTGAGAGAAAGCATGCTCATTAAGAGATTATTTTATATAGATACACTTTAATTTTGAAAATTGTAAGCTGAGAGGTTAATGGCTTATGACATTTTCTCTATATGTAAATATTTAGCCAAGACTAGGATTTACAATAGGTGTTTGTAGAGCTGGTGTTAAAATCAAAGGAATACTAAAAGATATTTCAAAATATACCATAACCTGTACTAAAGAGTAGTGTTATGTGAGATGTGAAAAAAAATGCTATAACATTTGTGATGATTGTTATCCAGATGGATAATATTATCATTTAGTTTCAACATTATTTCCTTTAGTGTCTCAAAGTGAGTAATAGTTAATAGTTGACCCAGTCTAAAAATTGTTATTTTGATTGAATAACTTTACTTTCAAATTCACCAGAAAGCTTCAGTAAGCTCTTTTAAATAGGTATTCCCATTTATATTGTAGTCTCTCCTGTTGAAGGTCATAGTTCCTGCTCATAAGAAGCCTCTTAGGGAAGCTGAAATAGCAGAATGTAAAACTGAAAAATGGACTTTGCCTACAAAGGGTGCAGTCTGCAAGTTAAAGTGAAGTCTTTGCTAACAGTAAACCAGTATCATTAAATAAAACAAAAGGTTCGTGTAATTGTAGGCATTAAAATTGCTGTTACATGCATTTAAAAACCAAGACACAAGTAAAAATGCCAGTAATTTGTCTTTTAAGCAGCTGGAATCTGTTGTATATCTTCAGAGCCTTAAAAGATTTCTCTCATGATTCTAGTTGATTTTAGTGGTAGAGTTTCCTTCCTTTCAGTATTTTATTTTAAAATGTAAGTAGTATTTCTTAAAGAGAAGAAATCTGCTGTTTTATATTTTTAAAATTTTAATAATCTGAAATGATTAAGATAACAAATTTGTGATATTTCAAATTAATGCTAATAACTATTTTAAAACAAACATGAAAATGTGTTTATGTAGCTACTTAATGAAAGTGATTATTTAAAGGCTTTTGAAATTTTATTTTCATTAATTTATCTATAATTTTAATATTTAGATTCAAGTACTTACTTGTGAGATTTTTGTTTTTAAATCTGAATTTTTGCACCTGTTGACAATCATTGATAGGTTTATGAACCACATGAAACATCATTTGGAACTTGAGAAGCAGAGCAGTGAAAGCTGGGAAAACCACACCACCTGCCAGCACTGCTACCGTCAGTTTCCCACACCATTTCAGCTGCAGTGTCACATTGAAAGTACACACACACCCCATGAATTTTCTAGTAAGTTACAGTTTCATTTACGTATTGTATATTTGTTGATTTTTAACAATATAAACTCTGAAAAAAGTTTGTTACTGAACTCTGAACAAGTGTGGTAGAAAAACAAGAATAAAAAAACAACTTTGGAATTTAAGAGTAAAGTTGAAAAAGTTAATTTTTAACTTACACAGTTTTTTAAATAAAATTAGTTACTGAAATTCCATCCTAATAAATAATTCATTATGGTAAGTAACTTGTGCATTACATGTGGAGGACTAAATTAGAAGGCTCAGATCATAGTTTTCAAAGTGAAATCAATGCCCTTCTTTTCAGCTTGAGTAAGAAAAATAAATACAGTGTTAGTTAAAATCACATACTTTGGATCAAGACAGCTTGGGTTCAAATCCAAGCTCTGCCTTGTACTATGTGATCCTCATGTGATCTCTAGCAAGTCACTTAATATTTGAATAATGCGGATGATAGAAATATGTGCTTCATAATGTTTTGATGGGAATTGAGTGAGTTAGTCAAGTCCTTAGAACTGTGGTTGGCCACAGTAAACAACTATGGAATTGTATACCATCACCACCACTGCCAATATTACTACTACTATTATTATTATACTATTTATACTATATTATACTATTATTATTGTTACTGCTACTATTACTGTTATTACAAAATGAATTGTAAATGTATATATCTGATTTTGTTTCTTTGCCTTGAGAGGATTTTTTTTAAAAAAACTAAAGTGTAATTGACATTTAACATTGTATTAGTTTCAGGTGTACAATATAGATTGAATAGTTATGTGTATGTATATATATCTTAAAATGGTATAACGTCTTTTTTCCCTCCGCTTTTAGCCATTTGCAAAATATGTGAATTGTCATTTGAAACAGAGCATATCCTTTTACAGCATATGAAGGACAATCATAAACCTGGTGAAATGCCATATATTTGCCAGGTATATACATATTTTATTGTATATGTCATGTTTGGTTGGTTTGTTATTTGTTTTGGTTACAAGATTTAAACCTATAAAGCCAGGCTTCCCTGATAGCTCAGATCATAAAGATTCTGCCTGTAGTGCGAGAGACCTGGGTTTGATCACTTGGTTGGGAAAATCCCCTGGAGAAGGGAATGGTTCCGACTCTAGTATTCTTGCCTGGAGAATTCCATGGACAGAGGAGCCTGGCGGGCTACAGCCCACAGGGTTGCAAAGAATTGGACATGACTGACTTTTACTTTCAGGCCAGGCATCAGCAAATTTTTTGTATAAAGGGCAAGATAATAAATATTCAGGTTTTGACGATCATAGGTTTCTGTTGGAACAAATCAACTCTGCCATTGTAGCACAGAGGCAGTCATAGACAATAAACCAATTGATGTGACTGTGTTTCAATAAAACTTTATTTATGGACACTGAAGTTTGAATTTTATATAATTTCCTTGTGTTATGATATATATTCTTTTATTTTTCTAACCATTTTGATAAAATTAGTTACTAAAATGAAAATCTATTTTATAAATAACTTATTGGTAGAAAGTCTGTTGGCATAACTCATATATTGTTGTATGGGGTCAGCAGAGAGTTGGAATTGACCCATAGGCCATTGTTTGCACACTCCTGTATTAGACAAAGAAAAAGCCCTGTGGCAGAAAGACAAACATAGACTTATCTTAACCTACAGGGAAGAATATAGGCATACAAAGGGAAATATGAAATGCTTTTAGTTCAGAGGACCATACCAAATGCTTTGGGACAAGTTCTTTTCCAGAATTTGGAGAAATGGGAAAGTAAGGTTAAAATAAACTGTAATTCCATAGCCGGGAGACCATTCATAATCTAAGGAAAGATGCTCTTTTATGTAGCAATAAGAAGGAACTTTATAGGACCAGAGGTGTCAGAGTTTGATAATTAAAGTCAGGATTGGGGGTGATAAAAAATATCTGATAAAAAAAAGAGAATCTTGTTATATTTTGGGAAGTATCCTTAAGCTTTGAAAACTAACTCTTCTGTTTCAAAGATTACCTTTTGACATTTTTATTAATAGGATTCTAGGTTATGTAGCATTAGACTGAATTAATAGTACATAGTGTTCTTCTGAATAAGTGACCTATCACTGTTACTTTGAAATTGGATATCATTATAAATTTTCAAACTAAACCAGATATTTTTTTTGTAGGTTTGCAATTATAGATCATCATCATTTTCTGATGTAGAAACTCATTTTAGAACATCTCATGAAAACACCAAGAACTTGCTATGTCCATTTTGTCTCAAAGTTATTAAAATTGCAACACCCTATATGCATCATTATATGAAGCATCAGGTGAGATCCTCCAGTTCTTATTCATTTATGTTGTTTTAGAGAAAAGATAGATTATGACTTAGAACATTGTTTAGATTTGTTCTGCAAGGGAAGCAGCATTGTTCCAAATGACATGATTAAGTTACAATTTATGCTAAGGTACGGATGAAACTCTCACTTCTTTTCCTTGCTTCCTTTCTGGTAATACTATGGTTCATACATGATAATTCTGAAAGATAGTTAGGAATACTAGGAAATCTTGAATTGAAGGAAAAAAGAGAAGATGAGTGGAAGAATATCCAAAAGAATGGGTATTTCAGAGGCTAAGAGTAGGACTGGGGAAGGTAATTATCAGGAGCAGGGGAAAAGATGAGGTTCAACTGATAAAGAAAAAGTTGATGACTCATAATCGTGTTTTCTTCTTTCTCTTCAAACTGTATTTCCATTTTTAGCCCCCCATATTATAAGAAGACATGTTGGCATCATTGACCAGGAATGGTCTTTTATAGCTGCCCAGAAAATAATGACACTTACTGCTGATATATGAACTCTGACAGAGAACTATATTTAGTTCTACTATGTAATTTTGGGGACCCAGTATTAGTGCCTATACTTGTGTCTTGAATTCTGATATTATGCTTACTGGTTCTTGAAGCTTACTGGTTCTATGCTTCCTGAAGCAATTAAGTCATCCTTTGTTTGGGCTGAAAAGTTTAATGCAACACTGCTCCTGTTCTTAAATAATTGAAAGAACGCTAACAGTGCCTTTGCCAAAACCAGAAGTTAGTGGATTTATTGAATCTGATCATGTTACCATCTTTTGCCACCTCACTGATTAGCTCAATGCATTTTCATGTTACTGATTAAACTGGCGTGTCAGTTTTTTCAGCATTGGTGCTCACCTTGCTTTCCATTCTAGTCATTAGATAATCATGAAATTGTCTTGTGGTTTTTCACTGGAAAAGATCATAAAAGTAGAATTTCCTAATAAATTTGGGATCACCTGTGCTGTGACTGACAAAACGTCACGTGTGTTCTGACAAAGTGTGGTTGACTGGAGAAGGGAATGGCAAACTACTTGCCACAAAGTATTCTTGCCTTTAGAACCCCATGAACAGTATGAAAAGTCAAAAAGATAGGACACTGAAAGATGAACTGCCTAATATGCTACTGGAGATCAGTGGAGAAATAATTCCAGAAAGAATGAAGAGACGGAGCCAGAGCAAAAACAGCACCCAGTTGTGGATGACTGGTGATGGAAGCAAGGTCCAATGCTGTAAAGAGCAATATTGCATAGGAACCTGGAATGTTAAGTNCTGGGTTGGGAAATCTCCTAGAGAAGGGAATGTCTTCTACCCTCTCAGTATTCTTGCCGGGAGAATTCCATGAAAAGAGGAGCCTGGCAGGCTACAGTTTGTGGCATCGCAAAGAGCTGGACACGACTGAACGACTCACACTTTCACCACTTCACTTTAAAGTGCTGCACTCAGTATGTCAGCTAGTTTGGAAAGCTCAGCAGTGGCCACAGGGCTGGAGAATGTCAGTTTTCATTCCATTCCCAAAGAAGGGCAGTGCCAAAGGATGTTCAAACTAGCGTACAGTCATACTCATTTCACTTGCTAGCAAGGTTATGGTCAAAACCCATTCAAGATAGGATTCAGCAGTACATGAACCAAGAACTTCCACATGTACAAGTTGGGTTTTGAAGAGGCAGAGAAACCAGAGATCAAATTGCCAACATAGAAATCTTTATGCAGGTCAGGAAGCAACAGTTAGAACTGGACATGGAACAACAGACTGGTTCCAAATAAGAAAAGGAGTACGTCAAGGCTGTATATTGTCACGCTGCTTATTTAACTTATATGCAGAGTACATCATGAGAAACGCTGGGCTGAATGAAGCACAAGCTGGAATCAAGATTGCCAAGAAAAATTATCAGTAAAGCTCAGATATGCAGATGACACCACCCTTATGGCAGAAAGTGAAGAATTAAAGAGCCTCTTGATGAAAGTGAAAGAGGAGAGTGTAAAAGTTGGCTTAAAGCTCAACATTCAGAAAAGGAAGATCCTGGCATCTGTTCCCATCACTTCAAGGCAAACAGATGGGGAAACAGCGGAAATAGTGGCAGACTTTATTTTTTGCCCAAAATCACTGCAGATGGTGACTACAGCCATGAAATTAAAAGACGTTCCTTGGAAGAAAAGTTATGACCAAACTAGACAGCATGTTTAAAAGCAGAAACATTACTTTGCCAACAAAGGTCTATCTGCTGCTGCTGCTGCTGCTGCTACTGCTAAGTCGTCCATCTAGTCAAGGCTACTGTTTTTCCAGTAGTCATGTATGGATATGAGAGTTGGACTATGAAGAGAGCTGAGCGCCAAAGAATTGATGCTTTTGAACTGAGGTGTTGGAGAAGACCCGAGAGTCCCTTGGACTGCAAGGAGATCCAACCAATCCATCCTAAAGGAAATCAGTCCTGAATATTCACTGAAGCTGAAACTCCAATACCTTGGCCACCTGATGTGAAGAGCTAACCCATTTGAAAAGACCTTGATTCTGGGAAAGATTGAAGACAGGAGGAGAAGGGGACAACAGAGGATGAGATGGTTGGATGGCATCACTGACTCAGTGGATATGAGTTTGAGTATACTCCTGGATTTGGTGATGGACAGGTAGGTCTGGCCTGCTGTAGTCCATGGGGTCTCAAAGAGTTGGACATGACTAAATGACTGAACTGAACTGAACTTTGCTGTGACTAGGACGCTACCTATCTTTGAGAAGTTCTGGCAAGATCTCTCTATTTTGTGTTTCCCCAGCAGTGTTCCATCAGGTGTTCATAGATGTCCCGCTCCAATTGCTACTGGTAAATAAATTTGGTGAAGCACAGATTTACAAAATTAAATCGTTTTTTTTTTTTAGAAATAGGACTCCTCAGAAATTTTAATATGCTAATGGACATTGTACATCTCTAAACAAGGATATAGTGTGTATTCCCCAGACTTATTTGGCCATTGAACCCTTTATTTGCACAGTATTTATTAACATTTTTTGAAGAACATAATTTGAGAAATGCTGTTGTTGGCACTCTATATTTCATCTTTGGTCTTTAATTTTGATAGGGAGAATGAAATATAAAACAGTTTTATTTCATTATGGGGCTTTTAACATCATTTTCCTTTATGTTTTATTAAACTCCAGAGTGAGATTAATAAATGTGGGCCAACCATGTGAACTGTGTGATTTGTAATCAGTTTTTCTACCCTAAGTTTTATGTCATCACTTGCCATGAGTATACAGTTCTCCTTTTTTGTTTATTTTGAGAGCCTTGGAATTAAATAGCCAGAAGTTAGGAGGGTGAAAATCTATTAATAAGAAGGATCATCAGGCATCCTTCAAGATATTTATAATTTGTGTGATTATTTACAAAAGATTGGGAAATTATAGCTGAGCAATCAGTCCAATATGAAATAGTGAGAATTGTTGACTCTGGCTCATTTTATTGTTTTAGATGACTTTGGTTGTAACTTTGATTAAGACTATGTTATTATGTCTTGGGTGATTTTAGAGCTAACAATCCAGTTTTTATGACTTTTAAGAAATAATGAAAGTCATTTTGTATGTGTTAAATATGCTCATTAGATCTTTAATAAAAACAGTTAAAGTATTCAGTTAACATCTATGCAGTTATTTACCTTCTACTAGTAACAGGCACTTTACATGTATTATCTTATTGAGTTCTCACACTCAGTTGTGGCTAGAGCAGAATAGTAAAGTAATAAGAGGGAAAGTAGTAGGAAATAAGGCTGTAGCAATAGAATGCAAGCCAACTCATATAGAACCTTATAAATCACAATCAGGACTTCGGAAAACTGTCAACATTTTAAGCAGGTGAACAGTCTGCCACGTTTTAAGATCATTGACTGCTGGGAGGAGAATGGACCATAGGGAAGAAAGAACATGAAAGGGAGAACAAAGGAGGTTATTATTAGTCAAGATGGGTGTTTTGGATAAGTATGGTAGTGGTGGTTGGAGGTAGTAAGTGGAAATACTATGACAGTTTTTGAAGGTAGAGCTGACAGGTTTTACTAATGGGTTGGATATGGGATGTGAGAGAGTGACCAAGTTTTTTGTCCTAAGCAGCTGCAAGAATGGAATTTTCATCTATTGTCATGTGATGAAGATTGAGGAGTAGATGTATTTTGAGGGGCAGGAAGGGAGGGAGGAAATCTGGAATTCCATTTTGTCCATGTTGGTTTAAAATGCATACAAGTAGTGATGTCAAGTGGACTTTCCAGGTACCATTAGTGGTAAAGAACCTGGCTGCCAGAGCAGGAGAGATGTGAGACCTGGGTTCGATTGCTTTGTTGAGATCCTCTCTACATGACATGGCAGCCCACTCCAGTATTCTTGCCTGGATATTCCCCATGGACAGAGAAGCCTGGCGGGCTACAGTCCATGGGGTCACAAAGAGTCGGACATAACTAAAGCAACTTAGCACACACCCACACACAGTGATGTCTAGTAGGCAGTTGGATACAAGATATTTAAAGCCATAAAATGAAGAGATAACCTAAGGAGTGGTTATAGATAGAGAAAAGATTTCTGGGTACTGAATTCTAGAGAACTTTTTTCTGTCATTGTAACTTGGTATCTGTTTCTTGCCCAAGTTTTCTCTTTCTCTTCCTCCTCTTTCAGTGTATATGAGTGAATTAAAATTGACCGTATCTCCACTATAATCTAATGTATCATATTTCTAAAATAGTCTTAATTTGTACCTAAAATAGTAATGCAAACACATTTATATGTTGCTTTGAACTTTGTAAAGAATTTTATGAAATATCTAATGTGTTCCAGTACTGTGCTAGGTATTTCTCAATGTATTATCTGTTTGAATTTTGTAGATGATTGATTGTGTAAATGGAAGTAGTGATGTATCTGGCAGATCATAACTTCAGAGAAACCATTCTTCTGAGTTTATATGTTGCTTCAGTTTATATATATATACACACACACATATATACTTTTTAAATTAATGAGAGCATAAAGGTAAAGATTGTAATTGATATTGTGTAGTAGAAAGAACATTGGATCAGGTGTCTGGCCTTGTCACTGAATAGCTATAGGGAAGGGATTTAGATTTTTCTTGGGTCCTGTTTCCCATCTGTGGAAAAATAATAGGATTAAGTTTGAGGAGGGATTCAGTCAAGGAGTCTCAACCAGTAAGTAGATTGGGAATAGTTGTTTTGATTTATGCCTCTATAGCCACACTATTCATTGCTGTAGCCTCTAGCCATATGTAGCTATTTAAACTTAAATTATTTAAAATTTGGTTGCTCAGTTGCACTTGGCACATTTCAAGTGCTCGATAACCACATATGTCTAGTTGCTACTGTTTTGAACAGTGCAGCTCAATTACATTTCATCATTGAAGAAAGTTTTATTAGACAGCACTGCCTTATACAACCATTGTTCTAACAGGATTCTTTAAAATATGTAGTGAGGTATTTGAACTTATTTTTCCATCTTGCCAATGAACTGGAAATAGCAAAAATTAAAAATAATTTATTCTTTTATGAGATAAAAATGCATTTAGCTCATTTTCACAGTATCGTGTGTCTAAGTACTTTAAAATTATAACCAGAAGAGCTTTCATAGCACTATTAAGAAGTTTTCATTGGAATCTGTTGATGACACCTTTCATGTTCAATTTCTGTATAGAAACAAATGTTTTTGAAAACTAAATGCTAATAATTAAAAAAATAGCAACATTTTGCTATTATGTGTGATAGGAGATGTAAAATACTAGTTTTAAAATTATTTAGTATCATTAAAATTAAAGTGGCTTCAGGATGCAGGATTTGTGGTTGTAGAAACTATTTTTCTCCCCTCTTTGTGGTTCCTAAACAGAAAAAGGGAATACATCGTTGTACAAAATGCAGACTGCAGTTTTTAACATGCAAAGAGAAAATGGATCACAAGACTCAGCATCATCGGACATTTATAAAACCTAAACAACTAGAAGGATTGCCTCCTGGAACAAAAGTGAGTTCAAATATGTTGTATTTTAACATTTTGTATGGTAATAGACATTAACTCCTGCCTGGTTTTATTCGTTGGATATAATACTTTAAANTCCCTGGGATTCTCCAGGCAAGAACACTGGAGTGGGTTGCCATATCCTTCTCCAGTGCATGAAAGTGAAAAGTGAAAGTGAAGTCTCTCAATCGTGTCTGACTCTTAGCGACCTCATGGACTGCAGCCTACCAGGCTCCTCCATCCATGGGATTTTCCAGGCAAAAGTACTGGAGTAGGTTGCCATTGCCTTCTCCAAAATGAAACCTTAGTAAATATGTATTGGCTTGTATATATATTGTACATTTATATATATTATACTTTTGAAGATGGGCATAGGCTTCCCTGGTGTTTTAGACAGTAAAAAATACGCTTGCTAATACAGGAAACTGGGATTCAGTCCCTGGGTCAGGAAGAACCCCTGGAGAAGGAAGTGGCAACCCACTCAAGTATTCATTCTTGCCTGGAGAATTCCATGGACAGAGAAGCCTGATGGGCTATATAGTCCACGGGGTTGCATAGGGTTGGACATGACTGAGCAACTAACACACACATAGGCACAGATAGATTGTGACTTGTCAGAGTGACACATGTTTGTTAGTGCAACCAAGACTAGACTGTAGGTTCCCAACCTTTTAGCTATTAGTAACTGGTATGAGGGAGAAAAGTTTATAAAACAAAAATACTTTCTGTCAGTAAATGGTAGTATAATTTGAATATGAAGAGTGACGAACACTTTCATGCCATTTTCTAAAGAATCATTTCAGTTCTATCAGGTTTATATAACAAAAATTGGAGTGATAGTTATGACACAAAGAGCAAATCATGAAAAACTATTCATTGAACTGGTATGTAGGTTTTCATAAAAGATAAAAATGTTTTCTTTTATACTATTTGCTTTGTTTTTTATAGGGGCATTACTCTAGTGTGCCTTAATTGTGATTTCCTAACTGATGTTTCTGGCTTAGATAATATGGCTACACACTTAAGTCAACATGAAACTCATACTTGTCAAGTTGTAATAGAGAAAGGTATGTATATATAACTGTGTTACTTCAGATTTTTGCTATTTATTCTAGTATTTTTGGTCAGCCACAGTATGTTCTCTTTACTAAATCGTTTTTCTCACTCATCATATTTCATATGCTGTTTTAAATATAAAACTTTTCTTCTAATTTCAGTTTCTGTTTGTATCCCAACTTCTGAACATCTTTCTGAGTAAGTTTAATTTTTATTCAGTGCATTTTACTTTGATGGATTTTAGCACTACTGCATTTTTAAACGTATCATTAATAGAAATGAAAAATATTAAAGTATTTTGTTTTTTTTTTTAAAGCTGCTTGTTGAAATAGGTTCCTGCTCTTTGGAGCTCGTGACCTGGTGCAAGACAAGTTGGAATTTCCTAAGTTCAAAGTTCTGAGATGTTTTCTTACACAAAGGCAGTTAAGCAGCCAAGTTCATGACATTAGCTCTCATTATTCAGCTCTTTTCAGCTTCAAATGGGACTAGGTTCTTATTCCACCTTATCTTTGTGTCAGGTTGACATATCTTAACATTCATTTTTTCTTTTTTTCTCCAGTTGGCTCTCTCCAAAAATAACTTTTGTTGCTTTGGTCATTTCTTACTTTGCTTAAAATAATTTGTGTTTTTCTATGCTGTACTTACCTTCAGAATAATATGTTCCAAAAGATATGGCTGTCTGTCTTTTTGTCTGTTTTGTCTGCTTTCGTAATTTCTTATAAATCTTAAGTTTTTAGGCTGGACGATTGTCTTTTCCTCATTCGTTGTCTGTCATTGTGCTATTTTTCTTATTTTTCAGATGGAGAAGCAGCCCAGAGATTTCAAAAAATGTCCAGGGTACACCTGGACAGTGTCCCCCTTCGATGAACACAACTGATGCCTGTTCTCTCTTTCCAAGGAATGTGACTAATTTGACTGTGGGGCCTGCTCTAGGTTGTGGTCTCAGGAAATCCAATCTTGGGAAGACTCCCTTCCTTCATGGCTGGCCTTCCATAAGGCTGATGCTGATATAGCCAGTGATGGTCTCAAGGCCCACCAGTTGAGCATAGCTTCCCACTGGGGGCTTTGGCTCTTCATCTTAAGCTTGTGGGTCACTTCTGGCCAAAAAGATAAAATCTGTGCTTCAACGTCCCGGTTGAAGTTTAGTCATTTTGGCTGCTGCCCTTTAATCTTTCTCTAGCATGACTACATCCAAGAAGTACAAAAGCTCTGGTTATTAGGAAATACTTATTTTCATGTCCTTGGAACAACAGGTCTCTACAATTATGTTCCAAAATTTTACTTGCTTTTGTGTTATTTAAAATATATTACCCAGGAGTAAGTTTATAGTTTTTCAGCAATATCAATCATCAAATTTTTTATTTTAAAAAATTAATTTTAATTTTAATAGATTGGTTTTATGTTCTCCAAATTTATTGATGTCTATTTTTATATTCTTTTCTTTAAAAATGTTGTTCAGTGTTTGCTTTGTTTTGTTAAGAACTTCAAAATACCCCCTAGAATTTTCTACAGATTTCCTATAGCTGCTTATTTATAACTTTTTAATTTAATTTGGATGTTGTTCAGACCATTAAACATTATAATATGTTCTTTCTTATTTCAGGATTATTATCATTATTAATATTGTCTTAATACTTGTGAATTCTAAGGTATAAAGAATTGACAACACCTCTTCTTGCAGACCTTAAAACAAGTTTTAAAGTTATATATTTGTACATCTAAGACATAATATCTACTTAGCCATTTTAATAGTTCATCTGGTAGTGTTAACATTAAAAACTATGGAGGCCAATAATGCATTTGTTTCTATCATATATAAAATGTATTTCCACATAAATATATTTCAAAAAATTGACTTTTGTTTATTTTACTTACATGGACTATAGCTCTAATAAACAGCTTTGATGGTATTATTTTCTTTTAATAAAAATTATATTGTTTAAGTGCCTCAGGAATTATTTACTAATAAAGGATTTCAGATAAAAGGTATATATTTAATCATATAAATAGGAGCATTGCTTTTATTGTTTCATGGAAGTCCTATTACTTGGCCTGCACACTGAGAGCTGTTATCTACTTAGTGAATCTTGCATTTTTTTTCCCCCAGCACAAATGAAAGGTCATTTCTTTATATTATACTAGTACTGAATTTTATTGACACACAAAGTACCTTTTATGATCTTATTTGTCATAAGGGTTAGGCAGGCTCTGAAAGTGTGACTCAATCATGTTTTTTATTGTAAAATCAGAACTTCTGTTTTATTTTGAAACAGATTTGAAGCCAATTTAGATGACTACTTATTAAGTAATGTGGTTCTTGCCATTAATGATAGAAAATTTTGAACCCATTAATTTAAAATTTCCAAACTAATTTTTACTGTACATGAATAATTTTTCAAAAGCTCTGAAAATGGCCTCTTAGTAGGTGAATTTGGCGTTAATGCTCGTCTTTGTTTCCTTGTCTCTAGGAGGTTTTGTCATTTCACTCTCTATTCTACCCAGTTTTTTAAAAAANAGCTCTGAAAATGGCCTCTTAGTAGGTGAATTTGGCGTTAATGCTCGTCTTTGTTTCCTTATTTGTCTCTAGGAGGTTTTGTCATTTCACTCTCTATTCTACCCAGTTTTTTAAAAAATTTTTAAATTTTGCCCAGAAACAACTTTGCATTTTTAACTTAAGTTCCTTTTTCATTTATGTATATTTGCTCTACCTTGGCTATAGTTAAGAAACATATGAGAAACTGTATTCTTGGTATAATGATGTAGGAGTACCGCTTTGTGTTCTTCCATAGGACTGTATCTTATAATATCAGATTCATTTTCTTCAAGTTTAAATTCTTAAAGTTCTATCACCTATAACTTCATTTTAAAAAATGGTTTAAATAAAACACCTTAGGCAGTTAGTACAAAAACGTGTTCATTATAGGCAGTTGGTCAAATTTTAATTTTGTGCTAACAAGTTTTATCTTGAGCCTAATCCCGCCTTACTATCAGGTTATTCTGACTATTTTATTCACCTAATCAGAAATTACCATTGCATGCGTGTGTGCTTTTGGTTACCATTGAATAAAACGTGAGATTGGCTCAGGTTATGTCCATTGCTATTTTGAGACCCTCAGTACCCTGTTTGTAAAATGTGAGTGCTGATTGTTCCAGAGTTCTGAGATTCTGTTGTTCAATATTGGTTATTCTTACATCCTGTTATTTGTTATGATGAGATGAATTTAGAATGCTACTATGTATCCTTATCCCCATTAGCAGAAATAGGGACTCTTTGACCTTGAGAAACTTAAATGTTCATGCTATTCCTTAGCACATTTAACTCCTTCATGTACTCTTATAAAAGTAGTTCTCTTACACTTCTATTAAAGAAGGTAATTAGGTCAATTTTTCCCAAATTCTGTACTATAGAACTAATGTCCATAACTTATTAAGTTGGGGGGAAAGTTTCCATGGTCAAATAAATTTAAGCAATGCAAGTTAAAGTTAAACTGATTCTTTGACATGGAATTTTTCATGCTATATGTGGCTTGTGAATGTCTAAAGTGAAAAAATGAAGTGAAAGTGTTAGTTGCTCATTCGTGTCTGATGAACTGTAGCCTTCCAGGCTCCTCTGTCCATTCTCCAGTAGTAGTACTAGAGTGGGTTGCCAATTCCTCCTCCAGGGGATCTTCTCAACCCAGGGATTGAACCCAGGTCTCCTGCACTGTGGGCAGATTCTTTACTGTCTGAGCTACCAGGGAAGCCCCCTAAGAGAATATTTTTGACCTTAGAATTTTTTTCTTTGAATAATTATGAACTTCTTAATCTCCTTGGAATAGTCTGTGAAATACTGATCTGGAGTCCTTCAGATTTTATGAACTGGGAAATAAGCAGCTGTGTAGGGTGTTGCCCAAGATGGGTTTCTAGACATTTCACTTAGGTTATGAATCATTTGTAAGATAGAGTTTGTAAACAGATGCTAGCAATGTACATTTTAATATTTTTAGAAATTATATCAGAAAAATGATAACCTCCTTATTATGTTTGTAAAGCTATTAACTGCATAACAGAGATAGACCAGTTAATAGTTTATTCTGCCTCTGATTACAACAGTAAGGGATTTTTTTTGTTGGAGACTATGGTTACTTTACATGATTTAACACTAAGAAGCTTAAGAATCTTTCATTTATTTCTGGCTTCTTTCTGTAACTATGCTTAGCTTATCAGTCTACCCACTCACCCACTTTTCTTGAGACTTATTTTCAGCCTTTCATTATCTGTTAAGGAGTTTCCTATGTAGTAAAGTTTTACTTCCTATTTAAACAGACTCAGGAGGTCTTCTTTGATAGTAAAATTAGATGATTTGAAACCCAGCTTCATTTTAAACCCTCAGACCCTTAAAGGTACAGTGTGGTATAGTGAGCACAGGCTCTGCAGTTGGTTGCCTGGTTTGGAGTTCCTACCCTGCTGTTTATCAGAACATGTGTGACTTTGGGTAGGTTGCAGATTCCTGTGCCTCATTCCCCATTTGTAAAATACATATAAACAACTATCTGTTCATAAACTGTAGAGGGAATTAAGTGAGTTAATATATGTATATGGTATTTAGAAACTGATTGGCACATAGAAAGCAGCACTATGTAAGTGTAAATTTATCTTCTTATTCTTACTACTTTTCATGATTTCACCTCTGCCTGCATTTTATTCAGATAGAATTATCCTAATCTTCAGCCTGCTTTTCATTCTAACTTCTCATACCATTTTCACAAATCATTTATGTTAAGTGTACCTAACCCAGTAAATATTTCTTAAGAGCCAGTCATCTGAATCACGTATTAGTTATAACATTAGATTTTTAGTGTCTAAAGCTCAATAAACTAGTATTTTTTAAGGAATGGTTATGAATGCTCCTAGTTTCATCTGTCTTAGTTTCCTCTAAATTATACTGCCACACTGTATAGTTCATTTCATATTTTCAGCCTACCCCTCTGGTTTTGAGATCCTTGTAGAACCTCACTCTAATCACTTTGGTATTTACCCACCTGGAAGAGCTTATCTTCCTCTACAAACATGGAGAAGCTATTATGCTTCTCTTTTTCTATATCATTTATTGAAGTGTAGGAACATACTGTTTTTAATCTTCCACACAGAAAAATATCTCTATCCTTACTTCTGTATAGTGTTGAGAAAGTAGCACAGCTTTGAAATAAGGCAGTTCTGGGTTTAAATCCTAGTTGTGTATCTAACCAGCTCTGTAGCCTTGTGAAAGTTACTTCACTTTATCTTCCTTATTTGTGAAATTTATGTAACAGTCTTTGCAAGGTGGATATAAGAAATAGAGATAATCTGTAGCATCAAATTATTAAATTATTTAAATATTTAAAATTATTGGGCCCTATCCTGACTAAAAGTAATCATTCAATAAATGCATGTTGTTTGGTGCCATTGTTGCTCTACTGCTGCTGCTGCTATTACCACTTCTAGTTACTGCTGTTCCTGCTGCTGCTCCAGCTGTTACTGCTGTTAACACTGTTATTACAGCTACTACTTTCAGGAGACTGGGAACTGCATATCAGTGAAATCTCATTATTGAGAGTTTCAGTAGCAGTCCATCTGTACTGCATTTATTTGTAATTTGGGTTGATATTTCACAGATCTTGGAGTATATTCCTCCAAACTGCTGGATGGATGGCATTTATTGCAGTGTTCACTTGCACTTTATATAATTCTCAAATTTTAGAATTTAATTGTACTTCTGACTTTTCCTGTCTAAAGACTATGAAACAAAAAACACCCTTGTTGAAAACTAGTATGTAATCTCTGTTTAAAAGGACAGCTTTTTTTTTTTTTTTGAGCTTATAGAAGCTCTTTTTAAAAGAAAACATTTTATTAATTTTTGCCAGGCATTCATTTAGAATCATCTTGGTTACTTACCTAGTATTACTAAGTTTATGAAAATGTATAACTGTGCTAGCTATCAATAGTAAAGGGGCTCCTTCTTTCGTAGACCTTTGAAATATTTTTTTAAACCTACTTTTCTCAGATGTGACATTGTAACTCAGTCATGGAATTGCCCTTTTCTATATGTTAATCTCCTCTCATTTTTCCCTTTCTTCATCTTCTTCTATATATCTACCAAGGTAGATTAATTATAACATAGACTGGAAGTAAAATTTTAAATTTTGCAACATTTGTTTTCTTGACAAAAAGTTGAGAATAGGATTTTCTCTTTAGCAGTCTTCTGAGTGTAAGAATCCATAGTAAGGCCGTAATAAATCAAGCTTGGAAAACTTGGCTATTTAGCCAAAATGTGTGTTTATTGACTGAATCAAATGTCCTAAAAGCCACAATTTGAAGTGACTATCAAAGTTGTATTGGTTCTCTCATTGACTTCCAGTTTTATTTTAAGCAGAGTATAATGTAAAGGCACTGACCAGAGTCTAAATATCAGAGTTCAAAACCCAGCTGTCTCATTTCATGTTCAAGTTACATAATTCATGTTCAAGTTCAAGCTCTCTCACTTCAAGTTCAGTTTATTCATCATGTAAATAATCTGTACATGATTGTTTTGAAGATTTGAAAGAGGTAAAATGTGTTTTATAGATTAAAATGTTTTATATTTGATTAAATTCCCCTAATATAAAGAGTACTAGGAAAAAATGAAAACATAAAGCTGATTTTCCTTGAAGCTGTGAATTTCTCTCTTGTATTTCTGGCTACTAAACTTTATATTTAACATCAGTGGTAACTACATGGCTCTTTTATAGTATAATATAGATATTATTATTCACATATTCATTGACACCAAACATTGGTTCCTGGCCTTCACTGTGCAAGATTCTTTGTCAAGTGCTGGAATTTGAAACATGAAAAAGATACAGTTCGTGCCACCAGAATAACTGCAGGATAGGCAATCGGAAATGGAGACACTGAATCCACATCTTCACAGGGCCACACAGTAAACTGATTTCATAATCAGTTAAACCCCTAACACATGTATATATAACATTATATGATTTTTGTGAACTGCTGAACCAGAAGAGAATCTGGACTTGTTCCAAAGAGAAATATCATTTTATTATACTGTTGTCAGCTAAACCAGTGTCGTTAACTTTCTTTTTTTTTTTTTTAATTTTTACTTTATTTTACTTTACAATACTGTATTGGTTTTGACATACATTGACATGAATCTGCCACGGGTGTACATGAGCTCCCAAACATGATCCCACCTCCCACCTCCCACCCCACATCATCCCTCCAGATCATCCCCCTGCACTAGCCCCAAGCATCCTGCATCCTGCATCAAACATAGACTGGCAATTCATTTCTTACATGATAGTATACATGTTTCAATGCTGTTCTCCCAAATCTTCTTTCATAAATGCAAACAGATAGTACTTTTAGAAGCAGAATGGCACCCTTTTAAAAATAAGTTTTATATTTGAAAATAATATATCTGTTTAAAAATGTTTACTTCTACTAACTTTATTTCCATTGAATTTGTAAAGAGTCATTCCATTATTTTCCTGTGAAGTTCTGAACTTACTGGGAGGAATTATTGACTGATCATAATCCAAGTTACTAGGCATTTTAAATGTTCAAAATTGTCAGTGTCGTACTTCAAATGTTTGGTTTAGCAGGGGGAAAAAACTGATTTCATCTATGAGATACACATAATTTATTTGGGCTTTTTTCTTTCTCTAAACTTTTGGAAGTATAACTGGGATTGGAGATAATAAAGAGTCATGCCCTTAGATTATTTTATCCTACCGTGGATGTTATTATCTCATTACTGTCTCAAATCAGATCTTTAGTAACTGTAAAGTTGGGTTTCCTTTTCAAAGTGGATACAATATACTTGCCCATGGTATATAATTGCAAGTTAGTAAGTAGAAGCTGTGTATCAAAACACAGTGGTGTCTGGCATTTCAGACTTCTGCCTGTAATAGCTGTTAATCAGGAAGTGATGGGAGACCCATTGAAAGGGAAAGATAATTGAGATTTGGTGTCGTCCTTCATTTAAGGCAAACTCTGCTGACTTCTATCAGTGTTTCTGTGTTTACTACCATTTTGTCAGTTTTCCTGGTTCTGAGGATAGTTTGTATATGCATTACAACTATTCAGGGCCTAATTCAATATTGCCATAAATTTTTTTTTAAATGAAGTAAAGTTATAGCCCAAATAGGTATTAGAATCTGCCTCCACTGATGGTCTTATCTTTTGCTTCATGTTATTACATATAAGTATTTTGTTTCTCTTAATTCTTTGTCTTTACCTGGTTCTTTCCTCTGTCCACCTAAAATGATTTTTTACTCTTATCTTCCCTGGTGACCAAATCATACTCATGTGTTTAGAAAAGGGTAGATAATTTAATACTAGAGTAAATTGATGAATGAGCAATGAAAATGAATACCTAATATATTTTGTTTGAGGATGGGGGAAGTATGGCCGAAGAATCTCAAAACATAGAAGCTATTTAGGTAAAAAGCTTGAAGAGCCTGTGTTGCACACTCAAATACTACACAGTAAGATTGATTTCCTGACCTCAACCCATGGTTGTAATAATAGCTAACATTGAGTATATTACACTATGTCTTTCACATTTATTTGTTTAATTCTCACAAACTAGTGAGATATACACTGTTCTTGTCCCAATTTTATGGATGAGACAGTTGAGATACAGCTTAAGTCATTTGCCCAAAGTCACATAGCTGTTAAGAACCTCAATTTAAATTATGGTCATCTGTCTTAAGAGACTAAACTAAAAAGTGCTATAGCCTATTGCTTTCCTGATTGTGCTTGTGGTTCCAAATGTACTTTCCTGCCTTGTTTACTCTCCATGAGTATATGGATGGGCTTGCGCTTCAAAGTGAAGGCCCTTTGTTTCCCCAGAAGGGTAGGCAACAACTAGTACAGTTGTAACACTGGAATCAGAATCTAAATCTAGCTTCCCAGTCTTAGAGTTGTATTTCTATGATACATGGACAGTAGGACATTTCAGCAAACAAATTAGGCATAAATTAGACTCTTTAGTAAGACTAGATTCTTTGGTAGCTCAGATGGTAAAGAATCTGCCTGCAATGCCAGAGACCCAGGTTTAATCCCTGGGTCAGGAACATCCCCTTGAGAAGAGAATGACAACCCTCTCCAGTATTCTTGCCTGATCATACCTGAGTAAGCAAGCATTAGGAGTGCCAGTGACTTTAAACTATTTGTAGTTGTGCTATGCCGTGCTTAGTCACTCAGTCATGCCTGACTCTTTGAGACCCCATGGAATGCAGCCCACTAGGCTCCTCTGTCCATGAGGATTCTCCAGGCAAAAGTACTGGAGTGGGTTGCCATTCCTTTCTCCAGGGAATCTTCCAAACTCAGGTCTCCCACTTTGCAGGCAGATTCTTTACCTACAGCCACCAGGGAAGCCAGTTGAGATGCTGTATGACTTCCCAATTTCTGTGGCTTTTTCATCGACAACTTTATGTGTCTAACCATTTTTTTTTTTTTCAGTCAAAAACTGCAACCCATGTTTTCATTAAAAAAAAAAAAAAAGCCACTTTGTTGTTCTTTTGTCAGTCATTAAATGTCTCTTATCTGGGCTCCCTGATGAGCTTATCCTCTTCTGATACTGCCTTTTTCTTTTTCTGATGCACAAATCTGATCATACTTTCTTATTAACCTTAGAATAAAGTTCTTAGCACACTACTGTGACACTCAAGACCTTTCCTAAAGTAGTCCTTGCTATCTCTTCAGTTGTGTCATTGACTACTCTTTCTTGTTCCCTACCTTCTAGTCATGAGATCACTCAGTATTGTATCATCATCATCTTGTCTTATATTCCTTTGTTTTTGCTCTGCCTGACTTGCCTCAACTCCTGCTGCAAAACCATGTTCACTGTAGTATCTTCACTGCTTTCTTGCGTCTTTCCCCTTCATAATGTCTCAGTCCTTTGTCTAGCCACAATATAGATGTCTCCTTTTGAACACTTCACAGTTCTGTAAATATTCGCTTCAGTGCATTTCCTTGACAGCTTTGGATTAGAACTCTTAGCACAGTACCTGATGTATGTGCGACCTGGTAAATGTTTAGATCATCCTTTCCACACATCTGTTAACACCTCTCAGAATGAACTATCAAGAGTGGTGCCCTCGATGTTTTATTTGTGTGATGGTTAGTGTGAATATGTAAGTGGAAGGTCTTGAGAACTGGTTGACTTTACTACTGGCTTGTTGTAAACCTCCTTTCAGCTTTTTTAGTTTCCCTATAAATATTTTTAAAGATTACATTTTAAATATCAGTAATAAAATTTTTGACTTTTAAACGGTGTTAGAAGAAAAGAATGTGGTCTGACAGAGATGAATACAAGCACTTCTCCCCTTATAACACTTCCCTCTACTTCATGGTATGTTTATAGTGAATGAAATCTCAAATGAACACAGTGATGTAATTTACCTGTAACTTTGGATTGGTCATGTCGTCTGCAGAAAAATTGCAAGTAGAAAAAGTTTATTTCATTTGAACTTTAAGGGGAAAGCAGGTTTACATAGCAAAGAAAAATCATTTACAATCTTGATCTCTAGTGGTAGTTATTGAAATTCATGGTGACCAGACTGTCCTTTTCCCTTAACATTGGAATCTTAAATAGTGTTTGTTTTGAATGCTATGCAGAATTTATTTTAAAATATTGCAGAATTCACAGGTGAAAAGTATAATTATCTAATGGCAGGTCATTAGCTCAGAACTTTGAGCTTAGCAAATTTCACTGTCTTCTACCAAGCAATTGAATATCTCAAATGATGACTATTTCAGCAGGCATCTTTAATGAGTAAGATTAAAGGTAAGAACATTTTTTTCTTTTTAAAATATTAGTGATGTATTAGTAGTTGTTTAAAAATTTGTTGATCTCAAGTATGCTTTTGTAGTTACAAGATTGTGGTGTACATATTAATGATGAATTTCGTAATTCAAAGAAATTTTATGTAGTGTGCTTTTTCTAATTTTTTAGATTTGTTTTTCTAATATTTTCACTGGTTATTACAGTTCTGTCCCTTAAGCAAAATACCAGTATGGTTAAAGCCACAAATCAAGATTGGGAACATAAGCCTCTTATTGCTAGTTATTTCAATAATTTATTTTATTCTCATCTACCAGTTTCTTAGCCAGTAAAATGAAGAGTAATAAAAACCTGTCACCAACCTCTTTTGCAGAGATATTAAGAAAATTCAGTTTCCCCAGTTGAAATACCAACAATAATAGTAACACATGCTTAATAGCTTTTATTTTAATTGCTTTATAAAATCAGTTTATTAGAATAGCTATATATGAAAATGATTAGCATGGTAATGTTTCTTTTGCAAGAATTTGAGATCAGTCTTTGGTAACATTTCCAGTAATAAGCTGAAAAGGAGAATTCTTTTATGAAATATTTTTAAACTATTTTATAACCAATAGTTATAGTAACAATAACAGTTTTTAAAACTGAGTTTAAAATTATTAAATATTTAGAAATAAAAAATCAGTTAATTTCTACTTTCAGTTTCTTCCAACAGAAACCAAAATTTTTTATGTTTTCTTAAAACTTCAACTTATTATTCTTAAAACAATTATTTTCCCTATATATATTATTTAGGCAATGATGTTGTACTGTACACTTGATATTATTTCACCTGTATGAATACTCTTGTTCACAATTAAATACCTGAGAGAATTACAAAACCTTTAACCTGGAAATGATAGAAATTTATGTATTTTGTCACTTTTTGGTACAAATTTTATTCATTTAGATTTTTTTTAGCAGAATTAGTTGAAAATTACTGTAAATACTGCCATATAGTACTTCAACTAAAAGGACTTGTCCTATTTTAAATTATTTACATCTTCATGTAATAACTAAAATGTGCTTAAGAAATTTTGCACAGTTATTAATATCTAGAAAAATAGCATCTATAAACCTAGTTTTTTTAATGTGCCCTTGGAGAATGGACAAGGAGGGATGTTTGCCAACTCCTTATTTCATTAAATAACTATGTGATTAGCTTTTAGGATGGTTGATAATGTCTGTCCTACTAGATGTCTTCATTTTTGTCCATGAAATTTAAGTCAGTATAGTTGTTGCTTATGTTGAATATGTTAATCCTTAAATATAGTTTAAGCCTTTATTAAGTTATGAATCACTTAACTATTTATTAATAGCATTTCTGATCAGGTGGACATTCTACATATTAAGGTTAAAATTGTTAAATATATAACCAAATATTTATTTATCAGCAATTTAAAACAGATCCCTTGGAAAAGCTAGTTTTTAATGTTAAATTGATATTTAAAAAAAAGATTTTATAGATGACATATGTCTTTATTAATATTGTAATGTTATAGTTAGTATTTTTTTAGAAATAAAAGTTTACAAATTTATGTTTAATATTTGAGCTATGCTTATGAATTTTTAGGAGAATACATCCTTCAAACTTCTAAATTATTTCTGTAATTTTACCACCTCTAAAGTAAGTTAGTTGTAACATATATTGCAATGACATTACTATTTTGAACTTTGTAATAGATAAAATATGTATTTTCTCTCACTTTTTGAGTCCTTTAGTAGTAAATACTGATGCATGTTATATATATTAGACATATAAACTTGCTTTCATTTTTTAAACTGTAATGTCTTTTTGTCACATAGCTAATGTGTTATGTCTTTTTTTTTATTTTGTACTTAACATGGAGAACATTTCTTAAGTGCTCTTGTTTTTAGAAAAGGAAATATTTATCTGTATTCATTATTTAGAACATATACTGAAACTACTATTTATTCTTGTGCATTTTATTTTTCCCTTAAAGTATTTATTATAGAGGTAATTTACTGTTATAGTATAAATGTACATTAATATGGATCTATATTTTAATTATTTTAAGCATGCAAAAAAATCTGTTTCTTGTTTCTATATTGTAAACATAAAATTAAATACTCAATACTTATTTTGTTTTCAAGATTAAAAAATGAAGCTCCCACAAAGGAACAAGAATCTGTGTCTGAGGTAAATTATGTTGCATTTCCTACCTCTTAAAGATTTATACAATTGAAAGTATTGCTGGTGTGATTTATAAAACTTCAATTCAGTGTGTGTACATCCCTAGTTATTATTGTCATGTTATCAAAAAGAAAAATAATTGAGATTTTTGTTTTCATTAATATAAAAAATATCTAACTCAGTAAAATTATAAAGTGGTTTATTTTGACAAAGACATTATTACATTTCACATGCTTGTTATTTATTTCAATTAGTAAGTAATAGAGATAATTTTATGAATTAAAAATTATGAGATCATTAAATATCACATATTTGACAGATTGGAAAATTAATCTTTTAGGAAATTCTATTTTCTGAGACTCAAGATTTAAATAATTTTTAATATAGAAATATTTTGAATATTTTTAAACTATCTTAAATAGGCAATCTGAATATAACACTCAGAGTTATATAAATTTTTTACTGGGCAGTCTGGGCTTCTCTGGTGGCTCAGTGGTAAAGAATCCACCTGCACTGCAGGAGACATAGGTTCCGTCTCTGGGTTGGGACAATTCCCTGTCAAGGAAATGGCAACCCACGCCGGTACTCTTGCCTGGGAAATGCCATGAACAGAAGAGACTGGCTGGGCTACAGTTCATGGGGTCACAAAAGAATGGGACATGACTTAACAACTAAACAACAACAAAACTGGGNTTATTCTTAAAACAATTATTTTCCCTATATATATTATTTAGGCAATGATGTTGTACTGTACACTTGATATTATTTCACCTGTATGAATACTCTTGTTCACAATTAAATACCTGAGAGAATTACAAAACCTTTAACCTGGAAATGATAGAAATTTATGTATTTTGTCACTTTTTGGTACAAATTTTATTCATTTAGATTTTTTTTAGCAGAATTAGTTGAAAATTACTGTAAATACTGCCATATAGTACTTCAACTAAAAGGACTTGTCCTATTTTAAATTATTTACATCTTCATGTAATAACTAAAATGTGCTTAAGAAATTTTGCACAGTTATTAATATCTAGAAAAATAGCATCTATAAACCTAGTTTTTTTAATGTGCCCTTGGAGAATGGACAAGGAGGGATGTTTGCCAACTCCTTATTTCATTAAATAACTATGTGATTAGCTTTTAGGATGGTTGATAATGTCTGTCCTACTAGATGTCTTCATTTTTGTCCATGAAATTTAAGTCAGTATAGTTGTTGCTTATGTTGAATATGTTAATCCTTAAATATAGTTTAAGCCTTTATTAAGTTATGAATCACTTAACTATTTATTAATAGCATTTCTGATCAGGTGGACATTCTACATATTAAGGTTAAAATTGTTAAATATATAACCAAATATTTATTTATCAGCAATTTAAAACAGATCCCTTGGAAAAGCTAGTTTTTAATGTTAAATTGATATTTAAAAAAAAGATTTTATAGATGACATATGTCTTTATTAATATTGTAATGTTATAGTTAGTATTTTTTTAGAAATAAAAGTTTACAAATTTATGTTTAATATTTGAGCTATGCTTATGAATTTTTAGGAGAATACATCCTTCAAACTTCTAAATTATTTCTGTAATTTTACCACCTCTAAAGTAAGTTAGTTGTAACATATATTGCAATGACATTACTATTTTGAACTTTGTAATAGATAAAATATGTATTTTCTCTCACTTTTTGAGTCCTTTAGTAGTAAATACTGATGCATGTTATATATATTAGACATATAAACTTGCTTTCATTTTTTAAACTGTAATGTCTTTTTGTCACATAGCTAATGTGTTATGTCTTTTTTTTTATTTTGTACTTAACATGGAGAACATTTCTTAAGTGCTCTTGTTTTTAGAAAAGGAAATATTTATCTGTATTCATTATTTAGAACATATACTGAAACTACTATTTATTCTTGTGCATTTTATTTTTCCCTTAAAGTATTTATTATAGAGGTAATTTACTGTTATAGTATAAATGTACATTAATATGGATCTATATTTTAATTATTTTAAGCATGCAAAAAAATCTGTTTCTTGTTTCTATATTGTAAACATAAAATTAAATACTCAATACTTATTTTGTTTTCAAGATTAAAAAATGAAGCTCCCACAAAGGAACAAGAATCTGTGTCTGAGGTAAATTATGTTGCATTTCCTACCTCTTAAAGATTTATACAATTGAAAGTATTGCTGGTGTGATTTATAAAACTTCAATTCAGTGTGTGTACATCCCTAGTTATTATTGTCATGTTATCAAAAAGAAAAATAATTGAGATTTTTGTTTTCATTAATATAAAAAATATCTAACTCAGTAAAATTATAAAGTGGTTTATTTTGACAAAGACATTATTACATTTCACATGCTTGTTATTTATTTCAATTAGTAAGTAATAGAGATAATTTTATGAATTAAAAATTATGAGATCATTAAATATCACATATTTGACAGATTGGAAAATTAATCTTTTAGGAAATTCTATTTTCTGAGACTCAAGATTTAAATAATTTTTAATATAGAAATATTTTGAATATTTTTAAACTATCTTAAATAGGCAATCTGAATATAACACTCAGAGTTATATAAATTTTTTACTGGGCAGTCTGGGCTTCTCTGGTGGCTCAGTGGTAAAGAATCCACCTGCACTGCAGGAGACATAGGTTCCATCTCTGGGTTGGGACAATTCCCTGTCAAGGAAATGGCAACCCACGCCGGTACTCTTGCCTGGGAAATGCCATGAACAGAAGAGACTGGCTGGGCTACAGTTCATGGGGTCACAAAAGAATGGGACATGACTTAACAACTAAACAACAACAAAACTGGGCAGTCTAATGTATGAGTGTAGAAATAATTTTGCTTTTCTAGTTGCTTTCTTGTTGTCAATTCTTAAAATATTGCATAATATAGCTTGTCTCTTTCTGAGTAAAAGTGAAGTGAGGTAGGTTCAGCATTTATTTTTTGAGTAGCATTTCTATGTTGTAGAGTAAATAAGTGAAACCTAGGCAGTACCAGCCTTCTCCCATGTGGCTGTCTTTTACAGAAAGCTTTCTTTTGTTTGACAGATTTTTAGCTACAAATAAATGTCTTTACTGGATATATGATTTCTTGGTTACTGGTTATTTTGGTGTTTGTGTTTTTGAGGAATTGGTACATTTTATCTATTATGAATTTATATGTATACAAATGTTTGTAATAGTCCCTTATTATTGTGATGTCTATGGGGTCTGCAATGATAATCTCTTTTATTCTTGATGTTGATATTTTGTGTGCTCTTTTTGTTTCTAATGTTATATTTTACTTTTAATCAGGTTACAAAGACAGAATACAGTGTTACTATTTTTGTTTTAAATAGTCTTTTTTAAAGCAATTAAATACTTAAACAATTTTTGTATTCACCTTTATTCTTACCATTTCTAG
Source organism: Neotragus pygmaeus (assembly GCA_006410875.1). NCBI lineage: Eukaryota > Metazoa > Chordata > Mammalia > Artiodactyla > Bovidae > Neotragus > Neotragus pygmaeus. Next base: position 243,428 of record SJYV01026877.1, on the reverse strand, counting down.
TTTTTGCTCTTTCTTTATGTAGTTATTGGTTTCTGTCTGGTATCACCTTCCATTTGCCTAAACAACTTCATTTGAAATATCTCATGTTGCAGATCTACTGGTAATTATGTATTCCATGCTTTTTTCCTTCAAAAAAGCTTTTGTTTTTCATTTTTGAAAATAAATTTTGGTGAGTATAGAATTCTGGATTTACTATTTTCTTTCAGCAATTTACAGACATCATTTATTGTCTCTTGGCTTGCATATTTTCTGATGAGATGTCTTACTATAGTTTTTGTCTTTGTTTCTACATGGGTATGTAAGTATGATTTTCTTTGGTTACCCTCAAGGTTTTGTTTTTGTCTTTAGTTCTTATCAGTTTGAACATGATGTGTCTTAAGTCTGGTTTGTTCATTTGTTTGTTTATATGTATATCTATTTATATATTTATTTTTGACATTCATCCTGATTGGTATTCTCTGCCCTGTCCTGTATCTTCTACTTCTGGGGCTTCAGTTTCACACGTGTTATACCATTTGATGTTAATTCCTGTTTTAAATGCCCTGTTCTAGTCTCCCCACCTCACCTCTCCCCATACTTTTTTTTTTTTCTTTTTAGTGTTTCAGTTTGAGATGTGTATAAGAGACAGCCATATAATATATTACATGATGCATTATTGTCATTGTAATTTTTAAATTTTGAATGAGAAACTTAAATTTTGCCAGTCTGAAGCTCAGAATCTTTGTTGGAGACCATAAAGTCAGGGGACTTTTGGCTGGAGCTGATTTGGTGGAAAAATAGTGAAATCATGAGACAGGATACCTAACTATTAGTCTTCACTCCATCACAGATGATCTGTGACCTACTGAGCAAATCATTTAATCTCTGTTGTGACTTTCCAGACAGGGGATAATGGTACTCACCTATCAGAGTTGTGAAGATCAAATGAAATACTGAATGTAGGAAGAGTTTTGCTCCTGTGGGTTGTGGACCAAGAGAGCAATTATCCCAGGATTCGTTAATTTCATTTTTGATACTTCTGTTTCTTTCAGCTGAATCATCTTGGAGAGTATTTTGCTTGGGTTCAATGTGGCATTTGTTATTTGTGACTCTTGTGCAAATCAAAACGGAAATCTTAGGTGTATTTCCTTGCCAGGAGCATATGACTATTTTCCATATCCTAAGTTTATTCTATCTGATTTTCTTCTTTTAGTAAAAGTTTGTCTTGTCTGTTATTTCTGATCTGCATTGATCAGTTCTATTGTAACTAACAGTTTCTGTGTTAGCTTTTTTTTTTTTTTACAAAAAGGGCTTCTTAGAAGCCTTGTCCCAGAAGTAATTGTAAAATTAGATGGTGCATGTTTAGATAGTGGAGAGGGAGATAAAAAGTGGAGATCTGAGATTGATCTACTATTAAAAGAAGACTGTGCTTCCGAAGTATAAACTAGTCAGATGATAGAGAAGGTGAGGAAATGAGGAAAGGAACATGGGCCAGGCAATCTAGACAGCAACTGCTCTGGATTTAGCAAAGAAATTTCTGTTGGCTGTACAAAAGCATCTTTGTCAGTTTTGTCTGCAGACTGTCATGCTGAGCTGTCCACTGTTCAGCCATTCCCTCCTCCCACATACACAAGTACTAATGATGTAACATCAACTAAGTTATTTAGTGCTTACTGTTCTATCTCACTGAACCTTCCCAACTTTATGATTAAAAAAAAAACCAAAAAACAGTTTACAAGTAAACCAAGGCTTAGACTGATCAAGTACCTCCCCCAGTGGCATATAGTAAGAGTGGAAGTGGGATTGCCCTGGACTGCCTTTGTAACAGTCCTCCTCTCATCCCGTGATGCCTGTGCTTCATAGACCCACATATCATGAGACAGATGGAGGTAGGTTGGTTTAATCCGGTGGTTTTTAAGAATGATTTTTCTAGCGGCAGGATCCTTGTTCCTCAAAAATTTATATAGACTGTTATGAAGTAAAATGGTTTTAGTATTTTTTAAAGTGAGCCAGCAAAAAGCAGTGAAGCTGCTCAGATGAACCCTGGGTTTGATATTGAGGTGAGAGACAGAATGCAATCTTATACTTGCCACAGTGTTCAGAGTATTCCTGCATTTGGTTCAGAGTGTACAGGATTGAAATACTAATTCACTCAGTAAGTAGTTGCAAATGGTAACAATTTTCTTTCCCCCTTAAATTTCACCTTGCAAATAACAGGAAATTTTTTAACTAGACAATTGTAGGAAGAAACTTGGAGATTTGTATAAAATGAGTTAATTTGTCAGCACAAGATAACATGCTGTTCTGCAGTGTGTTGAAATTTGGTATCAAATGTACTTGAGAGAACATAGTGCTCTTAAATTAGAAAAAATTGTTAAAGTAATTTAAAAGTTGAATTCAAATTAGTCATTTGAAGTAACTCAGAAGCCTCTTGTGGTACGCTAGGGTTCTGTGGAACACAGTTTGAGAACCACTGGTCTAACACTTTCTTTTGACAGAGGAAATTGAGGTCCAGAAAGTGTAAACGGTGGGTTGGTGCTAGGGAACAGAAAATTGTGCCAAAGAAATGTTTACTTTCTAAAATTAGCTCTTCAAGTTTTATTTCTGGTTATAAAGTATTTTATAAAAATACAGGGAAGATATACAAAAGGAAAGTTTAAAAAGCCACAAGCTTGCGGCTGAACAATGAACCAGTATTCCACTATTAACATTTGAGCATGTAAGACATTAAAAAATTTTTTTTTTTTTACAAAATTGGGTTTCAGGCTGTACATACAATTGAGCGACGTGAGGGTTCATCTGTGTGTAGCTTGTGGTTGACTCACCGCATCCAGAGATCCCCTGCATCCTGGCATTCCGCCCATGGCATATTGTGTAGTGCTGAAGTTCTTGTGATTGAAAAAATACCCAAGTATAAGTGGGCTCTGTGCAGTTCCATCCTGCATGGTGGCAGGGTCAACTGTATAGACTTGTATCCTTTTTTCCTCAACATTATGCCCTGTGATTCAGTTTTCTTGAGTCATGTGGTTTTCCAGTGATTACAGAATATTTTTTCACAGATGCACTGTGGTCGTGCCATTCTCTTTTTGGTTGACGTATACTTATGTATTGTTTTCCACCGTTTCATGTTAATAAGAAATGCTGGGATGAACTGCTTTGCCTATAAATCTTCTGTTTCATTGTCTTCACTATTTCCTTAATATAATTTCCAAAAGAGTAACATTACTGAGCTGTATTAAAGGTCATTAAAAATAAGTTCTTCCCAGAAGCTCCTATCTGACCCTTCATCCGTCTCCCATAGGAGTGTCTGGGGTGCGTTCCTCTCTCCATGTAGGAGGTGGAGGAGACATCAGATCGGGAGGGGGGCTCAATGGGAAAGAAGAGCATCTTGACCTAAGCCTGTCCACGCTTTGTCTGCACAGGCTGAATGTTCTTTGTGTGCTTAGACTGGTTCAGATGTGAGTAAATCTGGGATCTGCCTAGTGTCTGGGAAGTCCAGCTCACCTCTGAGTCCACATGTTGTTCCTGCCCCTGCAGGGAAGCTTCGGAGGCCTCCATGGGGCAAGTCTCTTTCTCAACTGGGTGTTAGGTGGCCCCCAGAGGTGGCCAGGCTTGTGAAGGAGGTAGAGACAGGAACCCAAACCATTTTCAGCTTTTCCTTTGCAGATTCAACCTTTTAAGCATACCTACACTTACCTGCAACGGCAATCGTTTTGCATTTTAATGACAAATCAAGTACGCTAACTTGCATTTGAAACGAAAGTGCCTTAAATGTCTCTGGCTGTCAGAATGAGATGTTAGGAGCTTGATGAAAAGCGAACAAAGAAGACAAAGTATGAAGCCTCGATACAGTGCAAAATGAAATAAAACCTTGTATGGCCTGTCAGGGGTGTCAGTTGATATTCATATCTAAAGCACATTATAGCATTACTTTGCAGCTCATAGCTTACTCATCTGTCTCTTTTAATTCATCACATTCGAGCCCACATCTTTTAAGTCTCGTGTGTCAACAATGGGAGAAATCTGTTAATTGACAAATGAGTGTCACAAATGTGAATTGGTGCCTTTACATCAGCGGCAGGTGTAGTCTCTTTTGTTTTTTGTTGGATCTATTATTGGCATAAGCCAGTGTAAGACATCTGTCTTTGTCGGAATGAGAAATGACAGGCCTTCTTGGCTGTCATTGTCTTAGTGCGTGCTCATTCTGTGAGATACTGTATAAAGATAAAATGTCAGTTAAAAGAATATGAAAAACTATCTGGAGGAAGTCCTTAAATTACTCAGAGAGGGGATCCGGGAATTGGGACTGGAATTGAAATCCGAGTGTTTCAGTTTGTATCTATCATACCTATTTAAAAATAATATTTCCTGAGTAACAGGATGAGGTTATCAGGCATTTAGGAGGATGTTATGTTGTGCTGGTATAATTAGCTTTATCAGGTGGGGAGAAAGTCTACCTTTGCAAGATATGAATTTATTTATTATCAGGTCATCTCTCAGACAAGCACAGAATTGTCTCAATAAAAACACTCCAGGTAGGATTCTGGGCATTGATTTGCATGTGTTTTGAAATATTGAAATTGTTCCCCTCCAATTTCTTTTTCGGTTATATTCCTATCTGAGACTGATGAGAAGCATAATGAAATAAAAAGCAGCAGTTGTAGAGTGATGAGACAATTAGTGGGGAGAAAACTGNGGAAATTTTGGAGGTAATGGATATGTTTATGGCATAAACTGCAGTGGTAGTTTCACAGTAGACTTGACTCCAAACTCATCCATTTGTGTACATTAAATATGTACAGGTTATTGTATGTCAGTCATACCTTAATAACTTGCTTAAAAAAAAAAAACTAAACAAATTATTGGGCTTCCAAGGTGGCTCAATGGTAAAGAATCCATCTGCATTGCAGGAGACATGGGTTCGATCCCTGATTGGGAAGATTCCCTGGAAAAGGAAATGGTAACCCACTCCAGTATTCGTGCCTGGGNTAAAAAAAAAAAACTAAACAAATTATTGGGCTTCCAAGGTGGCTCAATGGTAAAGAATCCATCTGCATTGCAGGAGACATGGGTTCGATCCCTGATTGGGAAGATTCCCTGGAAAAGGAAATGGTAACCCACTCCAGTATTCGTGCCTGGGAAATCCCATGGGTAGAGGAACCTGGTGCACTATAGTCCATGAGGTTGCAAAGAGCGACTAAACAACAAACATACTCTTACCCTATGAACTGGTGGTCATGTTCCTTGGTGTTTAGCCAGACGAGCTGGAAACTTACATCCACACAAAACCTGCCTGCAGTTCTTTATAGCAGCTTATCTCGTATTTTCCAAAACTTAAAACAAGCAACAATGTTGTCCTTTAGCAGGTAACAGGATAAGTAATGGAATATTGTTCAGTGCTAAAAATGAATAAGTTTCCAAACCCTGAAGAGACATGGAGGAATGTTAGATGTGTATTACTAAGTGAAAGAAACTAATGTGCAAAGGCTATACACTGCATGATTCCAACTACATGACTGCTGGAAAAAAGCAAAAGTATAGAGACAGTAAAAGGACCAATGGTTGCCTGGGACTGGGTGGGGATAGGCAGAGGGAGGGATGAACAGAGCACAGAGAGGTCTTGCTGTTGTGAAACTGCTTTGTATGACCCTATAGTGGTGGGTGCTGTTGTTTAGTCAGGCAGTTATGTCCTGACATACATGTTGGACAAGTCAATCAGACGTAAGGCAAATGAAAGAACAGAGAGTTGGCCTCAGGATAGGAGGAATGGCCAGGAGTCTACTTCCAACCCCGTCATCTAGGAACTGTGTAAAACTGAATACCTTACCAAACTCTGCGAGCCTCAACTTCTTCATCTGTGAAATGGGTTTCAGATGGTCTGCCTTGGGGACTGAGAATAATGCCTGGAAAATGCCTGGCCCGTTGCCTGGCCTGTCCTTAGACTGTCAAGGATGTCATTCCTTACTGTGATCAAGTTGTCCCTGGAGATTCAACCCAATACACTGTGATTCAATTTTCAACTCAGGAGATGTCAAAGAATAACCAGGGGTCTAGGCAAAAAACCCTCTATCAGTAAAATCCTGGTTAGCAAGGAAAACTAGCATATCCAAGTTAAGAGTATGCCAATGAAGGTCACCATGAAGTAGACATCCTCAGTGGAAGTATCACAAAGCTCCAAAATATTTCAAGGGCCCCATACTTACCTATCTCTCAACTTGCCCTTTTTTATAAACCACTCCCACTTTCATTCGTTAACCACGTGTCTATTCCTTCCCTATTGTTTGCCAAATTACAGTCAAGATAACTTGATTTGAATTATTATTTTTTGTGGCATGGGCTCTGGCTCCCCCACCAAGGGCAGAGTGCACCAGTCCAGTGGCTTCAAGGCATCATTCCAACTCAGGGGAGTGCACGCTGATTTCTGGGAAACTCCATAGATGGAAAACATGAAAAAACATCTAATCAGCACAGTGTTTACCTGTACTGGAACATGGGCACAGGACACATTCCACGCCAGCTTCACATGATTTCTCTCTGATTTACCCACAATCCCAAAGCACAGGCAGATTCAGAAAACACTGCAAGTTTGGTTTCCAACCCGCAAAGGAAAATCAATATCACAATTGAGTCAAGAAATTTTTGGTTTCCCAGGTTTTTCATAAAATTTGTTTACACTATACTATAGGCTATTAAGTGGGCATAGTATTATGTCTCAGAACAATATAGATATCTTAGTTAAAAACATCTCTTTGCTAAGAAAAAAATGCTAATCATTATCTGAGCCTTCAGTGAGTCCATCTTTTTTGCTGCTGAGTGTGTGAACATTCCAAGAGCTATCAAAATGTGACACACAGACATGAAGTGAGCAAATGCTGTTGGAAAGATGGAGCCAAAAGGCTTGCTGGAAGCAAGGTTGACTAACACAACTTTCAATTTGGTCAAGAATAAGAAAAAAGAAAAGAAAAGCAGTACCTGTGAAATACAATAAAGCAAAGTGCAACAGAGTGAAGCGTGCCTCTAACTGTTAAGGGCAGTTCCCATGCCAGGCTTCGTCTTTAAACTATGCGGCCCACCACGTGAGAACCTGGTCCCTGGTCACGATTACCGCAGCCTCATCCAGCCCGCCATGCACGCAACTTATAATTCCTTCCCACTGAAGGGCTTGCATTTTCCCAAGGCTCGCCACTGCCTTGCATCAGGGAATTCACATTTGACTGCTGTCATGTCACCATGTCCTCTACATGACAGCGGCCTCTCGACTCTATAATTTNACTCCCTGTCTCTTATACACATCTCCCACTGAAGGGCTTGCATTTTCCCAAGGCTCGCCACTGCCTTGCATCAGGGAATTCACATTTGACTGCTGTCATGTCACCATGTCCTCTACATGACAGCGGCCTCTCGACTCTATAATTTTATGGTCAGTGGCTAGATCTTTTTCTCAGCTCTCCAAGTACTAGCATGGAGTCTTCTATGAGCAGAGGCTCAGTTCATGTTTGGGAAATGCATGAGTCAATGAGCATGAGGTTGAAATTATTACAATTTATTTCAACATTTTGAATTAACCAGGCATATACTGTTGCTTAAAATTTTCTAAAACACAGAGTACAAGGGATGAGGAAACCAACTACCGAGCATCTTCCTTTTCCTCTAGTTCTTGATCCCACATATTTTACTACTTTTTTGTATTTTCAAGGAAATAACATATTGCAATGCCATGTTATCTTTCACTGGCTTACTAAATATGATGGAAGCTTCCCCATTTGCTTTACACAACAGAAAACCTCTTATCCTTAAGACTAACAAAAAATGGTTAAGTGTGACTGATGAATTTGTACACATATATGCTAGATAAGCTTTCATTTAGGAGCAACATTTGAAAAGTAGCAAGAACATAAAANAGTCTAGAAATCTGGTATATAGTTTTCTATTGTTTATAGTAATTGATTCTGGTATTTTTCATACAAAGATTTATGTAGACCTGTTTGTTAAATATCATAACTTAATATTCAATGTTAAATAATACTGAGTGTATTAATTAAAAATAAGTGTATTTAAAATTTATACTAAAATTCTTTAAACATAACATCTAAAAACTCAAATGGTCCATTGTTTAGAAGAAGAAAAACATGTAAATGTAGAGGTTAATCAGAATTATAGGAGAGAGTAACAGGTTTGGCATAAAAAAAATTTCAGCTACTTAAAATGAAATCTAATGTTGACAATATTAGAGTAGAATTACTGTGAAATTTAGAGTTAAATAAAGAATTTTTTTTAATTGTGAAAAAGACAAGAAAATGAAATGTTAGAAATTTCAGAAGCTAGTAATATAAAGCATGTGCAATAAAATAAGACAATGCCATTGAATTAAAATTATAATTCATGTAGCCACCTATTTATAATAAAGTAAAATGATTTTAATAAAGCATAGGCCCATCCAAGAACAAAATGCAAATTTTAAAGTATGTCTTTCACCTGGTGGGCACAGATTTTCTAAAGTTGAGTCTTTTAAAAGTAGTCTAGTGGTGAGTTAATTAATTGTGATTGGNATAAAGTAAAATGATTTTAATAAAGCATAGGCCCATCCAAGAACAAAATGCAAATTTTAAAGTATGTCTTTCACCTGGTGGGCACAGATTTTCTAAAGTTGAGTCTTTTAAAAGTAGTCTAGTGGTGAGTTAATTAATTGTGATTGGCTTATTTATTCCAGAGAATCCTTGTCTTTAGTTTTTTTCCTGTGCATTCTTTTTGCAAAAGTGCAATGAAATTAAACATTTGTAACTCAAACAAGTGATTTCAAAGGTTTGAAAAATTTAAACAGAATTTGTGATAATGAAAATTTCATATTTCATCATGATGCTTTTTTAAATGGACATGTTTTTTAATGTGTATCAAACTGATAGTTTAATAGGTGATGCTTTATACAATGTGATAAAAATATATGAGTGACTTTACATATGTATGTTTTGTACAAAAAATAATTTCTCTCAAAGGATCACAAGAAACTGTTAGAAATTCAGATCCTGAAATACTCTAAATTCAGTAGAACTAAAAACATTAAAATCATATAGCTAATCATTAAAAATATTCTGTGTTTCATTAGAGTAGTAAAGTTCAAAACATTTATAATGTTACTAGGAAATAACGTTGTCTGAAATACTATGGAGAATGAAAGAACCAAAACAGTTCTTTTTACTTTTTTATTATAAACCAGGTATAGTAGTACATCATGAGTGAATGTTTTTGATTACTAGGTATATTTACATTAAGAATGATATCATTGCAAGAGAAGAAAGTTTCAACTTAATTAAAGTAAAACAAGTTGGATAATTATACCTCAATAAAGCTATTATTAAAAAAAAACTAGACATGGTCTAGATTACCACATTTTGATAAGGTAGAAAGGGATATTTATATTAAAAAATCATCATGGCCAGGATATGATAATGGAGTAGATATGGCAGATGTATACAAGTTTATATAAGCCAATATTTCTCTCCCTAAATAATTATGCCAAATTTGTGCTTTTCTCAGCTGATAATCATAATTTAATATAAAAAATTATACATCTGTAAATTCAAATATCATCTTTTTTTTTAGTATTGTACAAAGGATGTATATTTTAGGAGTGGGGTAATATAGCAAGCAGATGAAATATTCTTGTCAATTCTGAAAACAATATTAAAATCACATATAGATCCCTGATAGGCATCAAGATTAAACTCAAGCAAGATACTTGATACTTTACACACAAATTATAGACATTTATCAGATATGAGAAGTAGTTTCAAATGTCAAAATACTTTATATTGAGATCAAAAACATCTTGGTAAAAATACATTACAGATTTTTATAAAAATTATCTATATGGGATGATATTTTGAACAAAGTGGCAAAAGTTTAATGAAGTTTTACAGTTAGAAAACATGACAATGTATAAATCTCCATGCTTTATAAAAATCCTGTTCTTTTGCTTTCCACAAATGAGAGAAAGTAATGTTGAAAGTGTGTCCAGTGAATGTAAAACTTGAGCAAGAGATGTGAGTATTCTCCCTGAATTTAAAAATAAATGAAAAAGAAATTAGCAATGTATGATTCACTAAATGAGAGTATCGATAATTATGGAAAAGTGCTTATCAAGTAAACATTCAGGTTATAAATGCCATAACTTCATATTTGAAATAGATATATGAAAAATGAAATATCTTCAGATTTTGAACTTTTAAACTGGAGCAAAGTTATTTTCTATAAATTACATTTGATTTACAAAAAGCAGCTGCTGACTCAGTTCTTAAATGTTTTGACAAATAAGTTCTGTAGAAATTTCATATGAAATAGTTTAAAGCAACATACAGTATAAGCACTATATTTGTGTCTTCTAAAACTGATTAACAAAGTGATACCCAGATTTTAAAACAATGCCACAGTCATGGTAAAAAGAAGTTTCAGTAAGCTAATTTTAAATTATTTAAAATTGTCATTTGATCAAGAGAAATTGCCAAATATGATAGTTTACTTATTTGAAAACAAGATAAGGAAAAATTAGATTTTGAAAATATTATTGATGTGCTTGCTTCCACTAAAACCAGTAAAGTAAAATAGTAACAAATTCTGGTTTTTGTTGGAATAAAATGTCTAAACTTAAACTACTATTTGAGTTTAATATACTTACTTTTCAAGTTTTCAGCACTTTTCAACTATGTAAGTGTTCTGTGGGGAAAAACTTTTAAACTATACAGCGAGGAGGATTCTGAGAAGATGGCACAGGAGGAAGCACCAGGGATCTGGCGTCCCACCTAGACAGCAATTGGACAGGCTGAATCTACCTGATATAACTTTTTTGAAACTCTTAAGTCTGTTGAAGGCTTGTAACTTCCAGAAGACTTGGAGAGTGAATTTCAGTTAACTTCCATCAATTTAAGCACTTAACACTGTAGCAACCATATGGCAGGCAACTGTGCCTGTGTTCCTAGAGCAGCTTACACACAACTTATGGGAGCTAGAGTGGACAAAAAAGACCTTGTCCTCCAGATACTGGGAATCTGTGCTGTTATCATTGATTGCTACTTCTTAACACAGAGTTTTGAAGACAAGGAAGTGGGCTCAGTATTGCTGCACCTCCTCCCTTTCTTGCAAGCACCTTCCCCTCCAGCTGAAGTGATTTCCAAGGGATTTAAGTGCACAAAGCCCTTTTTCTTCCTTCATTTTTCTCTTTTCCTTCTTTCAGGAGCCAGATATAAACAACTTATTGAACAGTGACATGTTAATGTATCTTTTATTACCTGAACCTTATTGACCAAAGTGTTTCAACATTCACTTTCAGAACAAATTGCCAGCCACCAGCATTAGTTTCTGCAAAAATCCCCTGGTCAATAATGTGTTTGGGGATTGTACTAACACATTATTGTCCTAGTCAATAAATGTGACTAGAACATTCAAAATCAACTGTATATGTGGGTAAAATTAGAAAGTGATTGTATATGCCAAGGGAAAGGCTCAGAAAAGACATGAGAAGACCTCAAGTTTACACCTCAGGCTGATTTGGGAACAGAAATAGCCTACAACAATAACAATTTTTTAAATAAAACCAGAAAATGCTGGGCTAGGGAGAGAATCTGATTCTCAGAGTTACTACATTGTTAGACTCAGAGTTCAACACTCCAATGTTCAAGAAACAATCACAAGGCATACAAAGAAACAGGCAAGAATGGCCCATTAAAGAGAAAAAATTCAACAGAAACTTCTGAAAAAGACATGTGGCAGATACACTAGACAAAGACTTGAAAACAACTGTAATAAAGATGCCTAGAGAACAAAAGAAAGGTGTGGTGAAAGTCAAGAAAATAGTATATGAATAAAATGGAAATATAAGTAAAGGTACAGAAAACCTAAAAGGAAATTCTGGAAATGAAAAGTGCAATAACTGAATTTGAAAAATTCACTAGAGTATTCAAAGGCAGATTTGAGAAGAGAAGAATCAACAAACTTGAAGTTAAGACAATAAAAGTTATTGAGTTTGAGGAACAGAAAGGAAACAGCTTGGAGAAAAGTGAACACAGCCTAAGGGAGGTATAGGCCACCATGGAGCAGAGCAGTGTGGACATGATGAGAATCTCAGAAGGAAAAGAGAGAGAAAGGGTCCAAGAGACTATTTGAAGAAAAAGAGATTGCAGACTTCCCAAATTTAATGAAACACATGAATATAACCACTCAGGAAACAAAGAATTCCAAGTAAGGTGAATTAAGAGACCCACACTGAGACATATTATAATTAAACTTCCAAAAGGTAAAGCAAGAATCTTGAAAGCAGGAAAGAGAAATGAATCATCACATACAAGGCTTTCTTAATATTATCTACAGACTTCTAATCAGGAATGTTGGAAGTTAACAGGCAGCGGGTTGATATATTCAAACCACTACAAAGAAAAAAACTTACCAAGAATTCTATATCCCACAGTACTATCCCTCAGAAGTTAGAAATTAAGACATTGTCACATAAAACTAAGAGAATTCTTGACCACTAGATCTGCCCTACCAGAAGTGCTCAGGGAATTCTCCATAGTGAGACAAAAGAGCAGTACATGAAACTCAGCTCTGTAGCAAAATAAGTATCTCAATAAAGGTAAGTGCATGGGCAGTTTTAAAACTAGTACTTTGTAACAGTGATTTGTAGTTGTACCTAATACTTTTTGTTTTCTTATGTGGGTTAAGAGATGAATGAATTTAATAAAAACAATTAGTGTAAGACCAAATATTTCTCTAACTCTGGTCTGCAACTCCAAATTTTGTTTCCTACATAAGTTAGGGTACTAATGCATTTAGTTTATATAATGAATAAAGTTGTAATTTGTGACATTGACAAAAGGAATGGGCATGGAACTATAAAGGAACAAGAGTTTTTGTATTGATATCTTATTGAAGTTAGAGGGTATAAATTTATGTTAGAGAATTACAACTTTAGGATGTTAAACATAATCCTCAAAGTAACCACAAAAACAGCTGTAAAATATACACAAGGGGAAATGAGAAAAGAACTTAAACATTTCACTACAGAAAGTCAGTTAAACAGAAAACTGCAAGTAATGCAAGAAATGAGAGCCAAACAAGTTGTAAGATATATAGAAAACAAATAGCCCAATGACAGATAAGTCCCTCCTTATCAATAATCTGAATGTAAATGAATTAAACTTCCCCAATCAAAAGATGAGGTTAGCAGAGTAGATAAAAACACATGACCCAACTACATGCTGTGTACAAGAGACTCACTTGAAATTCAAAGACAAAAGGTAAAAGTGAAAGGATGAAAAATAGTCCATGCAAATAGTAACCAAAAGAGCATGGATGGCTTTACTAATAGCAGACTATTAAAATAGACTTTCAGTCAAAAAAGCTTATAAGAGAAAAGGAGAGACATTATGTATTAATAAAAAGTTTAATACTGCAAGAAAATATAACAGTTATGAATATTTACACACCTAATAATGGACCATCAATTTATATGAAGGAAAAATTCATAGAGTTGAAGGGAGAAATAGACTATTTTGCAGTCATAGTTGGAGACTTCACTAACCTACTTCCAATAATTGATAGAATAATCAGACATAAGTAGGGAACTAGGACGCTTATTAATAAACCTATTAGATTTTGCATACATACGTAGAACAGTGTACCCAGCAATGACAGAATACATTTCTTGTCAAATGCACATGGGACATTTTCCAGGATAGACCATATAGTAAGCCACAAATTAAGCATCAGTGAATTTTAAAATATAAATATCATACAAAGTATCTTCTCTGATCACATCAGGACAGCATCAGGAATCAATAATAAAAGGGAAAAGGGAAAATGAAAAATTCATCAGATCATAGAAATTAACACACTTTAAAACAACCAGTGGATTAAAGAAGAAATCACAAGGAAAGTTAGAAAATACTTGGATCTAAGAATGCAAGCAAAAACACAACATAACCAAAACTTTAAAAATTCAATGGAAGTGATACTGAAGGAGAAATATATGGCTGTAAATCCTTACATTAAAAAATGAGAGATCTCAAAGCAACAACCTAACCATACAACTTAAGGAACTAAAAAAAAAGGTGGGGGGTGGGGGCGTCAAACTAAACCCAGAGCTAGCAGAAGGAAAGAAATAAGATTAGTGTGGAAATTAATGAAATAGAGAATAGAAAAGCAATAGAGAAAAATTGGCTTATTGCAAAGACCAATGGAATTGAGAAACCTTTAGCCATAAATACTTTAAAAGAGAGAAGATTTAAATTACTGAAATCAGAAATGAAAGTTGGGACAGTAGAACTTGTTTCTATGAGTACTGTGAACTGTATGCCAGTGAGTTGGGTAACCTACATGAACTGGACAAGTTGCTAGAAACTCGAAACAGCAGGACTAATCATAAAGAAATAGAAAACCTGAATAGACACACAACTAGAGTAAATCAGTAATCAAAAATCTAACAAAGAAAACCTCTTGACCTGACAACTTCTTTAGTGAATTCTAAAAAACATCTAAATAAGAACTAACATCTCTTTTACATTTTTCCAAGGATTGATGTGGAAGAAATAGTTCTAAACTCATTCTACGAGGCCAGCATTACCCTGATACCAAAGCCAGAAAAAGACACTATAAGAAAGAAAACTAGACAAAATTCCTTATTAACATTGATGCAAATATCCTCAACAAAGTTCTAGTAAACAAAATTCAACCACATATTAAAAGGATTATATACCATGAACAAATGGGATTCATTCCTGAAATGCAGGAGTGGTTCAATATATGAATATGATCAATGTAATAAGCCAAATCAATGAAAGAAAGCAATAAAAGCCACATTATCACCTCAATTGATGCAGAAATTGTGTTTGACAAAATACAACACACTTGAATAATAAAAATGCTCAGCAACCTAGGAATAGAAGGAAATGACCACAACATAATAAAGCCATATAAGAAAAACCCCACAGCAAACACCATACTCAAAGGTAAAAGACTAAAAGATTTAATTCTTAAGATCGAGAAGAAAGCAAGATAGCCACTTTCACTACTTCTTTCCAATATAGTACCGGAAAGAGCAGTTAGTCAAGAAAAAGAAAAAGCATCCAAACTGGAAAAGAAGTAAAATTATCTATGTTGGCAGATGGTATCATTTTAGATATAGAAAACCCTAAGGATTCTACACAAAAACCGTATTAGAATTAAAGTTAATTTAGCCAAATAGTAGGATACAGAGTCAACACACAAAAATTGATTGTTTTTCTATACACAAGAAATGAACAATCTAAAAAAGGAAATTACAAAACAATTTGCAATAGCATAAAAAAATAAAGTACTTAGGAATTAACTTACCAAAGAGGTAAAAGACTTCTACAAAGAAACTATGAAACCTTGCTGAAAGAAATTAGAGAAGACATAAATGGAAAGATGACCCATGTTCATGAATTGAAAGACTTAATATTGTTAAAACACCAGTACCATTCAAAGCAATCTACAGATTTATTGCAATCCTTACAGAAATCCCGAAGATTTTTTTTTCAGGAATAGAAAAACTCATCCTAAAATGTATATGGAAACTCAAGGAAATTCAAATAGCCAAAACAACTTTGAAAAACAAAAAAACAGCAGTCAAACATCCTGATTTTAAAATTTACAATGAAGCTACAGTAAACAAAACAGTGTGGCATTAAGACAGACCCACAGACCAGTGGAATAGAATAGAGAGCCTCGAGATAAACCTTTATATATAGGGTCAAATGATTTTATAAGGATGCTAAGACCATTGATGAAAGGACAGTCTGTTTAATAAATGATGCTGGCAAAACTGGATATTCACATGCAAAGAATTAAGTTGGACTTTTACCCAGCACTATACACAAACACTATATACAAAAATTAACTCAAAATTGATGAGGATATTAAGTGTAATACCTAAAATGATAAAACTCTTAGAAAAAAACAAAGGACAAAAGCTTCATGATGTTGAAATTGGCAGTGAGTTTTTGATTATTGCACCAAGGCACAGGTAATGAAAGAAAAAAATTGTACAAATTAAAAATTTTGTGCATCAAATCAAAACCACGAGGTACCATTTCACGCCAGTCAGAGTGGCTGCGATCCAAAAGTCTACAAGCAATAAATCCTGGAGAGGATGTGGAGAAAAGGGAACCCTCTTACACTGTTGGTAGGAATGCAAACTAGTATAGCACTGTGGAGAACAGTGTGGAAATTCCTTAAAAAACTGGAAATAGAACTGCCATATGACCCAGCAATCCCACTGCTGGGCATACACACCGAGAAAACCAGAATTGAAAGAGACACATGTACCCCAATGTTCATCGCAGCACTGTTTATAATAGCCAGGACATGGAAGCAACCTAGATGTCCATCAGCAGACAAATGGATAAGAAAGCTGTGATACATATACACAATGGAGTATTACTCAGCCATTAAAAAGAATACATTTGAATCAGTTCTAATGAAGTGGATGAAACTGGAGCCTGTTATACAGAGTGAAGTAAGCCAGAAAGAAAATCACCAATACAGTATACTAACACATATATATGGAATTTAGAAAGATGGTAATGATGACCCTGTATGTAAGACAGCAAAAGAGAGACAGATGTNACATGTACCCCAATGTTCATCGCAGCACTGTTTATAATAGCCAGGACATGGAAGCAACCTAGATGTCCCTTGGAAGATGAATGGATAAGAGAGCTGTGGTGCTCTTTTAAGCATCAGTTTAGTAAATGTATTCTGTGTGCCAAAACCTTTTACTGAGCTTTCAACCAGCATAATATTATTTGTTAGAAAAATCTTATAAGGTGAGTATTATATATCTCCATTTTATAGCTGCAGAAACCAAGGCAGAGGCATTCAATAACATAGCCAATGCTCCCATGGCCTTCTCTTCATTATCTTCTCTCTTTTCTGTTAAATTTTCTTTCCTTTAATGGATCATTTCTGTCAGTTCTGAGACATATTTTAAAAACTACTTTTTTGACTCCACCTTCCCCTCCAGTTCTCATTTCACTTTTTTTCCCCTTGCCTAGCAATGAATTGTCTACACTGAATCCATTTATTCATATGGATCCACTGCAGCTTGGTAAATTTTCAATCCTCCGTGAACTTGACTCCTCAGGAGCATTCAGCACTAACTACTCTTTCCTGATGTCTTTCCTTGCTGTCTTAGTTTCTCCAGGTTTTCCTTTTATTTTTCTGTTGACTGAGTCTCTGTTGCTGGTTATAACTGGATTTTAAATGTTAGAGTTATCCAGAGATTTATCCAATGCTTCCTTCTCCTCTGACTTTATACACTCTTTCTCTAAGCTATCTCATCCATGCCTATGACTTAAATAACCAACAAGAATCCAAAGAATATCAAGTTAATATTTCTATCAAGGACTATCTGACCTCTAGACTTTTGTATCCAAGAGCTCATTTGACATTTCCATTTGGATATTTAAAATGCATCTCCAACTAAACTTAGCAAAATTCAAATGCAGTTAATTCAGGTCCTATTTATATATTCTCTAAAAGGTCCATATAGATAAAGCTATGGTTTTTCCTGTAGTCATGTATGGATGTGAGAGTTGGACGATAAAGAAGGCTGAGCACTGAAGAACTGATGCTTTTGAACTGTGGTGCTGGAGAAGACTCTTGAGAGTCNACAAGGAGATCCAAATAGTTCATCCTAAAGAAGATCAGTCCTAAATGTTCATTAGAAGAACTGATGTTGAAGCTGAAACTCCAATACTTTGGCCACCTGATGCAAAAAGCTGACTCATTTGAAAAGACCTTGATGCTGGGAAAGATTGAGGGCAGGAGGAAAAGGGGACGACAGTGGATGAGATGGCTGGATGGCATCACCGACTTGATGAACGTGAGTCTGAGTGAACTCTGAGACTTGGTAATGGACAGGGAGGCCTGGCGTGCTGCGGTTTATGGGGTCGCAAAGAGTCGGACGTGACTGAGTGACTGAACTGAACTGAATAAATTTAGAGCCATTACTGGTTTGCAGGAATCTTCTGACGTCAAGCTCAAAAGTAAGATGAGGGAATGCCGACAGGTGGAGTCCAAGAGTAAAGTCAGCATTTCCAGGAGCAAGAATAAGAGCCATGGAAGAGAAGCAGTAACAATCTGATCACTCAGTCATACTTATTATAGCTTTTGCCATGATATAAATGTGTATTCATACCCCTGTCTGCTGCTAATGGTAATTCAATCTTTCAAGTAAAATAAAAATCAGTAGGTTTATATGCCTAGGTTTTTATACTTTATACAAATCTCATCAATGTTATTCCAAAAATAACATGTTGGGGAAGCAAAATAATTCCATAAATTATCAATTTTGACTTTTATTCTGTCTGGTGTTACTATTCTTAAGAGGATATCCAAATGTAACCTTACTCAAGTAACTACCAAACACATTGGTATTTCCCAGTGTATGATTATTTACCAAAGGGTGCTATTCTTTCCAAATATTTTTTCTTAATCTTAATTTCATCAGATGGTTGGAACCTGTGGGTTAACATTCAGTGGGAGTTTTTTCCTCTTCTCTTTTGTGCTCACCTATTTGGAAGTTTTGTTGTTGCCTTCCTCTACTCAGCCAGGGCACAAGTCCAGCTAGACCTCCATGGCCAATGTGGTTTGTTCCAAAATGGTTTGGTCCTGCAGTTGGCCCTGTATCAAAGGCAGAATGCAGCTTTGCTAAGATTTCTATGCAGTTTTCTCTGCTTATCATATCAATAATAAAGTTACACAGGTTTATAAAAGAAGTAATGTCAGGTAGTGATCAACAGATATTTTCACAGAGAGCCCAACTATACTGTGGTTCCATGCCACATTTGGAGTGATTTTTCTCACATTGAAGGAATAAACACTCCCACTGGCTCTTGACTGCTTCCTGGATCTAGGAATCTCCAGGACTGTAGATTTAGCTACATCTTTCTACTTTGTTGCCTTCTATTTATGACCCAGAGAAATGTTTATTTTGTATTGAACATGAGTCAGTCTTTTTCTTACTGTTAATTGAATCTGTAATTCACATATATAGAGAACAGGAGAGGAGTTTAAAGTATTAATTTATAATACTCTTGACCTAAAATGTCCCTTTCACATTTCTCTAAGTTTATTTTGTTTTCTTCTTTCTAGCTTCTTTCTTTGAATGCTTAGATCCTATTGAATCATTTTTGTTTTCTTAAAATTAGTTCAAGATGCTTATTCTTTATAACTAACATTTACTAACCATTTACTATATGCAAGACATTAGACTCTAATTATTTGCTATAATTGTCCCTCAAATCTTATGAGATAGAAACTATTAGTGCCATTTGTAAATGAGGAAATCGAGGCATAGAAAGAATAAGAAATTTGCCAAAGCTAATCATACAGGTAGTCTGTTTCTCAAAAGCCTGAGCTTCTGACTAGAATTAGATCAACAAATTAAATGATATATATATATTAATAAAGAAAAAGTAGCATTTTCTTTCTCANAAGACATTAGACTCTAATTATTTGCTATAATTGTCCCTCAAATCTTATGAGATAGAAACTATTAGTGCCATTTGTAAATGAGGAAATCGAGGCATAGAAAGAATAAGAAATTTGCCAAAGCTAATCATACAGGTAGTCTGTTTCTCAAAAGCCTGAGCTTCTGACTAGAATTAGATCAACAAATTAAATGATATATATATATTAATAAAGAAAAAGTAGCATTTTCTTTCTCAGTTTTTTTGCCTCTTACCCAACAGACACAAAGTAACCAATGATGATAACCTGGTATGTATCATTCCATTCTATATGCTCATACAAACATACAAATGCACACGTGTATGCATGCAAATACATACACACATAGATTTGATCTTATATGCACAAAATAGTTCTTTCAAAGCTCTTTAATCAAGAATTGCAGTAAGGTAGGGAAGTAGATGCCTGGGAATCTAGGTTGTGATGAAAAGTTTTAACTTTATATCTTTACATACCTTTAGTATTTTGAACTGTGTTGGTGAATATCCTATCAAAAATCAATTTAAATAAAATACTTATTTTAAGCCAGTAAATTTATAGTAATCCATTATACAGTGAAGGAAACCAGTAAAGGTTGCTTTCAATTTTTAGCTCTAGTAAGCTGCTCTGAGCTTTGTAATCTAAGTCTTTTTATAGACATATCTTTTCATTTATTTTTGATAAATACCTAGGAGTGGGATGATGAGGTCACATGGTAAATTGTATGTTTAATTCTTTAGGAAATTGCTAAACTGTTTTTCCAAAGGGGCTACATTGTTTTATATTTTCATCAGCATTATATGAGAGTTCTGGTTGTCCCAAATTGTCACCAACAGTTGTTATAGTCAGTCTCTAATTTTATCCACATTAGTAGGTGTGCAGTAGTAGTGTCTTTATTGTAGTGGTATATCAGAGAATATAATCTACATAATTTTAACCTTTGAAATGTGTTGTGATTGTCTTCATAGTTGAGTAAATGTTAGTTTTGGTTAATGTTTCTTATGTACTTGAAAGGTATATGTATTATGTAGTTGTTGGGTGCAGTGTTTTATATGTGTACACTAGGTCAATTTTCCTAATTTTTATGATTCAAATCTTTAAAATCCAAACTGATTTTGTCTGATTGTTTTATTGCATATTGGGTAATGTTAATTAAAATCTCACTCTGACCCACATGTTGCTTTTTCCAGTTCTTCAGGTTTTTTGCTGTATTATAACCACTGACATGGTCTCTGTTACTACAGTTTTGTCTTTTTGAGACAAAATAGAATACACCTTACATAACCTTTTGAGACTGACTTTTTTCACTCAATGCAATGCATATGAAATTCATACAAGCTGTTCCATATATTAGCAGTTTGTTCTTTTTTATGGCTGAATATCCATTAACCTATTGAAGGACAACATATGAGTTATCTCTTGTTTGGTGATTATAAGTAGAGTTGGTATAAGCGTTCACATACATATTTTTGTGTGACCATAAGTTTTCATTTCTCTCAGGTAAATAGGAGGAAGATTGCTGGGTCACATTGTAAGTGTATGTTCAACTTTATAAAAAGCTAAAAATCTTTCAGAGTAGCTACACAATTTGCATACCTAACTTTTCGCCTTTTACTTAGGATAAATATTTTATCTCTTAAGGTGAAACGTAGAAAATTTACCACCATATTTCCCATCATCCTCCTTATGTTGTGTTGTAATTGTCCTATATACTTCATCTACATTCGTTAAAAACTCCACTAGTGTTACAATTTTTATTTTTAAACATCAAGTGCATTTTAAAGATTTCAAGAGAGAATAGTGTATTCTGTTCACTAAGAAATTTACTCATTTCTTTTGCTCATCTATTATTAATGACATGCCAAGTTTCCTTCAGGTATCATTTCCTTTTTGTCTGATGAACTTCTTTTAATCATTTTTTAGAGTAGATTTGATGACAACGGTTTCTCTTAGTTTTCCATCATCTGAGAATGCCTTTATTTAACCTTGGCTCCCAAATAATATTTTAATTGGATATAGCATTTTAGGAGACAGGTTTTTTTTTTCCTTACTTTAAAAACTGCTGTGCCATTTTGTTTGAGTCTCCATGGCTTCTAGTAAGAAATCAGCAGTCATTTGAATCATTGTTCCTCTGTCCTAAGGTGTTGTTTTTCTTTGAACTGCTTTCAACTTATTTTCTTTATCTTTGGTTTTTAGCAGTTTGATTATGATGTGTGTGGGTGTGGATTTCTTTGGGATTATCATATTTGGGATTGCTAGCTTCTTGAATCTGTAGGTTTCTATCCTTTGCCAAATTTTGAAAGTCTTCAGTCAGGGGAAACCCTTTAAAAAAAAATCTGGGTAAAATATACATAACATAATGTTTACTATTTTAACATTTGAAGTGTACAATTCAGCATCATTCAGTACATTCACCAGGTTGTACAACCATCACAGCTATCTATTTCTAGAACTTTTTTGTCATCCCCGACAAACTGTACCCATTCAGCTTTGCTTCCTCCCCCTAGTCTCTGGTAACTTCTATCTACTTTCTGTCTCTATGAATTTATATATTCTAAATGTCTCATATAAGTGGTATCATATAATATTTGTGTGTCTGTATCATTTTGTTTCTATATTATTTCACTTAGCATAATGTTTCCAAGGTTCATTTATGTTGCAGCATATTTCAGACCATAATTCTTATTTATGACTGAATAATATTCCCTTGTATGTACTTACCACAATTTGTCCATTTATCCGTAAAAGGACATTTGGGTTGTTTCCACTTTTTTTTTCTTTCCTTTCCTTGTTTTTGACTGTGCTGGGTGACTTGCACCAGGGATTGAACACTGAGCCATAGCAGTGAAAGTGTCAAGTCATTGGACTGCCAGGGACCTCCCCAGGATTGTTTCCACTTTTTGTAGCTACTCTTAGTAATGCTGCTTTGAACATTTGTGAACAAGTATCTGTTTAAGTCTTTGTTTTCTGTTCTTTGGGGTATATATATCTAGGAGTGGAATTGCAGAGTCATATTGTAATTGGATATATAACATTCTGAGACATTGAAAATCTTTTCTACAATGGCTGCCCCATTTTACAATACCATCAGCAATGCATGTGGGTTCCAGTTTCTCCACATCCTCACCAACACTTGTTAATTTCAGAGTTTTTGATAGTAGTCATCTTAGTGAATGGTTTTAGCAGTTATTTCTTCCTCTCTGTGTCTGCAACTCTGATAACACAAACATTACACCTTTTTGTATTGCCTCACAGGTTCCTTAAACTGTGTGTGTTTTAAGAAGTATTTCTCTTTCTGTTTTTAGACACGACCGTTTTATTGATCTATCTGCTAATTAACTGCCTTTCTGCCATCCATTTCCACTGAATGAGATTTTTTTAAAATATAGTTATACTTTTTGTATAAAATTCTCATCTGGCTGTTCTTAATATCTTTTGTTTCTTTGCTTAGACTTTGTGTCTGTCAACTTAAAAAAATATTTACAATCTACAAATTGAGAGCTGTATTTTACTAGGTAGAAATTTTTAGGACTTAAAGCCTGGGAGGCCCCATNATAAAATTCTCATCTGGCTGTTCTTAATATCTTTTGTTTCTTTGCTTAGACTTTGTGTCTGTCAACTTAAAAAAATATTTACAATCTACAAATTGAGAGCTGTATTTTACTAGGTAGAAATTTTTAGGACTTAAAGCCTGGGAGGCCCCATCTCACATAACCCTGAGAGAACTGCTCCCAGGAGGCAAGGGGGGAAGCTGGGATATATAGGAGCTTTGCAGGTAGTCAGGAATATCAAAAGATTGTGGTTAATTAAAGAAAAGCATTAAGGAATTAAAAATAGTTTTCTTTGTATGGGTAGATGCAAGAGTCTGGGCTCACTGACATCATTCCTTTGATCTGTACCTCATCTATCGAGGCCAATATCCTGTGTTTTCATATCCTGAGCTTCTTTAGGGCTCACTGTCAGAAGTGACTGCTGTCTGATGGATGCCTGATGGCAGGTATTTTTTCCTTCATGAATTTCCTCAGAGCTCACCAACTCATATTGGAGGGCTACAATCACTGATGACTGTGACATCTTTTGTTTAATGATTTGGCAGAAAATACTCCATTTCTCACATCTTTCCACTCATATTAGGAAGTTTTGCCCTTACTTCCTGGAATACTTTTTAATAGCTTCTTTAGTGTTGTGTCAGATAACTGAAACACCTGTGTCAAATCAGCTTTGGTAATAAAATAGATAAGAACACAGATATATTGTACAGCACTGAGAAATACAGCCATTGTTTTATAATGTTAAATGGAGTATAATCTACAAAAGCATTTAGTCACTATGTTGTACACTTGGAACCAATATAATCAACTATACTTCAGTTTAGAAAATCAGCATTGGTATGTGTTGTGTTTTTCTCATGAGAGTTCAGATCTGTCTGATTTTTCATTTGTTGTAATTCTAGATGGTGTGCAGGATATTTTGAATATTATGTTATGAGACTCTGGGTTTGTTTAAATCCTATGAGAATGTTGATATTTTTGTTTCAGCAGGCAATGAACCTAGTTGGGTTTAGGCTGCAAGGTCCAACTAGCCATCTTTGAGTTTTAGTTTTAAGGTCAGTTCTATTTTCAAAGCCTTTAGGTTATATTCAAATCTGTCTCTCATGTATGTTGATCACTGGCCAACCTGAGTGCTGGGCATTGGTCTCTCTCTTAGTTCAGTTCTCAGTCTTTGGTGTGTTGTTTGTGATCAGAGCCGTAGGTGCATTCCTCAGAAGTGATACCAGGAGTATTATAGCTAATTGTCAAAGGCTTCTTATTATGTAATTGTCAAAAACTTCTCTTCTTAAACATTCTCCTGCATACTCCGAATTTCCTGGGGCTCCCTTTTGATCCTGGGTTTTGTGTGTGTGTGTGTGTGTTTTTTTTTTTTTTTAACTTCATGCTGTCACACTCTTACCATAACTGCCCTTAGGTCCAGAGTTAGGTGGAAGGAAGTCCATGAGAACTAAAAAAAGCAATGGGAATCACCTCACCCTCTTGAGACTTTTAACTCCTCTGATTGGAATGTGTTCCTTCCTCAATTTCAGGTGTTTGTGTGGTCCTGCAGCTACCAGGAGACCCCTATCTTGCTCTTTGAGGGTGATCTGGAATCTTTCTCTAAAACTTCTCCTGGACCACACCAGTGCCTCATTTCAGGATGCTTTAAATCCAGGCTGAAGGATACAGGAAGGAGAAAAATAGTTTACTCACCTCTGATTAGGTGATACGTTGAATTCTGTCCTCCAACCTACCTGCTACTATTTACATTTCAGAGTTTTCAAAAGCTGTTACATGCATTCTGTCCAGGTTTTATAGCTGCCTTCAGTAGGAAAGTCAGAATGAAGTGTGTTTATTCCATCTTACCAAAAATTGGAATCCTTACCAAAAATTGGAATCATAATTTTGTAATTAGAAATGTTAACAGTAAGGGATACTGTTTATTCCTTAAAAAACAAATAACACAAATCAAGCAAATTTGTAATGTAGCACTTACAATACTAGGCCAAAGTTTTCTTAAAACTTTCTATAGATATTTAAGGAAAATTTCAGGTAGAAACCAATGTTAAAATTTTACCAAAGCAAGAGCAAGTGAGAGATGCCTTCTTTGTTAAAGAGGCTTCTTAATTACAGATCACAGAGAAGCTACTCTGCTTTAAGATGAAAAACAGCTTACAAAACAAGTATTATAAGACAAAAATGACCAAATAAATGAAAGTAGGACCATAAATACGGACCTAAAAAAATGAAAATAAAGCAGTACTAGGAGAAGACTCTCTAAGAGTTCCTTGGACAGCAAGGAGATTAAACCAGTCAATCCTAAAGGACATAAACCCTGAATATTCATTAGAAGGACTGATGCTCCAGTACTTTGGCCACCTGATGCAAAGAGCCAAGTTTTTGGAAAAGACCCTGATGCTGGGAAAGATTGAAGGCAGGTGGAAAAGCGGGTGACAGAGGATGAGATGGTTAGATGATATCACCAATGATGACATACTGAACATCAGAGTTGAGTGGTTGCAACAGAGATCATATGTAGCACTCTGATTTGAAATGATGCAGTTATAGCTGAGCAGTGTTTCAAGTGTCACGTGTACCTCCAAAGTATAATGTTTTATTTTACTTTTATTACCAGTGCATCCTCACTCTGTCAAAAGCAGGTTAGGCAGGTGAAAGTGGATTCTAAACGTCACAATTTTTAAGGCAGATGAGTGTGAAATATTTTGTTGTCAAATTAGATGGCAAATCATTGCCATCTAACGATGCATCTTATTATGCATTAGCATTATAAGTATCCTATAATAGACCCTTGATTTATGACAAAGATGCTATTCCAGATCAGCAGAGAAAGAAAGCCCCATCAGAATGAAAAAAAATATGAATCTGACCTTAGCTCACATTATACATGAAAACATTTCAAGGTGGATTATAATCCCAGTGTGAAAGACCAAACGATGAAACTTTAAGAGAGAATACAGAAGAATGACTTCATGTCTTTGCAGTCTGGAAAGTTTTCTTGAACAGAATACAAAAATGGAAGGTTGATAAATTTGACTACATTGTACTTAAGATCTTCTACTTATAAAAAGGTAACACAGAGAATAAGGCAAGCCAAAAATCTTTAGAATTTAAGTGACCAGTCTTATGACACTCAAGAGTTCAATCAAGTGATCCTGGCAGATACCAAGTACCATTAAAAACATTAACAATTACAAAGCTCTAAGTTTGCAGAAAAGAGGGATAGCAATCTTACATTTCTAGTCACAAAAATGTATACTAAATTTGTAAAACATAAAAGTTAATTTCTCAAATTAGCAATATATAACTTGATACTTATTAACACTGTTAAGCAGTACTTTGAAAAGTACACACAGATGGTGTTAGAACTAATATGTTCAAACATTTTATAATTCAATAGTACAAATATATTTTCTTTCGTTCATATTACACCAAACAACATTTGTAAAGCACTAGTTATGTCAAACACAACTGAGTGACTAACATACACACACACACAGAGTTATGTTAGATACAGAATTAAACCTAATGTGAAAAGAGGGCTGACCAGTGGCACAAGTGGTAAAGAACCCACCTGCCAATGCAAGAGACGTGAGACAGAGGTTCGATCCCTGGGTTGGGAAAATCGCCTGGAGAAAGCCATGGCAGCCCACTCCAGTATTCTTGCCTAGAGAATCCCATGGACAGAGGAGCCTGGTGGGCTACAGTCCATAGGGTCACAGAGAGTCAAGACACAAATAAAGTGACTTAGCACTCACACAAAGTGAAAAGAAAGCACATTACAATGCAATTATCTATATGGTTTTCATTTAGAGTCCTGGATTTACTGAGATAATCATTAGACTAGTAGATAAACCTCAACAAAACCAGCACACTATTTGGTGTTAGTAGTTGTGTTAGTTTTATTGTAGCTGGTGGGCAAAGACAATTTGATGAAACTCTTGGAGGATGATGTATTTCACAGCAAAATATTTTGCATCTTTTGTTTCATCTGGTAAGTATAGGAACCATTAGGAATTAAAATGTGCCCAGTTTGGTCAATTAAAAGCAATGAATACAAAAATTTAAGGTCATTATTTTGAAGTCAGGGATAGAATCCAATAGACAAATGTTAATGAGACTCAAGTGATTCTATGATGTTCATATATAACTACTAAAGAAAGAATCATTTCAGGAGTAGAGTATTACACATCAAAATTCCCTTCATGTGTGACCTACTTCTTTATGCTAAAAAGAAGCTTTCAAATCATTCTTCAGCAGAAAGTGTATGGGGAATTCACTACCGTTCATCTCAGTTTTGCTGTGGACTTAAAATTTTGCTTTGGCATTTAAAAATTTTTCTTTAAATAAATGGCTGAAGACAGCACTCTTCTTTTAAGGACATTTATATCTCCTTACACTTCTTTTTCAAGTTATGAAAGGAGAAAAAAACCTACAATCAAGAATACTCTACCCAGCAAGGCTATTATTTAGATTTGAAGGAGAGATTAAAAGTATAAAAGACAAGCAAAAGTTAAAACAGTTCAATTTGATGAAGTCAGCTATCCAAGAAGTGTTAAAGGGTCTTCTCTAAGCAAAAGGAAAAAGCCACAACTAGAAATACGAAAATTATGAAAGTAAACTTCTTGTTGGTAAGGCAAATATGCAATAAAGTTAGTAAGTCAACCACTTACACAGCCAGTAGAAAAGTTAGAAGACAAAAGTAGTAAAATGAATATAGTGTGAGAAAATGTTTTATTTTCATTCTTTTACATGTAGCTATTCAATTTTCCCAGCACTACTTACTGAAGAGACCGTCTTTCCCCCACTGCATATTTTTACCTCCGTTGTTAAAGATTAATTGACCATAAATGTGGATTTCTTTCTGGGCTTTCTATTCTGTTCTATGGAACTATGTGTCTGTTTTTGTGGCAACACCATGTTTTAATTACTGTAGCCTTACAGTCTGAACTCAGGGAAGGTGATTTAACCAGCTCTTTTTTTCCTCAAGATTGTTTGGCTGTTGGGGGTCTTTTGTGTTTCCATACAAATACTTAAAGTTATTTGTTCTAGTTCTGTGAAAAATCCCCTTGGCATTTTGATAGGGATTACACAGAATCTGTAGATTGCCTCGGGTAGTAGTGTCATTTTTAACAGTATTAATGCTTCTAATCCACGAACACAGTATATATCTCCATCTGTTTAAATCATCTTCAATTTATTTCATAAGTGTTTTATAGCTTCCTGAGTACAAGTCCTAGGTTTACTGCTAGATATTTTATTCTTTTTGATGTGATGTTAAATAGGATGGTTTCCTTAATTTCTCTTTCTGATAGTTTGTTGTTAGTGTATAGACATAAAACAGATTTTTGTGTATTAATTTTGCATCCTGTAGCATCACCAAGTTCTCTGATGATCTGTATTATATTTTTGGTGGCATCTCCAGGATTGTCTATGTATAGTAACGTCATCTGCAAACAATAATAGTTTTAGGTCTTTCTGGATTCTTTTCCTTTATTTATTTATTTTTTTAAAATAGTCTGTGATATCTTTTTTTTTTTTTTTNTATTTTTTGACTGCACTGCATCTTCTTGCTGTGTGTGGGCTCTCTCTAGTTTTAGTTAGCAGGGGCTACTCTCTAAATGTCGTGCATGGGGTTTTCATTGTAGTGACTTCTCCTGTTGCTCAGCACAGGCTCTAGAGCGCAGGCACAGCAGTTGTGGTGCATGGGTTTAGTTGCCCTGAAGCATGTGGGAGCTTCCAGAACCAGGGATGGAACCTGTGTCCCCTGCTTTAGCAGGAAAATTCCCAACCATTGAACCACCAGGGAAGTCCCTGGGATGTCTTTTAGAATGATACCTCTGGCTATAGTGGGGAGAGTTACTTGGAGATAAGGAAGCCTAGAGGTGATGTAATCTTGGTGAGAGAAGATGGCAGTCATGGTGAAGGAAAGACAAGGCATTGGCAGAGGTAGACAATATCAAGGACATTTAATATTCAACACATTGCTGAAAAACCAACACTCGGATTCTGCAACAAGTGCAGGACTCTTTTCCTGAACTATATAAGACTTGCTGTGTTGCCAGCTTCAGTTTAGAGATTCCCCGTACTGGGACACCTCTTGGGTTGACTCAGCTTAAGCCAGCTGGATCAGGCTTCCTGTATTTTCTTTGCCAGCATCAGAAATCTGAGAGTATTGTTCTGGAGCTGGCAAAGAACTTGAGGTTGGGCCAGAGAAGGTGGCCATATGGCAAGCCCTCCATGACTTGCCTTCTGTGATAGTCTTGAGAGGTAGCGTGGTGGAGTAGGAAGAACATTAAGTTAGGAAACAGGAGAAGGGAGCGACAAAGGATGAGATGGTTGGAAGGCATCACCGACTCGATGGACATGAGTTTGAGCAAACTCTGGGAGATAGCGAAGGACTGGGAAGCCTGGTGTGCTGCAGTCCACTGGGCCACAGAGAGTTGGACACGCTTAGCGACTGAAGACCAACAACAAAGAGTCTCAGAGTAAGTCCTGATTGTGTTACTTGGCTTCTGATTTTTGTCCAATTACTTAATTCTGTGGTCTTTGTGTCCTTATTTGTCCAAAGAAGAGACTGAGTAAGAGGATATAGGTAATTATAAGGTTGCTTTCAACTCCTTTGGTCCAGAATTCCATGAGCTCACTGCCTGCTTTGAAAAGCATTAGGAATGTTTAGGGACTACTCTTTAGAACCAGATCTTCCTGCCCAATTAAAGCCATTGTAATACTCTGGCCCCAGAAAGGCTCATCAGAGGGCCATTCTGGGAAAGGATGTGAAGGTTCTTATTTCTTTGAAATTTTAGGAGGTATTGCCTGGTTTTCCTACTTTGATCCCAGGGAAATAGAAACTTCCGTGCACTGGCAGAGTGGAGACCTGTTTGAGCCTGGAAATAGTTTTATCATTTCTTAACTTTAAGTTTCTTTCTTTAGCCAGGATTCAGTGTTTAAATGGTTTAGAAATGTTATTTGTTCTGATGGAGGAAAAGTTTTTGATCTACTTTTATTAATTGGTTCAGAACTGAAGTAAGGCATACTTATAAGGCCATAAAAGCAGAAAAGACATAATTTTGTCCAAATTTTCTATTTGCTTACATATATAGTCTGAATTTTTCTTGAGAGCTCTATAGGTCTGCAATATGCTTTGGATATAGAATAGTATTAAACTTCTAATTAAGCAGTATTACTAATTAGCTGTATTTTCTTAGGAGTAAGAGTGATGAAAATATGTCTTTGATTTTATAATATTCCAAGGACTCAAAATAAAATGCATGAAATAAGTAGGCATTGCTCAGTTATCATATCTTTGCTATTGATGTTTTCTCAATAAATTGATATTCTTCATTTTGGTAAACATGCATTTATTATAGCTTGCTTAATTTCTATTTATTTTTTTAACTAAAATTTTTATAGTTAAACATTTTTATGCAATTTTAAAAGTTGCTTTCCATTTACAGTTATTACCAAGTATTGGCTATATAGTTTGCTTAATTTTTAGATTCAACTTAAAACTTATGTGAATTTATGCTTTTATTTAATTTCTGTTTGTGGATTTAAGGAAGAAGAGGGAGAGACAGCAGTGGAAGAGGTACAGTAGCATATTTCACAGTTGTGTTGTGCTTAACAGAAGCATCTTTTAGGTGAGAAAATTGCAGCTTTCCCAACGTTTCTCCATGTTCATGATACAGAGAGGCTGACTCAACCCACATTCCCAGAAAGTGAATTTGGGTCTCCTTTAGCCTGCCAAGAGAAGAAATAAAATAAGTTGGAGACACATTTGGAGGTGAATGGAGAAATAGGGGCTCTGAACCATTCACCTCTTGTGGTGAAGGTGTCATCAGTGAAGTCAGGCCAGGCTGGCTGGACCAAATCCTTCAGTGGTGATGTCTTCTCCCTTCTTCCTTCCCACCCCCTTGAATAGCGCACCATTTATGCTGCTTGTGTGGTTCTCACTGGTGTTACTTGATGGCCTCCTATTTACCTTGTTGGTGAGTGAGGAATTCTCTCCCTCTGGTTATGGGAATGGCAGACACACAACTGGACACACTCATTGGACAAGTGAGATGGACAGGGCTTGTTTTATTTTCTTAATTAATTGATTTTAACTGGAGGATAATGACTTTACAATATTGCGATGGTGTTTGCCATACACTGACATGAAATAGCCACAGGTATGGACAGGGTTTATTATTCACATGTTCTCCAAGCCCAGGGGATGAGGTCATTCACACAGTGCAGGGCCACATGGGGTAGGGTCATTTGGGAACAGCGTGTACAACCAGGGCTCTGGGAGGCAGGTTGTGTAGAATCAAGAGGGTGGGGTGTCCCCGAGTCCACACGGGGGACATGGTTGGCCTGATTGAGTAATTCTGGGGTGAAAGCAGGCACTGCATCTGGTCCCTTGATACCAAGGGCTGCTTGGGTGAGAGACCTAATTTGTGGGAGCGAGGGGGAGGGGAGCCAGTGGTCAGGCCATTGTAAGTCTTCCCAATTTTACCAATGTTAAGGCAGCAGTGGATAATACTGAGTCTTAATTGTAGTCTTGCACCATGGTATGTACCTTAGACACCAGGAGGTTTAAACATGCAGCTCATCATTTAGTGTCTGGAAGACCTGTGACATAGGTAAGTAACCACGTGGTTCCAGGATTTCTAGTGTGAATTTATCCAGGGGGAGCATTACTATTTGTATGTGTGTGGGTTTTTTTTTTGGAACATAATTGATTTACAGTGTTATATTAGTTTCAGATGTGTAACCAAGTGATTCATGTGTGATTCTTTTCCCTTACATGTTCTTATAAAATATTGAGTAGAATTCCCTGTGCTATGCAATAATTACTGAGCTGGGGCACCACAACTAAGACCCAGAGCAGGCAAATAAAATAATAATTAATAAAAGAGTTGCACAAAGTAAGAAGTATTAAATAATTGAGTACTGAGGATACAAGTACATTTAAAACAATGAAGGAAAAGTTATAAAACAATATTATTAATATTAAGGATAAAATTTAAAGGAATAAAATATATCCTCTGTAACATATAATTTAAACTATTATTGGGCTGGCCAACAGGATCTATGCTCAAATAATAACCAACATTCCTAGGGAGACCTCACATCTCATATTTGGAGCTGGGAGTTATTTGAACAAATGAAGAATTTAATTAAAATGTTAAATCACAAAAATGTAGAGATCTTAAACATTTATTTTAACTTGAAATATACAGATGTGTATTTACTGCCAAGTTTTTGGATGCAGGACAAAAAATGCTTCTTTAAAAAATAATCCAATGACTAGATCTACCCACTGTCTTTCTAACATAATCAGTAGTCTGTCTAGAAATTCCAGCTTTTTTTTCTTTCCCTTTGGGTTTCATGAGTCCTCCTTAACCACCTAAGCTTTTTGACACTTCATTTGATGACAGACATATGTTGGTCTTTTCAAAGTATTCCATTAACTTTACATGGGAAAAAAGTTCTTTTCATGTTCATATTTCATTGGATTCCATGGTGCTTATTTTTTAAAAAGATTTTTTGATGTGTACCATTTTTAAAGTCTTTATTGAATTTGTTACAATATTGCTTTCATCTTATGTTTTGGTTTTTTGGCCTCAAGGCACGTGTGATCTTAGCTTCTCNAAAAGTTCTTTTCATGTTCATATTTCATTGGATTCCATGGTGCTTATTTTTTAAAAAGATTTTTTGATGTGTACCATTTTTAAAGTCTTTATTGAATTTGTTACAATATTGCTTTCATCTTATGTTTTGGTTTTTTGGCCTCAAGGCACGTGTGATCTTAGCTTCTCGACTAGGAATTGAACCCGTACCCCTAGAATTGGGAGGCAAGGTTTTAACCACTGCACCCCAGGGAAGTCCCTATGATATTTATTTAAGTTGTGTAATTACAATAAGACTGACTTGGCTATACCAGCACAGGAACAAACATAACCCACCCTGGTAAATGAAGACCTTGGCGGGCGGTGATACCAAACCTACTACTTGTAAGCACTCACCACACCTTCATCAACCAGTGTGATTTGAGAGAGAACACAGGCTCCTGCATTGCAGGCAGACTCTTTACCATCTGAGCCACCAGGGAAGTCCAGGCTTCAGCAGAGGTTCTCGAAGCGGGTTTCCAGAGCAGAAGCAGCTGCCTCACCTGGGAACCTCTACAAATACATGTTTTCAGGCCTGGCCCCATATCTATAAGGTCAGAAGCCCTGAGTTGGAGCCAAGTAGATTGTTTTGAGAAGCTCTTCAGGTGCTTC
This sequence comes from Neotragus pygmaeus, assembly GCA_006410875.1. NCBI lineage: Eukaryota > Metazoa > Chordata > Mammalia > Artiodactyla > Bovidae > Neotragus > Neotragus pygmaeus. Next base: position 210,115 of record SJYV01026877.1, on the reverse strand, counting down.
TGATGCTCTATCAAGGCTGAGAACACAGGTTCTAAGTGACCCAAGGGTTGCCTAGTGGAGGTCAAGGGCAAGAACTCCTACTGTTTTGATGCTCGTAATTGCTGTTGTTCAGTCGCTTAGTTGTGTCCGGCTGTTTTCGACCCCAGGGACTGTAGCAAGCCAGGCTTTCCTGTCCTTCATTATCTCCCAGAGTTTGATCAGACTCATGTCCATTGAGTCGATAATGCATCTTCCTTATGGGGATTCAGAATTGAGAGGAATGAGGGATCACTCAGAGGTAAAAACAGCTGATCAGAGCCTCCAACTGTTCGGGGCAGAACCTTTCTCTCTGCGTCCTTCCTGTACCCGGGAAGGAAAACACCAACCACGGGAAAGGAAAAGAAATAGCAGCTATATTCCAGTAAAAATTAATTAAACAGTACAAATGCTAATCAGAAAGCTAAATTAAAATTGAAAACTCAAGGAAAGATAGAATATTTACCAAAAGTCACATGTATTGTCTAGGTATTTCAGTGGAAGGTCATTCACATTAAAGAAGGTCCCCTGTCATAAGAAACTCCTCCCCAAAACCTTTGCTGATTTTTAAAATTGCAAATAATTCATGACATTTATAGAAGGTTTAGATAATACAGAGAAATGAAAAAGTTTATAACCCCATTACCCAGAGAGACCCACTAGTTAACACACTCATACACATACACACACGTTTTTATCAAATCTTCATGGATACGCTTCTGTAATCTACTTCTACTCATGTAATTAATTTTTTATGGGGATGGTAAATATAGATCTGTTTCATTATTTTAATATTATTTTATCAGACTCATCCCTATTATTAGACCTAAAAGTTATTTTTAGCCTATTCTATACAATGACTTTTTATTACCTGTATATTATATCTTTCCAATAATAAATTTTCATTTCTCTCTTGCTAGGCAAGCTTCCATTAAAAAAAAATCCCATTTTTATGTATAAAAATAAGACAAACAGATTATTAATTTGCAAGTAGTTTCAGATTATATATGTAGGTTGCTGATAACTTTGGATTCAAGAAATTACTTTGTATAAAAAAATATAGCCAGCTTCCATGTTTAAAAGCTTCATCAAAATTCTGACAAAATTCTATTTGCTGAGATTCTTCTTGTATTTTATTCTTCCAACTCTTTTCTGAATTTTTAAAGGTAATTGTATTAGAACAATCTGTTAATACAAGTAAAGACTATATGCTTAAGAGAAATCATGAAACTCATTAGAATTAATGTATTGCCAGCAGAACCATCCCAGGGTGAAGGGTCTCTGTTTAGGAAGATGATGTCTGTGTGTGTATGTATGTGGTGTGTATGTGTGTGTGGTGTGTGTGTGTGTGTGTGTGTGTGNCTTCACATTCCAGGATGTCTGGCTCTAGATGAGTGATCACACCATCATGATTACTGGGTCGTGAAGATCTTTTTTGTACAGTTCTTCTGTGTATTCTTGCCACCTCTTCTTAATATCTTCTGCTTCTGTTAGGTCCATACCATTTCTGTCCTTTATCGAGCCCATCTACATACACTGGAAGATGGTAAATTTTGTAATGCATGTGTGCGTGCATGCTAAGTTGCTTCAGTAGTATGACTCTTTGAGACCACATGGACTGCAGCCCACTAGGTTCCTCTGTCCATGGGATTCTCTGGGCAAGAATACTGGAGTGTGTTGTCATGTCTTCCTCCAAGGGATCTTGACCCAGGGATCGAACCCACATCTCTTTATGTCTCCTGCACTGGCAGGTGGGTTCTTTACCACTAACATCACCTGGGAAGCCCTTGTAATGTAATGTATTGTCTTAGTCATTCAGTTGTGTCCGACTCTTTGCGACCCCACAAACNTGACCCAGGGATCGAACCCACATCTCTTTATGTCTCCTGCACTGGCAGGTGGGTTCTTTACCACTAACATCACCTGGGAAGCCCTTGTAATGTAATGTATTGTCTTAGTCATTCAGTTGTGTCCGACTCTTTGCGACCCCACAAACTGTAGCCTGCCAGGCTTCTCTGTCCATGGGATTCTCCAGGCAAGAATACTGGAGTGGACTGCCATTCCCTTCTCCAGAGGATCTTCCTGACCTAGGGATTGAATCTTGGTTTCCTGCATTGCAGGAAGATTCTTTACTGGTTGAGCTACAGGGAAGTCCTGTAATGTATTCATTACCATAATTTTTTAAAAGTCTGTAAAATAGGTGACTTTTGAGAGGTAGGGATGGGGTTTTGGTGAGGAAGAGCCCTACCCATTTGTTTTCATTTTACCCATTTTCTATAATGTTAATGGAATTTGGGGAGTTAAGCAAAATTGTAAATTTAAAGTGTTGTATAGATTTTTTTTTTTTTGAGGGAGATTATATTCAAGTACCAATGTGGGAAGGATAGGTTAAAATCAGTAAAACCGGATGGCGATAGAAAGCTATGGGGAACAATTGTAATAGTCAAATTTAATCAAACTCATGGGTTGGACTCCAGCTTCTAAGAGTATTTGCAAATTAGCTTCAATAATTTATCAAGGAAATCTTTCTCACTTTTCCAGTGTCTCTAAGATTGATAAATACAGCAATAACTCAATTCAAACAACAGACATCTTGGTATGCTCACATTACTGTGATTCTCAAAAGCTTTCAGTTTACCTGGACTCACTGTACCTCTCAGTTTAATTTCTATCCAGTATTGTAACTGGACATGGATTATTTTCTTTCTCCCATTTTAGGTCAACCTTGGCCTCATACTATTACATAGCATTATCCAACTTAACAGATTTAGACAAGTGAAGTCCAAAGTACATCCTACCTGGGGAAGAGAAAAGTGGTAGAAAACTGGAAGAGTGATGGAGGGAACAAGCATCCACTGAGTACATCTCTAAAGCTGTACTGTTGATTTTAAAAAGGTTATATCATTTAATATTTGTGAAAACTCTCTGAGATATATATTGCCATTTTCTGTTGTATAAATTAATAAAAAGAGACTTGGAGAGCTTCTATAACATTCCCAAAGTTAACTCAAACAGAATAAGAAAATTGAATTTAGAGTTCAGGTGGTCTAAGTCTGTTCAGAGGTTGTTTTCTGACCTTCCAGGGGTGGTTAGCCCCGAGCTTAGCTTAATATTAACCAGACATTGTCAGAAATTGACTTTTGATTAAGATAAGAACGTATCACTAGATTTACTAATTTCTTCATGCACATTTTTCCAGTTGCTGTGACAAAGATGCTTTACCAAGTGGAGAACTGATCCACAGTTTGCCAACAGGAAACAGGATTCACACTCTACGGTTGCTTCTAGTGCCTAACTATACTGTGAGAGGATAAACAGATTCAAATTCTGTATTTTGATAAAACATCACAAATTCAATGCTGATTATGTTTAGATGTTAAGTCTCTTCTTGCTGCCAAATGACAAAACAAAATAGTGATGATCATTGAATTTGCACCAAGGCACTCTTTGTGCTTACTTATTCATGAATGCTACACTGATTTTTTTCCCAACTCATAAAAGGTTTATAAGAATACAAGAGGGAACATACTGAAAAGTTTTTAAATATTTAGTAATTGAATGGCAAGTTTTCAAATTATGCAAGAAAATTAAAATCATCTTTCTTGTTCAATGCAACAAACCTACATTAGAATTTTGAAATAGTTTGTTGCTTAAGAGATCAAAATCTCGTGTTTAGAATTTGCTTCTTTTATGTGGGGAAATGGAAAAGAGTGAATATGTTTCTAAAGCTACATAAGGCAAATGTTTGTTAGAATATCACTTCCTCCAGTTTCTCTATTCCCAAGCTGACCTATTTAACTGACCACTCCCTAAACTTGTGTTTTGACTTATTGTGAGAAGCACTTGACCATTGAGATGACTGTTAACTACTAATACTTGAAGAAAGTTTTAGAGACCTGAAGAAAGAAAGATACTTCAAACTTCATTCTTTGCAGTATCCAGAACAGTGTTTCTCAACATTGGTTACAGGTAGGAACCAAATTGTAAGTTAAATATATGTGTCATCTTGACTGGGCTGTGATCCCCAGATATTTGGATAAACATGTTTCTGGGTGTGTCTGTGAGGATGTTTCTAGACAAGATTAACGTTTTATGGATAGATTGAGTAAAGGGGGTTGTCCTCCCACTATGGGTGATCCTCATCCAATCCACCAAAGGCCTGAATAAAACAAAAGGTAGAGATGAAAATCTTTCTCCGCTATCTTTTCTGAATCAGCTAATGTTCCCTGAGCAAATGTAAGTTTCTGAATTCTTATCCTCTATTCTCAATCTATATCCAATATTTCTTCAATATCTTGTATATTTTTTAGATGCTTTTAAGAATATAATTTTTTTATTGTAGCACTTTTAAAGTTGTCTTCAATAGGAAGATTGATTAATCTTCTAGTTCCCCAGCAGGGAAAGTTCTACTCACACTTAAATTAGGAATTGGGGTTTTAATGTTTTTACAGTGGCTTGGCTAACTTTAGGGTACAGCCTTGAATTCAAAAGAAACTGGAACTAAGCACTCTGAAAAAAATGTAGGATAACACAAAGGGAACCATATTTTATATTTCTATGAAAAGGAAACTAGAAAAACTTCATTCATGAAATTTTGAGAGGATGCAAAGTAGCTAGTCACTTGCCTAGTTTTATGACTTGGGTGTGCTTCACATTCTAAGAAATTGAGATCTTAACACCATTCCCACCAGTGGTCTCACTGAGGGGTAGTATAGAGGATTGAATTTATAATACCCCATAGGTGACTCAGTGGTTAAAGAATCCACTTGCCAATGCAGGAGACACATGAGGCACAGTTTTGATTCCTGGGTTGGAAAGATCCCCTGGAGAAGGAAGTGGCAACCCACACCATTATTCTTGCCTGGGAAATCCCATGGACAGAGGAGCCTGGCGGGTGACTGTCCATATTCCTGCTCCTGTGTGCTCAGTCCTCTCTGATTCTTCACGACCCCATGGACAGTAGCCCACCAGGCTGCTGGGGTCCAGCCCCCGCAGGATCCAGGGGAACCTGAAGGAAAACGGCGTCAGCGGATGATTTAGAGAAAGATAAGGAAAGAATGTTGTAGATAAGAAAATAGAAGAGAGAAAGAGGCTGATATTTCTTGGTTTACACAGAAAACTAATAAAGTCTTAGAAGCTCAGGCAGGAAAGTGAACACAGGGAGCCTCTATACTCCAAGGGATCAGCCTGAAAAAGAAAGTAAGAGAGAGAAAGAAAAAAAAGAAAAGAAAAACACGGGGTGACCAAGCTTCTTTGAGTGAGGCCCATTTTTTTTTTATTTTTAAAAGAGTCTTTTATACCTTTACTTGTACATAGAGAGAAATGAAAGATGCAAAGTCATACAGAGTCAGCCCAAACATTACATCTGTTTTGTCTTTATCGAAACCAGGATTTTTTTTCTGCAAACCTTTCCCAGAGATAATGTGTACATTATCTTCTGGCCTTAGAGGCCTGTGGACATTTTATGACCCTCTTTTGATAAAGGCTGTTCAACCAGAAAACTTATTTTCCCTCAAAATGTTTTTTCTTTTTATTTCTAATCTATGTCAGCCTCAGAAAGTATTAAACAAGTTACATTTCTTATGGAGCAAAGGTGCAGTGAGTTACAAGAAAGAACCAATTAGCTCAAAAGTCTGATGTGGTTAATTTCAAGGTTACACTTGTTTTTCTTACTTTCCAACTAGTTAACTAATGCACTCCCAGGTGCACAGTGGATAAGAGATATAGGAACTTAGCAACAAGCATTGGCCCAATAATGAAATCCTACACCAACACTACTCTAATAACTTTTAACTCTTTGAAAGGCTCTATGTTTTAGGCTTCTTGTGCCTCTCACAGTTGGGAGGCTATAAATAATCATAGGCATAGCTGCAAGAGTCTGGATATACCTGCCAAGCAAGCTAGAATGCTAACAGAGGGGGTTTGACTTGAAATATTCCTCTCATGTCCAGGAGACTTATTCGCTATAGCCCTAAGTTGATTTTCTCTAGAGAAAGGTGGTCGGGGATAGCCCCCTATTAATGTCAGAGGAGTTGGTGAAAGTCATGAAATAGTAAAACAGACAGATTCTGGTTTTGGGGTAGATGCTCGAGAAAGCCTAGGGAGCCCATTGAGTCCTGAAGCCTTGCTTAACAGTTCTCTTCCACATGACCTTGTCATTGGTGGGATCTTCCGTGGTGGCTCCCGGCACCAGGCTCCTCTGTTCATGGGATTTTTCCAGCAAGAATACTGGAGTGGGTTGCCATTTCCTTTTCCAGGGGATTGTCCCCACCCAGGCATCAAACCCGTGTCTCTGGTGTTTCCTGCATTGGAGGTGAACTCTTTAATGCTGAGACACATGGGGGACGCCAAGGCTACAGTCCATGGGGGTCACCAAAGAGTAGGACATGGCTTAGTGACTAAACAACAACAATATAGTGTAAGACCTTAATTTAAAATTATCCATAACTATTACAATTTGGGACACCCAGCAGGGAAGAAAAGAAACTGTAAAATTGCTTCATGGAAACCTTTTCATGTTACCAGACACAATAAACTCGAGAATTAACAGGCAAAGAACTTGAGGTAACAGAGCAATTTTATAAAGTCTACAAATTTGTTTTAATGATAAAACAGAGGAAAGGAGTAGTAAAAATCACATTGATGTACAAACCACTGTGAAAAAGAGGCAAATATTTAAAAGAACCAAGTATATCTTTATTAATGAATATAGTCATTATAGTCATAGGAATTTAAAACTCAGAAATTGTTTAAATAGTGAAAAGAGAACTAGTGACCTAGAAAATAAATCTCTGGATATTATGAAAACACAGATTAAAAATATAGAATACACAAAAAAGACAGGTTATAAGACATACAGGGTATAAGTAGCAGGTCAAATATATCTCAAAACAGCTCCACAAGGAAAGCATACAGATGCATCAATGTTTGAGGAGAAAATGTCTGCAAGTTTTCTAGAATTTAAGTAAACACACACACACAACAAAAGAAAAGACATGAGTCTTCAAACTGAAGGTACACCAAGTTCCCTTTTCTATAATTCAAGTGAAATGCAGAAGTAGAGAATACGAAAGACAGATGGAAAAATTTAGAATATACCAAAAATGAAACCACAGAGAGAAACTGCAAGATGAGGGAGTAGAAGGACATGTACTCATATCCTCCTATGAGAAGCCAAAATAGCAACTAACCGCTGAACAACCATTGACAGGAGAATGTTCAGTTCAGTTCAGTTCAGTCGCTCAGTCATGTCTGATTCTGTGACCCCATGGACTACAACACACCAAGCCTCTCTGTCCATCACCTACTCACAGAGTTTACTCAAACTCATGTCTATTGAGTTGGTGATGCCATCCAACCATCTCATCCTCTGTCGTCCCTTTCTCCTCCCACCTTCAATCTTTCCCAGCATCGGGGTCTTTCCAAATGAGTCAGCTCTTCGCATCAGGTGACCGAAGTATTGGAGCTTCAGCTTCAACATCAGTCCTTCCAATGAATATTCAGGACTGATTTCCTTTAGGATGGACTGGTTGGATTTCCTTGCAGTCCAAGGGACTCTCAAGAGTCTTCTCCAACATCACAGTTCAAAAGCATCAATTCTTCAGCACTTAGCCTTTTTTATAGTCCAACTCTCACATCCATACATGACTACTGGAAAAACNTACTTCTGCTTCATTGATTCCACTAAAGCCTTTAACTGTGTAAATCACAAAAAATGTGGAAAATTCTTCAGGAGATGGGAATACCAGACCACCTTGCCTGCCTCTTGAGAAATCTGTATGCAGGTCAAGAAGCAACAGTTAGAACCAGACTTGGAACAACTAACTGGTTCCAAATTGGAAAAAGAGTACTTAGGCTGTATATTGTCACCTTGCTTATTTAACTTACATGCAGAGTATATCATGTGAAATACTGGACTGGATGAAGCAAAAGCTGAAATCAAGATTGTAGGGAGAAATATCAGTGACCTCAGATATGCAGATGACACCACCCTTATGGCAGAAAATGAAGAGGAACTAAAGAGCTTCTTGATGAAAATGAAAGTGGAGAGTGAAAGAGCTGGCTTAAAACTCAACATTCAAAAAACTAAGATCACGGCATCTGGTCCCATCACTTCATGGCAAATAGATGAGGAAACAGTGACAGACTTTAATTTCTTGGGCTCCAAAATCACTGTAGATGATGACTGCAGCCATGAAATTAAAAGACACTTGATCCTTGGAAGAAAAGCTCTGACCAGCCTAGACAGCATATTAAAAAGCAAAGATATTACTTTGCCGACAAATATCTGAATAGTCAAATCTATGGTTTTCCAGTAGTTATGTATGGATGTGAGATTGGGACCATAAAGAAGGCTGAATGCTGAAGAATTGATGCTGCTGAACTATAGTGTTGGAAGAGACTTTTGAGAGTTGCTTGGACAGCAAGGATATCAAGCCAGTGAATCCTAAAGGACGTCAGTCTTGAATATTCATTCTAAAGACTGATGTTGAAGCTGAAGCTCCAATACTTTGGCCACCGTAGATGGAAAACTGACTCACTGGAAAAGATCCTGATGCTGGGAAAGATTGAAGGCAGAAGAAGAGTACAACGGAGGATGAGATGGTTTGATGGTATCACTGACTCAATGGACATGAGTTTGACCAAACTTTGGGAGTTGGTGATTTACAGGGAAGCCTGGCATGTTGTAGTCCATGGGGTCACAAAGAATTAGACATGACCGAGTGATTGAACTGAAATGAACTGAAAAGGAAAAGACAGTGTATTTATAGTGGAAAAAAATTCAACTGACTGACTGAAGACTTGTTATATTGACAGTCATAAGATGATAGAATAATAATTTCAACATATTGAGGAAAAGTAACTGTCAGTCTATAACTCCTGCCCAGATGAATTATCTTCAAGAATAAAGAAAAAAGAAAATCCCTTCCAAACAACCAAAGAATAAGTTTATTGCACTCAGATCCTTGAAGAAAATTTTATAAAAGTAAATACTTTAGGAAACTGAAACCAGAGTAAAGTGTGGGCTTGTAAGAATAATATGAGCAAAACAATATATAAATTAATAGTTGACAATATAAAAAAGAAAAGGAAGAATCCCTATTATGGAGCTTGGAAAACAATACAGTGAAACTTGAGAAACAACCCAAATTAACATGGGTAGTAAGGTTGTAATCAGTGTCCTTACATTCTAAGGAGGAAGAAACATTGACTAATTTTAGATTTTCAGTCAAGTACAATCAGAATCCCTTAAATCCCTAGAGGGGAAATGTGAGTAAAGAAATTTCAATCAATCAGAAAAAAATAAATAAAAGAAAATAAGCAAATTCAGAGAGAGAACAAATAAAAAGCCCAGGAACAAGAAAGTATAATACAGTATGGTAGGAATTAAACCAAATATGTGAGTGATCATGATAAATGAAAATGGATTAAACTGCTGTTTTGAAATACAGAGATTATTAAATAGGATTTCAAAATACAATCTAGCTATATGTTTTATACAAAGAACTCAACTACAATATTATGACACAGAAAATGAGGAGGACTTGAGGTCATTGTTGTGATAATGACCCCATTAGTAAGCAGGCTGTGGAGGTCATGGAAAACTCCTCATCTGCTCGAATTGTAGACAAATGGTGATTTTTGTTTACTGACCTTGTGACTAAAAAAGATTTGTTCTCCAGCCTTCCAATTTTAACATATTCATTTAGAACAGAAGCAATATCAACTCTTCAGTATTTGAAGAAATGATTATGGACAAAGGGTGTCTTTTGGGTTTTCACATGCCAATCGGGAAATGGTACCAAGGTTCATTTACTACTTGTACCCTTCTGTAGCCTAATTCAAAATGTGCAAACTCATTCTACCTCAGTCCTAATGAACTAGATCTGCAGTGCAATCAGAAAATAATTATTCATTATTTTGAATAATTATTCAATCATTCCTTGGAGGATGCCATAAAACCACAAAAAGATTTTGTTATGTTAGAGGTTTTAAATAGGGTAGCTAAATATAATACTGTTAAGTTCATTTCACTGATGCTAAAAGATTAAATTTTCTTAGCATCCTATGTAATTATGTTTTTTACTTAGTGTTATTTTCACCTAATATAAATATGACACTCAGTAACAGGTATTATCTGAAATACTGATACTTAGAATTTGGTTTATTACAATACTAAGCTGAGCAATTACTTATCTTTCTCAGGATGAGATACAGATAGAAGATAGATGCACATTCATTTCTCAGGACAAGATTCAAATATTATCAACACTTAAAAATATTATTACATGTGACTACAAAGATTAATGGAATAAAATACTACCTATAAACAAATTCTAATAGGTAGATGATGAAGGTGGCATTAGTGGAGAAAAGCCAGATTCTTTGAATAAGTCATGTTCAGACAACTTATATGAAGAAAATTTCTGCATGAAGCCAAGTTAGATAATAAAAACTACTCCATAAAGTACTAGAAGAAAAAATAGATTACTATATATAATGTTGGAATATCGATGGCCTTTCTTAGTATGATGTAAAACCAGGATTGTATAAAGGAAAAGAATAAGTAAATCTATTTCAAATTAGTAGTATTTCCATGAAATGGTATAAAGTTAAAAACAATGTATTGGCAAAAAACATCTAAAAATAAATAAACAAAGTGCCATTTAAAAATCCACATTGAGTTTGTATAACTCAGTAGGAAAAAGATGAATACTACCAATAGATATATGGGAAATTATATGAAAAGTCCCTTCATGTATAAAAAAATACTAAGAGTGAAAATGGTCATCTAGCAAATACTTTAAAGATACAAGTTTAAAAAGCAATGGGAAACTATTTTCTAATGTATAAGCTTAACAAAGATTTTAAACTTTGTTTACTATTACCCCTATTAACTTTCAAACTGTGGTACTAGAGAAGACTCTTGAGAGTCCCTCAGAGAGCAAGGAGATCAAAACAGTCAATTCTAAAGGCAATCTACCCTGAATATTCATTGAAAGGAGTTGAAGCTGAAACTACAATACTTTGGCCACCAGATGAGAAGAGCTGATTAATTGGAAAAGACCCTGATGCTGGAAAGATTGAGGGCAGGAGGAGAAGGGGATGACAGAAGATGAGATTGTTGGATGGTATCACCAACTCAATGGACATGAATTTGAGCAATCTCTGGCAGATAATGAAAGACAGGGAAGCTTGTCTTGCTGCTGTTCATGGGATCTCAAAGAGCCAGACATGACTTAGCAACTGCACAACAGCAACCCCTATTAGCAGGATATAGAGGTAACAGGTAACCTCATAATGTAGGCATGCAAATTTAAAATAAATGTAACTGCTTAGCAAAAATTGACTATTAAATAATTTTTGTCAGATTTAATGAGGCATAATTTACATACAATAAAATTTATTCTTTTAAAGTGCACGATTTGGTGAGCTTTGACAATCACATATATTACAATAAAAATTTCCATTTTCATCATTCCCAGAAGTTACCTCCTTCTTCCTTGAAGTAAATCCCTTTTTTTCATCCCTACACCTTTGCAACAATTAATATATTTTCTGGTCCTATGTAGTTTTGCCTCGCTTCTTTCATTTATCATAATGCTTCTGACGGTATGTATCACTTTATTCCTTTTCACTGATGGATACCATTCCATTGAAAGGATGTGCCACAGTTTGTCCATTTATGATTTGGGCATTTGAAACCAGTTTGTTGCATTATGAATAAAATTTCTATGAATATACATGTGCAATTATTACATGGATATATGCTTTCATATTTCACTGGTAAATATCCAGGAGAGAGGTTACAGGATTATATGATAGGTATATGTTTTGTTTTATAAGGTACAGCCATACTGTTTTTCAGAGCAGTTTTACATTTTGAGCATTCTAATTACTCCATATCCTCACTAATGCTTGGTATTGTCAGTCTTTTAAATTTAACCATTCTAGGGTGTCTGTAGTGTTATTTTTTTGTGATTTTAATTTGCATTTGCATAGTCACATATAGTGAATCTTTTCATGTGTTAAAAGAAAGTACAATGATAAGACCAAAGGCAAGCAACATGAAGAAACTAGGTCACTCATACATTGCTGGTGGGAATATAACATGGTACAATTCAGTTCAGTCGCTCAGTCAGGTCTGACTCTTTGCAATCCCACGGACTGCAGCACAGCAGGTTTCTCTGTCTATCACCGACTCCAAGAGCCTGCTCAGACTCATTTCCATTGAGTCAGAGATGCCATCCAACCATCTCATCCTCTGTTGTCCCCTTCTCCTCCCACCTTCACTCTTCCGCAGCATTAAGGTCTTTTCCAATGAGTCAGTTCTTCACATCAGGTGGCCAAAGTTTCAGCTTCAGCATCAGTCCTTCCAGTGAATATTCAGGACTAATTTCCTTTTAGGATTGACTGATTGGGCAAGAATCCCTTCAAAGAAATGGAGTAGCCATAATAGTAAACAAAAGATTCCGAAATGCAGTACTTGGATGCAGTCTCAAAAACAACAGAATGATCTCTGTTTGTTTCCAAGGCAAACCATTCAATATCATAGTAATCCAAATCTATACCCCAACCAGTTACACTGAAGAAGCTGAAGTTGAATGGTTCTATGAAGACCTACAAGACCTAGAACTAACACCAAAGGAAAGATGTCCTTTTCATTAAAGGGGACAGAAAGCAAAAGTAGAAAGTCAAGAAATACCTGNTCTATACCCCAACCAGTTACACTGAAGAAGCTGAAGTTGAATGGTTCTATGAAGACCTACAAGACCTAGAACTAACACCAAAGGAAAGATGTCCTTTTCATTAAAGGGGACAGAAAGCAAAAGTAGAAAGTCAAGAAATACCTGGAGTAATAGGCAAATTTGGTCCTGGAGTACATAATGAAGCAGGGCAAAGGCTAATAGAGTTATGCCAAAAGAATGCACTGGTCAGAGCAAACACCCTCTTCCAACAACACAAGAGAAGACTCTACACATGGACATCACCAGATGGTCAATACTGAAATCAGATTGATTATATTATTTGCAGACAAAGAGGGAGAAGCTGTATACAGTCAGCAAAAACAAGACTGGGAGCTGACTGTGGCTCAGATCATGAACTCCTTGTTGCCAAATTCAGACTTAAATTGAAGAAGTAGGGAAAACCACTAGATGTTTCAGGTATGACCTAAATAAAATCCTTTGTGATTATACAGTGGAAGTGACAAATAGATTTAAGGGATTAGATCTGATAGATAGAGTGCCAGAAGAACTGTGGATGGAGGTTCGTGACATTGTACAAGAGGCAGTGATCAAGACCATACCCAAGGGAAAGAAATGAGAAAAGGCAAAATAGTTCTCTGAGGAGGCCTTACAAATAGCTGAGAAAAGAAGAGAACCAAAAGGCAAAGGAGAAAAGGAAAGATATACCCATCTGAATGGACAGTTTGAAAGAATAGCAAGGAGAGATAAGAAAGCCTTCCTCAGAGATCAATGCAAAGAAACAGAGGAAAACAACAGAATGGGAAAGAGTAAAGATCGCTTCAAGAAAATTAGAGATACCAAGGGAACATTTCATGCACAGATGGGCACCATAAAGGACAGAAATAGTATGGACCTAACAGAAGCAGAAGATATTAAGAAGAGGTGGCAAGAATACACAGACGAACTATACAAAAAAGATCTTCATGACTCAGATAACCACAATGGTGTGATCACCCACCTAGAGCCAGACATCCTGGAATGTGAAGTCAAGTGGGCCTTAGGAAGCATCGCAACGGACAAAGTTAGTGGAGGTGATGGAATTCCAGTTGAGCTACTTCAAATCCTAAAAGATGATGCTGTGAAAGTGCTGCACTCAGTATGCCAGCCAATTTGGAAAACTCAGCAGTGGCCACAGGACCAGAAAGGTCACTTTTCAGTCCCATCCCAAATAAAAGCAGTGCCAAAGAATGTTCAAACTACCGCACAATTGTACTCATCTCACAAGCTAGCAAAGGAATGCTCAAAATTCTCCAAGCCAGGCTTCAACAGTATGTGAACTGTGAACTTCCAGATATTCAAGCTGAGTTTAGAAAAGGCAGAGGAATCAGAGATCAAATTGCCAACATCCACTGGATCATTGAAAAAGCAAGAGAGTTCCAGAAAAACATCTACTTCTGCTTCATTGACTATGCCAAAGCCTTTGACTATGTGGATCACAACAAACTGTGGAAAATTCTTTAAGAGATGGAAATACCAGACCACCTGACCTGCCTCTTGAGAAATCTGTATGCAGGTCAAGAAGTAACAGTTAGAACATGGTACGGCCACTCTGGAAAANGCCTTTGACTATGTGGATCACAACAAACTGTGGAAAATTCTTTAAGAGATGGAAATACCAGACCACCTGACCTGCCTCTTGAGAAATCTGTATGCAGGTCAAGAAGTAACAGTTAGAACATGGTACGGCCACTCTGGAAAACAGTTTGGTAGTGCCTTGAGAAACTGAACAGGCAAGTACTATCTAAACATGCAGTTGTAGTCCTGACATTTATCCCAGAAAAATTAGCAACATCTGCACATAAGCGTATACAGCAACTTTTTTCTAATAGTCCAAAGCTGGAAACAACATAGATGTACTTCAGTGGGTGCATGGTTAAACAAATTATGCTAAATCCATGTAATGGAATATGTCAACAATAAAAATGAACTCCTGATGACCTATTAATAATGTTGAACTATTGATATAAACAACAGCCTGGATAAACCTCCAGAGAATTATACTGAGTAAAAAAGCTATCCTCAAGAGCTTACATACATACATAGATTATTATTCTATTTATATTAATATTATATTCTTGAATTCTAGAAATGGAAAACTGCTTCCCTGGTAGCTCAGAGGTTAAAGCGTCTGCCTGGAATGCGGGAGACCCAGATTCGATCCCTGGGTCAGGAAGATCCCCTGGAGAAGGAAATGGCAACCCACGCCAGTACTCTTGTCTGGAGAATCCCATGGAGGGAGGAACCTGGTAGGCTACAGTTCATGGGATAGCAAAGAGTCGGACACGACTGAACGACTTCACTTTCAAGGAGGGAAATAAATGTAGCTATTAAAGAACAAAATGAAGAATCCCTGTGGTGATAGAAACATTCTGTATTGTGACTTTATTAATGCCAATGTCCCAGTTTTGATATTATAGCATAGTTCTACAAGATTTACTATTAGGGAAAAAGTAAGTAGAGTGTACACAGGATATTTGGATTATTTTTTGCAACTGCCTTTGACACAATTCTCTCAAAATAAAAAGTTTAACTTTAAAGAAGTTAAATATACACCTACCATATAATCTATCTTTTCCACTTCTAGGTATTTTATCCAAGAGAAATGAAAGCGTATGTTCACACAAAGAGTTGTATATGACTGTTCATAGCAGCTTTATTTGTAATAATATAAAACTGGAGAGAATTCAGGCATCCTTCAACAGATGAAAGGATGAACATATTGTGGTATATATTCAAATAAGTGAAATACCACTAGCAGTAAAAAGAATTGAACTTTTGATACATGCAACACTATGAATGAATCTTAATATATTAGGCTGTGTCAAAGAAGTCAAACAAGTATAAAATTCTAGAAATGCATATTAATCTATGATCACAGAAAAGAGATCAGATGGGTTTACAAGTGCATCTCAAAGTTTATCAAACTCTATACTTTTAAGTGTATAAATATTATATGCTAAATTACAACTCAATGAAGGTGTGAAAATAGCCATTCTCTTTGTATTCGTGCAGAATTTTATTTAAAATCTCTATTACAGTGTAAACTGGAGTTAGAGGCCTGGGGTAGAGTCTCATTTTCATTATTTATTAACTGTGTAACTTTAGGAAAGTTAAAATCAATTTCATCATCTATAAAATGGATACAACAAAAGTGCCTATCTCAAAATTTGGTTCAGAGGATTGAATGTAACAATGCAATTTTTGACACACTCCCCATCAACTAATAAGTGCTCAAAAATGTCCAATACTAATGTCAACAACACTACATAGTGACCATTCAAGGGTAGGGAAAGACCATGTCTTACCCATTCTTGTATTCCCATCATCTAACTGTTGAACAAAGTATACTCTCAGACTTTAATAAATTGAATGAATAAAATGGCTTATTATTAGAATACTCCAAAGTACCTTTACCATTCCTCAGCATTTGAACATTTGGGCTGTTTCTGTTGTTGTTCAATCAGTAAGTCATGTGTGATTCTTTGAGACCTCATGGACTGCAGCAAGCCAAGCTTCCCTGTCCTTCACTATCTCCCAGACTATGCTCAAATTCATGTCCACTGAGTCAGTGATGTTATCCAACCATCTCATCCTCTGCCATCTAACCGTCTAACAATTTCTAGACTGTTTTTTTATTCTGTTGAAACATACACAGCTATAATATGTTGTTACAGCAATCACACAAACCTTCCCCAGTTTGTTTCAACTTACTTCTTGGGATACAGTAATAGTCTCAGAAATAATAATATCACAGCCATGGACATGATTAGAATATTGGAGTGTGATGACTTTCATTTTGCGTAGGATACCTGCCCATCTCCTGTCATCTGGTGCCATCATCATCTTTACTTTGAGGAAGGCGTGAAGAGGAGAACAGTCTGGAGAGAGTGGTCATTCATGGTGTCCACTTGCACTGGTGACTCTCATTGTCTTGTATTCCTCTGGGCTAGTGACTGGTTTGTTTGGGGCAGGGCATGTGACTTATCCAATAAGTATCTAAGTTGGACAGAAACAGATAGTCCTCTTTTTCTCTTGGATCTTGAGTTGTAGGATGTTGGCCTCAGATGGTCAACTGCTCAATCTTCAATAATGTTAGCAACTCTAGTCCTTTAAATTTATAGAAGAATTTTAACCTAAATATAAAGTAAATCTTGACCAATATGATTAGTTTTATGATTTTTCTCCTAGTTCTTATTTAATTTGCTGTACTAAAATCTTGCTCATTAGTAATATTGCCAGAACCATATGAGTGTATCTAATCCCCTTTGCCCACCCACACATGCTTTTAGAATTTTCAAGAATTATCCTTACTAGTTTGGTAGGTGCAAGAATTGGCTAAGTTGAGGGTTCTGAACCTGCAACCCATCTTGTCATATTGCTTTTCTCAGACTCCATAAGAAATGCAATATGGAAGACTCCGCAGCCCAATGCTTAGTCCACACTCCTAACTAAAGCTTCTGACTCTATCACTGTCTGCTTTACCACCATGGTGAGCTGGCCTGGAGAGTAAACAGAATGATCTTATTCACCCATTTCTCTGAAACCCTGAGGTAGGCCTAAAGTCTAGCTCTCCTCAGTAGTCTGGGGCCTCTGCCACTCCTTGCCCCTACTCACTTCAGTGGAAAAGCATAGAGGACAGAAAGTGAAAGAGAAGTCAGTCAGTCGTGTCTGACTCTTTGCGACCCCATGGACTGTAACCTGCCAGGCTCCTCCATCCATGTGATTTTCCAGGCAAGAGTACTGGAGTGGGTTGCCATTTCCTTCTCCAGGAGATCTTCNGTGTCTGACTCTTTGCGACCCCATGGACTGTAACCTGCCAGGCTCCTCCATCCATGTGATTTTCCAGGCAAGAGTACTGGAGTGGGTTGCCATTTCCTTCTCCAGGAGATCTTCCCAACTCAGGGATTGAACCTAGGTCTCCTACATCATAGGCAGACACCTTAGGGCAAGTGCAAAGTAGAATGGAAGAAGTATTCATTATTTCTTCACTCTTCCTTCCAAAGGCTTTATCTCCTGATCCTGAGAGAGTGATGAGAAAAAATGTTGTTAATACATAGCTACCAGGTGTGTGTGCATGCTTAGTCGCTCAGTCATGTCTGACTCTGTGACCCTTCGAACTGTAGCCCTCCAGGCTTTCTGTCCATGGGATTTTTCAGGCAAGAATACTGGGGTGGATTGCCTTTTTCTCCTTCAGGGTGTCTATCCCACCCAGGAATCGAACCTACATCTCCTCTGCCTCCAGCATTGCAGGTGGATTCTTTACCCATTGAGCCCTCAGGGAAGCCATATTTAGTGCCTAGTAAGAATCCGATCTTATGTTTATAAGCAGCCATAACAGTCCTCATAACAATCCCACGAGCTTGGTATAGTTATCCCAATGAAGCTAATGAAACTAACTTAAAGGGAGCTTAAATAAATTCTCCAGGCTCACATGTTATTATTAACAGGGACAGAGCCAAGATTTGGCCCCCAAGGCCTAGACCTCTGATCTCCCCAACAAAGAACATGCTGTTTCTCAGAGGTCACACCATTTAGGATTTATAATACTTGGCAGTGGCCCTCTCTCCCATGAAAGGTACAGAAAGATAGGAGAAACTTTAAAAAGTCTTATTAATAAGAAAATATCACTGTCATAAAATAAATTTTGAACATAGCTTTAGAGTCAAGGGAAGCATCTTGTATATCTTCACTTGCTGTAGGGAAAATTGATCCAAAGAAAAGGAAGGCATTGATGTACATAGTCTTAATAATAGATTTTAAATGATCCTTAGGATACCAAACACTACTGAAATGCTTCTAAATTCTAAAATGCTGGTGAAGTTATTTTAAGATTTTCAATTTAAAATACATCATTTATATTTATATTCCTAATGTGCTGTGTTTATAATTTATGATATGTTGTGATTCCCCGTATTAACAATATGTTTACAAAAAATGTCTTTGGTACTTGGAGCATGGTGGGGGTTTAGTCGCTAAGTTGTGTCTGACTCTTGCAACCCCACGGACTATAGCCTGCCAGGCTCTTGTGTTAATGGGATTCTCCACGCAAGAATACCGAAGTGGGTTGCCATTTCCTTCTCCAGGGGATCTTCCTGACCCAGGAATCAAACCCAGGTCCCTGAATTGCAGGCAGATTATTTACTGACTGAGATATAAGGAAAGCCCACTTGGAATATAAGTTTTCTGTTTTAATATACAAAGAAAAGTTATATATATTGCAGGCAAATAAGTCCACAATCACAAAGCTGTTTCTAAGTGAAAATACTTATGTTAAAATTCCTAGTATCTCATTGTACAGCAATGGCCCAATTTCTTCTTTTCAGCTGCTCCCTGATATCTTAACAACAAAAAAAGTTGTAGATTTAAAAATAGTGACCTTTACTTTATAATAAGTAGCACTCCTGTTCTTAGACTACTAAAAACACTTAATGAATATAGTATGTAAGTATAGTTAAGTAAATGACAAAAACTCAATGACTTCTCCTTAGTTTATAACAAGTTTGATTAGTTTTTTCTAGTTAAAAGAGAAGTCTTAGCAGACTTCTCCAAATATATTTTTAAATATGTTTTTTCCATCATTTTACTTGGGATTTTCAGAGCAGTTTTGCTCTCAGAATCTCATGACATTTAAAAATGAGAGCTTCACTCCCTGTATCTTATGTCAAAAAGTCTCTGTGTATGAATTCTACCTCTATAAGTAATTGAGAGTCCTGGTGGCTTTGTTTCTCTGCTTGTTAGTATTCAGCTCTCACTAACTTCTCTCTGCCAAAATGGGTTAATAACAAGTTGGCTATTATACACTTAAGTGAGTTCTGCATATGAAAAGGATTTTAAAATGTTACAGGAGATATAAATTCAAAAGTATACAATTATACTGAAAAGCAAAAATATTGCTAAAATACCACTATACCCACTGAATAAACAGGAAAGACATGTCTGAGCTTCACAGGCTTTGCTGACACTAGCAGCCATGAAGTCAGGAGAAGGGTTGGTACTTCAGTAATAATATCGTTGGGGGCATCCCATATACAGGTCACAAATAATTAAGCTTGATTTACAAAGCCACTTGGCCTAACCTACACAATATCAGGCCATGTGACATTTAATAACAGTGTAATTATGCAGACTTTTAGCCTTTTTGAATGCAGCTTCAATTTGAGATAAGAAAAATGACAAATTTACATATTTTTCTTCTGTGAAATTTGCATAAAGCTGAAGAGTTGTGTCTGTTATGAATTAATATTGATAGTGAGAGAATAAAATGTTTCATTAGGGATAAGACTGGCTCGAATTTTACTGATTCATTTACTTCTTTTGTACATCTATGTCACACCTTACTTTACCTTTGTAATTTTTCACTTCATTTTAAACAACACAGCAAATTTTCTTAGTGAATCTGAGGTCAGTTAGTTTCTTCATCTGCAAAATGGAAGGATGGTAAAACAGATTGCTTTTTGTTAAATTGTTATTAGAGTATAGTTGACTTATAATGTTGTATTACTTTCACGTGTACAGCAAAGTGAATCAGTTTTCACTGATTCAGGAAGACCCCTGTGGCTCAGTTGGTAAAGAATCTGCCAGCAAGGCAGTTTCCATCCCTGGGTCAGAAAGATCCCCTGGAGAAGGGCATGGCAGCCCACTCCAGTGTCTGTGCCTGGGGAAGCCCATGGACAGAGGATCCTGGTGGGCTATACTATGGAGTTGCAAGAGTCAGACACAACTTAGTGATTAAAGTGAAGAAAGTGTGAGTCGTTCAGTCGTGTCTGACTCTTGGCAATGTCATGAACTGTAGCCCTCCAGGCTCCTCAGTCCATGGAATTGTCCAGGCAAGAATACTGGAGTGGGTTGCCATGCCCTTCTCCAGAAGTGACTAAACTACCACCATATACATATTCCAGGCAGATTCTTTACCATCTGAGCCACCAGGGAGGGAATTCTCCAAAACATATTTATTTTGTTGTTGTTGTTTAGTCATAAGTCGTGTCCAACTCTTTAAGACCCCATGAACCGTAGCATGCCAGGCTTCTCCGTCCATCACTATCTCCCTGAGTTTGGTCAAACTCATGTCCACTGAGACAGTGATGCCATCCAGCCATTTCATCCTCTGTTGCCCCCTTATCCTTTTGCTCTCAATCTTTCCCAGCATTAGGGTCTTTTCCAATGAATCGGGTCTTCACATCAAGTGGCCAAAGTACTGGAGCTTCAGCTTCAACATCTGTACTTCCAGTGAATATTCAGGGTTGATTTCCTCTAGGATTGGTTGATCTCTTTGCTGTCCAAGGGACTCTCAAGGGTCTTCTTCAAAACCACAGTTGGAAAATGTCAGTTCTTTGGCACTCAGCCTTCTGTACATGACTACTGGAAAAACAGTAACTATCACTATATATACCTTTATCAGCAAAGCGATCTCACTTTATATATCCATTCTTTTTCAGATTCTTTTCCCATATAGATTGTTAGAGAATTTAAGTACAGTTCCCTGTGCTATATAGTAGGTCCTTTTCAGTTATCTATCTTATTAATCAGTTCAGTTTAGTTCAGTCGCTCAGTCACGTCCGACTCTTTGAGACCCCATGAATCACAGCACTCCAGGCCTCACTGTCCATCACCAACTCCCAGAGTTCACTCAAACTCATGTCCATAGAGTCAGTGATGCCATCCAGCCATCTCATCCTCTGTCGTCCCCTTCTCCTCCTGCTCCAATCCCTCCGAGCATCAGGGTCTTTTCCAATGAGTCAACTCTTCACATGAGGTGGCCAAAGTACTGGAGTTTCAGCCTCAGCATCAGTCCTTCCAATGAACACCCAGGACTGATCTCCTTTAGGATGGACTGGTTAGATCTCCTTGCAGACCAAGGGACTCTCAAGAGTCTTCTCCAACACCACAGTTCAAAAGCATCAATTCTTTGGCTCTCAGCTTTCTTCACAGTCCAATTCTCACATCCATACATGACCCCTGGAAAAACCATAGCCTTGACTAGATGGACCTTTGTTGGCAAAGTAATATCTCTGCTTTCCAATATACTATCTAGGTTGGTCATAACTTTTCTTCCAAGGAGTAAGCGTCTTTTAATTTCATGGCTGCAATCACCATCTGCAGCCATCTGAAAAATAATGTCTGACCCTGTTTCCACTGTTTCCCCATCTATTTCCCATGAAATGATGGGACCAGATGCCATGATCTTAGTTTTCTGAGTGTTGAGCTTTAAGCCAACTTTTGCACTCTCCTCTTTCACTTTCACATAGTAGTGTATATGTGTCAATCCCAATCTCCTAATTTATCACTTCTCTCCACATTCCCCTTTGGTAATAAGTTTGACTTTAATATGTTTCTAATTTGTAAGTTCATTTGTATCATTTTTTATTAGATTCCACATGTAAGTAATGTATGATACTTGTCTTTCTCTGTGTGATGGACTTCAGGTCATATGATAATCTCGAGCTCCATGCATGTTCCTCCAACTGGCATTATTCTGTTCTTTTTCAAGGCTTAGTTATATTCCATTGTATATATGTGCCACAGCTTCTTTATCCATTCTTCTGTCAATGGACATATATGTTGCTTCCATGTCTTGGCTATTGTATACAGTGCTGCAATGAACATTGGGGTGCATGCGTCTTTTCACATTACGGTTTTCTCCAGATATATGTCCAGAATGGGATTTCTGGATTGTATTTTTTAGTTCTATATTTAGTTTTTAAAGGAAACTCTGTATTGTTCTTGATAATGGTTGTACCAATTTACATTCCCATCAACAATATAGGAGGATTCCGTTTTTTCCATACCCTCTCCAGCATTTATTGTTTGTAGACTTTTTTGTGTTTACAGTATGCTGCTATGTTTGTAGACTTTTTGATGATGGCCAGTCTAACCAGTGTGAGATGATATCTTATTATAATTTTGATTTGCATTTCTGTGATAATTAGTGATGTTGAACATCTTTTCATGTGTTTTTTGGCTATCTGTATGTCTTCTTTGGAGAAATGTCTATTTAGATCTTCTGCTCATTTTTGGACTAAGTGGTTTGTTTTTCTGATTTTGAGCTGGATTTGCTGCTTGTAGATTTTGGAGACTAATCCCTTTTAAGTCTCTTCATTTGCAAATATTTTCTCCTATTCTGTGTTGGGTTGTCTTTTCAATTTGTTTATGGTTTCTTTTGCTGTACAAAAGCTTTTAAGTTTAATTGGGTCCCAGTTGTTTATTTTTGTTTTTATTTTTATTACTCTAGGATGTGGATCAAAAAAGATATTGCTGTGATTTATGTCAGAGAGTGTTCTGCCTATGTTTTCCTGTGAGAGTTGAATAGTATACATTCTTACAAATAGGTCTTTAATCCATTTTGAGTTTATTTTTGTGTGTGGTGTTAGGGAGTATGCTAATTTTTTCTTTTACATGTGACTGTCCATTTTTCCCAGCATCACTTATTGAATAGGTTGTCTTTTCTCTATTGTCATAGATAAGTTGACCATAGGTGCATGGGGAAATAGATTATTTGTAATGGACTCCTTTTAATGTTGAAACTCAACATACCAAAAAGATAGAACTAGAGCTGTTATGGCTGACACTGGGATAGGGAGGAACTTTTCTCCCAAGAAAACACTGAATCATCTCCTTACCCTCCACCCTCTAAGAACCCTGGAGAATCAAGTAAAAACAAAACAGAATGTTATTAGGAATAAGTGAGGCCACATGATACAATATTAATAAGCAATCCAGTGATGAAATTGAGAGAACATTTCCATTTACAGTAGTATACACAAGAATAAAATACTTACAAATAATGTTAACAAGAGGACAAGACCTAACCACTGAGAACTGTAAGTCATTATTGAGAGAAACTAAAGGCCTAAATAAATGGAGATATATACTAAGTTAATATATTGGAAGAGTTAATATTGTTAAGGTGGCAGTATTCCCCAAATCAGCCAACAGGGTAAATAAAATTCCTTTCAAAATCTCAGTAGGTTGACAAATAGATCCTAGAATTTTTATGAAAATGAAACGCACCTAGAATAGCACTCCTCAATAAAATCAAAACTATCAACAACCATATTGAAAAGAACAAAACTGGAGGACTTATCCTGTTTGATCTCAAAACCTGCTACAAAGTTTAAGTAATTATTATGTGTTTGCATAAAGATAAACATACAAATCAATGTGAAGTACAGCGATTTCAGAAACAAATGCACATATTATGTTCAGTCAAGGCCTTCCCTGGTGGCTCAGAGGTAAAGAACTTGCCTGCAATGCAGGAAACCCAGGTTCGATCCCTGGGTGGGGAAGATCCCCTGAGTAGGAAATGGCCACCCACTCCAGTATTCTTGCAAGGAGAATCCCATCGACAGAGAAGCCTGGTGGGCTACAGTTCATGAGGTTGGAGAGTCAGAAACGACTTAGCGACTAAACCACCACCACCACCAAGTATATTCATAAGTTAAGACTTAAAATAGTTAAANTATGATAATCTCGAGCTCCATGCATGTTCCTCCAACTGGCATTATTCTGTTCTTTTTCAAGGCTTAGTTATATTCCATTGTATATATGTGCCACAGCTTCTTTATCCATTCTTCTGTCAATGGACATATATGTTGCTTCCATGTCTTGGCTATTGTATACAGTGCTGCAATGAACATTGGGGTGCATGCGTCTTTTCACATTACGGTTTTCTCCAGATATATGTCCAGAATGGGATTTCTGGATTGTATTTTTTAGTTCTATATTTAGTTTTTAAAGGAAACTCTGTATTGTTCTTGATAATGGTTGTACCAATTTACATTCCCATCAACAATATAGGAGGATTCCGTTTTTTCCATACCCTCTCCAGCATTTATTGTTTGTAGACTTTTTTGTGTTTACAGTATGCTGCTATGTTTGTAGACTTTTTGATGATGGCCAGTCTAACCAGTGTGAGATGATATCTTATTATAATTTTGATTTGCATTTCTGTGATAATTAGTGATGTTGAACATCTTTTCATGTGTTTTTTGGCTATCTGTATGTCTTCTTTGGAGAAATGTCTATTTAGATCTTCTGCTCATTTTTGGACTAAGTGGTTTGTTTTTCTGATTTTGAGCTGGATTTGCTGCTTGTAGGTTTTGGAGACTAATCCCTTTTAAGTCTCTTCATTTGCAAATATTTTCTCCTATTCTGTGTTGGGTTGTCTTTTCAATTTGTTTATGGTTTCTTTTGCTGTACAAAAGCTTTTAAGTTTAATTGGGTCCCAGTTGTTTATTTTTGTTTTTATTTTTATTACTCTAGGATGTGGATCAAAAAAGATATTGCTGTGATTTATGTCAGAGAGTGTTCTGCCTATGTTTTCCTGTGAGAGTTGAATAGTATACATTCTTACAAATAGGTCTTTAATCCATTTTGAGTTTATTTTTGTGTGTGGTGTTAGGGAGTATGCTAATTTTTTCTTTTACATGTGACTGTCCATTTTTCCCAGCATCACTTATTGAATAGGTTGTCTTTTCTCTATTGTCATAGATTAGTTGACCATAGGTGCATGGGGAAATAGATTATTTGTAATGGACTCCTTTTAATGTTGAAACTCAACATACCAAAAAGATAGAACTAGAGCTGTTATGGCTGACACTGGGATAGGGAGGAACTTTTCTCCCAAGAAAACACTGAATCATCTCCTTACCCTCCACCCTCTAAGAACCCTGGAGAATCAAGTAAAAACAAAACAGAATGTTATTAGGAATAAGTGAGGCCACATGATACAATATTAATAAGCAATCCAGTGATGAAATTGAGAGAACATTTCCATTTACAGTAGTATACACAAGAATAAAATACTTACAAATAATGTTAACAAGAGGACAAGACCTAACCACTGAGAACTGTAAGTCATTATTGAGAGAAACTAAAGGCCTAAATAAATGGAGATATATACTAAGTTAATATATTGGAAGAGTTAATATTGTTAAGGTGGCAGTATTCCCCAAATCAGCCAACAGGGTAAATAAAATTCCTTTCAAAATCTCAGTAGGTTGACAAATAGATCCTAGAATTTTTATGAAAATGAAACGCACCTAGAATAGCACTCCTCAATAAAATCAAAACTATCAACAACCATATTGAAAAGAACAAAACTGGAGGACTTATCCTGTTTGATCTCAAAACCTGCTACAAAGTTTAAGTAATTATTATGTGTTTGCATAAAGATAAACATACAAATCAATGTGAAGTACAGCGATTTCAGAAACAAATGCACATATTATGTTCAGTCAAGGCCTTCCCTGGTGGCTCAGAGGTAAAGAACTTGCCTGCAATGCAGGAAACCCAGGTTCGATCCCTGGGTGGGGAAGATCCCCTGAGTAGGAAATGGCCACCCACTCCAGTATTCTTGCAAGGAGAATCCCATCGACAGAGAAGCCTGGTGGGCTACAGTTCATGAGGTTGGAGAGTCAGAAACGACTTAGCGACTAAACCACCACCACCACCAAGTATATTCATAAGTTAAGACTTAAAATAGTTAAAGTAATATAATTTGCTACTACATTAGTCACTGATGAATATGAGCCAGTTTGGGAATAAATGCTATGGAAACAAACACTATGAATAGCAAGAGAGGAACCTTTTGTTAAGTGCTTTGTAATATCAGAATTTACTTTTTATAAACCTGCATTGGTATTGTACCTTTAACAAATTAAAAGCATTTTTTAGGTCATTAAACCCTAATCTGGACTTCTCTGGTGACTGAGATGGTACAGTGTCTGTCTACAATGTGAGAGACCTGGGTTCGATCCCTGGGTTGGGAAGATTCCCTGGACAAGGAAATGGCAACCCACTCCAGTATTCTTGCCCTGAAAAATCCCATGGATGGTAAAGTATCTGTCTACAATGTGAGAGACCTGGGTTCGATCCCTGGGTTGGGAAGATTCCCTGGAGAAGGAAATGGCAACCCACTCCAGTACTCATGCCTTGGAAAACCCTAATCTAGTTTGATTATTAATGAGATTATGTTAGTCAAGCAACTACTATGTGTACATTATCATATTACTTGAAGAACACTCGTGTATTCATTGTGACAAGAAGTGAGCTTGCAATAAAGATAGTTGAACATAAGACAGAACATTTTCAGCTTTTTAAAGATATTTAAAAACAAATTTGTATGGAGGTTTTGTAGCATAGATATAGATGTGTCAATATATACAAAAGATATACAAAACAAAATAGTTGGCAGTGGTTAGGTATAGTTTATGGGATTATATGATATCATTTTTTCTTTTTATTTGCATTTTTTTTTGCATTTTTGACAATAAAAATTTTAAAACAGGAGAAAAACTAACATGTTAGGTTTAAATATTGTTTTTCTCCGAAACTGACTATTAATTGAAAGGCAGATAGTTTAAGGAGGAAGTAATAGTTGTAATAGAACATGAATACATACTCTGAACTGGTTTTACTTTTGTAAAGGAAGATGAGAAACAACTTCCAGAGTCAAGAGCACTCTAGCTGTAAACATGCCTTTGACTGTAGTCAACTCTGTTACCTCTGTGAAGGACGAGGATTTTCCACAAGAGCCTAAGATTAAAATGGGGAATGGAAGTGGCTATGATGAACTAAGATGTATTTTTAGGATACCTGACAGTCCAGAGAAGAACTGACAAAATAACCCAGTGGAGATGTAGGAATATCCTATAAAGTGTAGCCTTAAAATCTGAGGCAGGAGTGTTTGCTCAGGCAGAGCTGACAGGAAACAGGCTCCTAGGGGATGCTCCAGATCAGAGAAGTGCAGTCTGGACTCAGAAACTGGAGCCTTTTCTTGTGAGGAGAACCCAGGGAAGACTTTGACTGAGCTGGGAGTAAAGGCAGCTTCCACCATGGCTGGTGGAAAAACCAAGACCCTGCTCTGAGATTTTGGAGGGTTAGAAGGAAAGGAATGTGGGTGAAATAGGGAGATTAGTAAGCCCATATGTTGAGCCAAAAAGAGCACTCTCTGGACAGGAAGAAAAAGACACCATCACTAGGGAGAAGCAAAAAAAAAAATAGTTCCCAGTTTTACATCAAAGCATTGTGCAGTTGCCTCATCGTAAGTTTAAATTGCCTGTTTCAACTGTGTAACTATATGCAGAACATACCTCCATCTGTTCCCGTGGAACAGGAAGTTGTATCTGTAGACTGACACACGTGCACCCGGATGGGAAAAGAAGCCCTGGTGGAGACCAGAGGGTCAGAAAAGGAAGCATACTAACATCAATAGAGAAAATGCTCCTTCACAAAATTTGGCTGCAAGTGTTAAGCATGCAAGCTTGTCTTTAAATTTTCACAAGGATCTTGTGGAGTCAATCTTATTGTCCCTGTTTTACAGACATGAAGAGAAAAGAGTTTGATCATTTGTGGCCTATTTGACAGTCAGCTTCACTCTGCTCTGAGCCCAGGCCTATATTTCTCATTTCACCACACCCATAAGTGCTTTCTGACTTGGAAATGGAGATTAAATTTAGGTGAGTCAAGACAGGTAATTCAATTGGGAAGAATCATCTGTTTGGCATCATTATTATTGGACAGTGTGATAGTTTCAGCATATTGCCTAATTTCCCAAAGATTCCCAAGAAGCACTTTGCTACATGCTATTATGTATTGATATAAAGTAAGTTATAAGGATATATTGTACAACACAGCCAATACTTTATAGTCAATACTTTATGATAAGTATAAATGGAGTATAGCCTCTAAAAATTGTGAATCACTGTATTGTACACCCGTAACTTATATAATATTTTACATCAAGTATATTTCAGTAAAAAAATTTCAAAAAGAGATAACATCTCTCAAGACCACCAAAAGCAGAAACATTCCATTCTTCAAATGAAAAAAATTTAAGAGGTATTTTTTAAATGCAGCATCATTTTATTGTGTTGCTAATGGAATTAGATACACTCAGCTATATAAACAGGGCACACCGTGTCCAACTGGCCTGAGAGGGTGAGGATAACAAATATTATTCAAAGCAATTTAGAGATGTGCAAAGATAGCTCCCAGAGAGGAAGCCATTAGCAGGCTTATACCATGTCTAGGTTTTTCTTTTCTATTTTTGTATTATAGCATAGCTGTTGATAATCAAGAAAGATTACTTGTTTCCAGGGTGAAGGAAAAAAAGCAGCCATTTACACTGTCAGAAGTATCATTTGGTGGAGAATAATAACTGATATGCATGATGAGTGATTTAATTAAAGTTCCAATGAAGAATTTTAATGAGGGCATTTTTATTCATTCATTCTCTCATCATTCGTTCATTCATTATTCTTTTTTTTCCCCCCCTTCCAATGCCAGGCCCTGAGAAGTGTCAGAGAAAAGATAATAAGTCAGGCACATTCCTTCCCTCAGAGAACTTGCAGTCTAGTGAGGGCAATTAATATGCAGAGCTACTACCTCGAAGTGATGGGCTTTGCAAGGACAGGATAAGCAAAGGGCTGTACAACCCAGAAGAAAAGATACCTCTAGTGCACCTAGGACTATGGGACTGTTAAAGTGACCCAGGGGCCAGAGACCAGTCCTGATCCCTCCCATGGCTGCCAACGTAGCAGCTGCAGAGCTGCAGTTACACTGCGATAGCAACAGCCAGAGAGCAAGGTGAAGCCAGGACTGGCAACCTCAGTGTTGTGGTTAACAGGTGTTAAAGCAAGTACAAAGAAAATGTAACAGCAAGCCACAGCTTGGTTTTGAAAGGTAAGTGAAAGTGAAAGTGAAGTCGCTCAGTCGTGTCCGACTCTTTGTGACCCCTTGGACTGTAGCATACCAGGCTCCTCTGTCCATGGGATGCTCCAGGCAAGAGTACTGGAGTGGGTTGCCATTGCCTTCTCCAGGGAATCTTCCAAACCCAGGAATGGAACCTGGGTCTGCTGTATTGCAGGCAGATGCTTTAACCTCTGAGCCACCAAGCACACTATTAAATGCATAAAGAAATAACACAAGCAGGCAATGATGGTATTTCACTGAAGTTTAAATCCATCTTCAATTACCAGGATTCCAAAACTTTTCCTATGGTTTTTCTAAGCCTTGACACTTATTTTGGTTACAGCTCTGATTTCGGAAGGATGAAAGTGTTCAGAGTTAAATTTTTGGAAGTAAAAGATGAATCTTTGAAAGAAAAAGGCTGGAATTGTGATTAGAGCATCATTTGGAATTTTCTTACCTGCTAATTCCACACACTCTTTTCTTCATTTTGTAAAAAATTGCAGTGCTCCATTCTTCCATTAAATACATGAGTGTGTGCTCAGTCGTCTCAATCATGTCTGACTATTGACGATGCTATGGACTGTAACCCACCGGACACCTCTGCCCATGGGATTCTTCAGGCAATAATACTGGAACAGGTTGCCATGCTGTCCTCCAGGGGATCTTCCTGATCCAGGGATGGAACCCTTGTCTCTTATGTCCCCTGTATTGGCAGGCAGATTCTTTAAAACTAATGCCACCTGGGAAGCCCCATCAAGTTCCTGCTGCTGCTGCTGCTAAGTCACTTCAGTCGTGTCCGACTCTGTGTGACCCCATAGATGGCAGCCCNGTTGCCATGCTGTCCTCCAGGGGATCTTCCTGATCCAGGGATGGAACCCTTGTCTCTTATGTCCCCTGTATTGGCAGGCAGATTCTTTAAAACTAATGCCACCTGGGAAGCCCCATCAAGTTCCTGCTGCTGCTGCTGCTAAGTCACTTCAGTCGTGTCCGACTCTGTGTGACCCCATAGATGGCAGCCCACTAGGCTCCTCTGTCCCTGGGATTCTCCAGGCAAGAATACTGGAGTGGGTTGCCATTTCCTTCTCCAGTGCGTGAAAGTGAAAAGTGAAAGTCAATTCACTCAGTTGTGCTGGACTCTTAGTGACCGCATGGACTGCAGCCCGCCAGGCTCCTCCATCCATGGGATTTTCCAGGCAAGAGTACTGGAGTGGGGTGCCATCGCCTTCTCCAATCAAGTGCCTACTGCAAGCTAAATAAACCTTGAGGATACACAGGTGAGCAAGTGCCATCATTGTTCTCTGAGAGTTCCATCTTGATGAGGGGGAAGCACTCAAACAAGATAATACATTCCCATACAAGATAATAAATGGGTGGAACATACCCTGGAAACACAGTGGAGGGACTGACTGATCTACTCAAGAAAGATATCACAGCAGAAAACACCTTTGAGCTTCATTCCAAAAGATGGGCAGGAGTTTTTAAATAGAGGATGGCAAAGAGCTCTCTGAAGTGCCTCAGCCAAGATATGAAGGCACTAAGTTGCATGAAATGTTGACAAAGGTGACCAGTGTTAGGTAAGAATTAGAGTGACAGGAGGTGAGCTGGAAAGGTAAGTTGAGATTCCTCCACAGAAAAGGAGAAAAAAGTAATTGCTTAAAAGTTTTAGTGGGTTCTTTCTACAGAGAGAGAGGGAATTTCCTTTAGTAGACCTTGGTTTCCCAGGTGGGTGAGTGGTAAAGAATCCGCCTGCCAATGAAGGAGGCACAGGTTCTATCCCTGGGTCAGGAAGACCCCTTGGAGAAGGAAATGGCAACCCACTCCAATATTCTTGCCTAGAGAATCCCATGGACAGAGGATCCTGGAGGGCTATAATCCATAGGGTCACAGAGTCAGACATGTCTGAAGAGACTTAGCACACTCACAAGACTTTAGCTTGGCATCTGCCTGTTGTCTACTAGCCCAGTCATTTTCAGACAAAATTTTGAAGCAGGCAGAGTGCACATAGAATGTCCCTCTCCGCCTTGCTTCTGCTTCCCCTCATTCCTTCCTTCCTCATTCCTACCCTCTGTCTCCAGATTCCTTTCTAGCTTCTTTTCCTCTGGGGATCTAGTCTTCCAGCTAGAGATTCCCTTCCTCCTGGCTTTGCTCCAGGCTCAAACCAATTTGATAAACATATTTTAAAAGAAAGACACAGTATCTTCACTGTGTCACTTCTCAATACAATATATTAATAGCTGACTCTCAGCAGAAGTCTTCATTGTTGTATATACATTTTTGGATCTGGTCAGTGCATGCACACTTGTTTGTGTATGTGTTTGTGAAGATTTGGGGAAGGAGTAAGCAGGTGCCTTTTGGGCTACCAAGGACATCACCTGGATTCACATTTCAGTGAAAGTAAGGAGCCAGCCACACCTAACCACCTATTGACTGGTGTAGTTATTGTCCTATCACCCATAGTCTAGTGGTGAACAGTGGTGTTGATTTACCTTCAATGTACAAGGTTCCCATGTTTAAAATATTTATAATCAGTACTTGCTAAAGATGTATAAATCATTTACACTAGCAGAACAACCATCACCACCACAAGAGATTTCATTCATAAAGTCCCACTGTATCTTGGTGAATCTGTAGGCTTCCTGCTCTAAGAATACTTGGTGTTTAATGAGATACTTTGAACAAATTAAAGAGAGAAAACATAAATAGATAAAACTATAAATTATATGATGGTTTTATTGTTAAAACTGATTGATGACCTATGAACAGAAGCATCACTGTCATAATCTATGAAACCAAAGATGGTTCCAGGATCCTCCTATTCTTTCTTTTACACATAGCCCACTATAGTAGATATAGATTTCTAATATAGTCTCCATGTTCTAAGTGGGTGTTCTAGAAGGTATTGGGATGATGAGAGTGTTTAATATTACCAGTATGGCTAAAGGAATATGTTTATCAGTGCAAGCAAAAACCTGCACTGTGGCAGTTAAGGGAACGCCATTTCCCTCGCAGTGTGTGTAGTCTAAGATTTTTACAGTCTCTGGTGGCAGCATTAGGAGGCAGAAGTAAGAGATGATACTAATAAGCTCTGATCTTGCAGATGCAGAATGCTTGGCCAAGAACTGACTATAAAAGGCTTTGCCAACTGGGGATCCAGGACTGGCACTTAAATTAAAATATGAGAGCTTCTCTTTCTCTCTTTTTGCATGACCTCTTTCTTCTCTATAAAGAAACAGGGACCAATAGCATTCTCTTCCTAATTCTACTGAGGCTCTTTAGCTTCATGAACAAAGGGAGATGGAAGTTTTCTTTTAAACAGTATCTTAAGCAGGTCACCAGAGAACTCTTCTACATCTCTGGGGAAAGGTAGAAATAGTAATGTCCTCCTAGGGCCCTCAAGCGGACCATGTCACAAAGCAGGGGTAGGTGTATTGTATGGGTGGTACTTCATGACAAGTATCACCATCCAGACTCACGCTGAGAGGAAATATTTAAAATGCTCATTGCCAGAGGTGATGCACCTCCATGCAGTCATGGGGAACAATTGTTGGAGGCTAGTGGCGTGGAGTCTGGAGAGTTTTGAGTGTTCTCTCTTCTGAGTTGAACTCCTTCCTCGCTTTCACAGTTGCTATGTACAAAGCAGGTTAGCCCATCGCTTTGGGGAAAGGAAAATCCAAACTGAGGGACTGCAGAAGCATTATCTGTCTGCAACTTGAGCAGGGCTTTTGCATATTAGTACAGAGCTCAATGATCAGCAAGAGGGTTGTTTGTGTTTGGCTTATTTTTGCTGTGTTACAAAACTAAGGTGAAATCTGGCCTGCAATCCCTGAGGTCTAACTAATCCAGTAATGAACTGAGACAGCTTGATAGGCGATGTGTCTACCCAATTCCCAGACTGTTCTGTTCCGAGAAGATATTTTCTAAGTTGAAAATGGGATAATGTAATGCACCCCACTCAAAAATGACAGATCTCGCTGTAAAATCATCTATGAATGAATCGAGCTGGCGATGCCTTCACTGTTCCTAAAATTATATTCAGGAGTCTTATTGTCAAGAAGACATGATAGGTTTATTAAATACCCTATAGAATAATGTACTTGAAGTGCCTGCCTTATGCAATTTTTTTCTGTTTAATCTGAGCTGTATGTATGCTACTACAGCTTCAAAACATCTGGGCACAGCAATTTTTTCTTTCCTGCACCTGCAAGGGTAAGTACACACATAAACAAAAAAGAAATTAAATCTTCCGTAGAGCTGGGGAGAAAAAGAACCCAACCAGCCATGAAGCTCAAGGGAGCAGTATGACAAGTGCTGAGCTGTAAACAAGCTTGAGAGGGATTTAATTCTTATGACAAGTGCCAGTGGTGGCGTCTCACATGGACACAGCATATGCACACATTTCAGAGAGGAGCCACACAGGATTTAATGCAAATAGAAGGAAAAAAAAGAAAAAGCTCTCAGTGCATCAGCTTCTCTTCATCTATAAACAGCCAAGCAAATCAGGATGAGCTAGTGTTGTAATTATCTTGATTTTTCAGAATTTTGTCACCCAGAAGAGATTTTTTAGAGTTTCCTCCCTGCTCTTTATAATTATAGCTGCTGTTCCAACCTCTGCCAAGGGTTGGTGGCTGCAAAGTAATATTCACCAGGTGGCTGCTTTGCAGCAGAGAAAATCACCAAGTTTCCTTGGTTGGTCTGGTTTTGTTACTTAGGATTCAAATAAGAACTTCAGAGGGCAGCCATTCATCATCTTGTGACAGCCACTTTTGCTTATACCTTCTTGACTCTGGCACCATGGGGCCCTCCTGCACTTGAGTAAATGACAGGACTAGGAGACTGGGAATCTGTGTCCCACTTTGCTTAGAATCACAGACACCTGTGTCAGGAGAGATTTG
The DNA here is from genome assembly GCA_006410875.1 of Neotragus pygmaeus. NCBI lineage: Eukaryota > Metazoa > Chordata > Mammalia > Artiodactyla > Bovidae > Neotragus > Neotragus pygmaeus. Next base: position 175,770 of record SJYV01026877.1, on the reverse strand, counting down.
AAACCAAGAGTGAGCCCAGACTGGACCCCTTCCAAATGTGAAATGCCGTGTTTGCTGATCCCTATTCTCTTGGTGTGTTCAAGAACTAGAATGCAGAATGGGAAAGGGGAGTAGAGAGTGATTCTTGAAAACAGATAGGATGGGAGATCTTGCTTGTTGCTTACCTAATATCTGTCTCCTACATCAAGAGTGGGCAGACTAAGGTCCATTGGCTAAATGCCTGCTGCCTGTGTTTATAAATAAAGGTTTATTAGAACACAGCCTCATCATGTGATGCCTACAGCTGCTTTTATGCTGCAAGGGCAGAACTCAGCAGTGGCAACAGAAACCATCTGGCCCACAAAACCTAAAATATTTATACTGTATAGTCCTTTACAGAAAAGGTGTGCAAAATCCCTGTCTTGTACTATCAGAGCCCCATTTTGACTGTGGCAGTCATCTGCCATTAAAAAAAAATCACTGCCTTGAAGCTAGGGGTGGACATGTAATCCAGTTCTGCCTAATGAGATGTAAGAAAAAGTGAACTGGGTGGAGGTGGGCTCTAGGGAAACTATTATTTGTCTAGATCGTAATGGGAAACCTCCCTGAATCTCTTTCCCCATAGTCTTCTGCCTTTGTGGCATACATTAGCTATTCCCAGTAGTCAATAGTAGCTTTACATGATGGTGTAATTCTCTGACTTAGTGGGTAAATGTGGTGGAATTCAGGATGTGGAGAGAAGTGGGACCAGGTGGAATTCTCTCTAGTTCCATATTAGAAGATCTTTTCATTCCATCAACGAGGAGGTTAAGACCATTTCTTAATGACTCCCCCTAGCTCTTCCCGCAGGACTTTTCCTCTCCCTGCTCTCTTCCTTCTCTCTGCTGAGGTTCCCATGCTTGATATGCCGGGGATGGGAGTGAGGTGAGAGAGAGGAAAGTGGAAAGGGCGGAGGGTTCATGGAACACACAATGCAAATGTCCCTTACCCTTACTGCCTCATAACCTCATCAAACTACATCTATTAATGGACCTTACTCAAAAAGTGATCATCACTGTACAGAATAAGGCCATGCCAAAATGGTAGCTTTAGTGGGGACGCCACCAAAACCATCCCATGGCTTTCTCTGCTTCCTTCCCTGGGTTTCAGTAGGACAGCAAAGATTCTGAAAGAAATCTTGAAATTTCTAATCTTTTCTCATAAAATCCAAACAAAATCCGAAGAGACAAAATGAGGTCAATATTTTAATGGAAGATAATACACCTGATACCTTCCTCTTTAGAGTTCTAAAAAGTCAAATATCCCATCTTGTGTAAGACCCATTTTGGCTTTTAAGATACAAAGAAGGTAAAGTTCTGGAGTTGAAGTCCTATTAATATTTACCAGTAGGAATTTTAAATGAAAAAAATCTTTAAAAGGATTCCAATGGCATCATTTGCATAAATGTTTCTATCTGAGAGACCTCATTCAGGAAAGTGTCAAAAATACTTTTATTTGTGGTGTTAAGTTTCAACATGACTTGGTAAGTTGCCTGTACTTGGTTTAACTTTTCATGGTTTTGTCTAAAAATTATCGTAGACTCTGGCGTCCAGGCTTCCGAAGTTTTAAAGAAATATGATTGAATCCGTTAGGCACGTGGTGCTTTAGAAATCTCATTTTCACAATTTAAAGCAATGATTCTCACCTCCTTCTTTGTGGAGTGACATCAGACCCGCCAAACCCCTTCATCAGAAACAGCTCTACAACACAACCATAGGTACGGATATCCCAGCCTTCTCAACATGCATCTCTGAAAATATAAATGGCCTGGCAATATTGCCAAGTTAAGACAGCAAAACACTCCAGAGTTTAAAGATCTGAGGTCATTATGACAAACGTAAACAGACTGTTTACTTGGAAAAAAAAAATCTAGGAACTTTGAAGAGCACTATAGTTTGCATCATTGTGGAAAGCAGAAATTAGCATCAGCCCCCAAGATTCCAGCCCCCTGGGGTACACATCCTCCATATATCTTCTCCCTTTGACAACAGGCAGAAACTGTGAATATAATGAGATATTAAATGTCAGGTTACTAATAAATAAGTTGCCTTTGTTGAATCAAGAGGGAGATTGTGTAGATGGACCTGACAGATTGGAAGTGTGAGAGGACTTATGGGAGAGAACCTTGGAGCTAACCAGATGGCGTCACTGACTCAATGGACAGGAATCTGAGCAAACTCCAGGAGACAGTGAAGGACAGGGAAACGTGGTATGCTGCAGTGCTTGGGGTTGCAAAGAGTCAGACGTGACTTAGCAACTGAACAACAACAATAACATGTAGCTAAATTTGAGGAAGCCTCTACAAACTGAGAGCAACTCCTGGCCAATAGCCAGCAAGAAGCAGAGGCCTCAGTCCCACAGCTGAAAGGAAATGAATCCTGCTAATGACTTGAATATGCTTAGAAGAGGTCCAATCTCTAGATGAGACCCCAGCACAGCCAATACCTTGATTTCAGCCCAGTGGAATCCTGAGCAAAAAATCTAGTTTACCCACACCTAGAAACCTAACCTATAGAAATAATACATTTGTGTTGACTGATTCCACTTCCCTGAACTCTCACTCTTGCAGACCCTGCTTCATGCATGCTGACCACTCAGGGCTCAACTAGTTCCTTCTGGAACCCTGACCTGAGGAGTCACTCCAAGTCTCTGCTGTGAGGTCATCTCACCAGTTCCAAGGTATGCCCTTAAGGCCCTCGACTCAGAACTAGGGCATGTGGGAACAAAGGCTCTAGTTTCTTTCTGTTGTACCCCTTCCTGCATTGTATATGCCCCTCAGTTTAGTTGGTGCTTCCATAACCACCCTGTCTTAAAGCTTTGCCCCAAGAAGAGAGAAAAAAAATAAGAACTCCAGTGTCTACTGTCTTTGATTTCCTTTTTCTTAGTATCCCCTTAGGGTGAGAAGGGTGAGGTTTTTCTCCTGACCTATATTTTTCTTCTTGCGATGCCATGCTGAGTCACTTCAGTCGTGTCTGACTCTTTGTGACCCCATGGACTGTAGCCTGCCAGGTTCCTTTTTCCATGGGATTTTTCAGTCAAGAATACTGGAGTGCATTGCCATTTCTTCCTCCAGGGGGTCTTTTTGACCCACAGATGGAACCTGCACCTCCTGCTTCACAGGTGAATTCTTCACCACTCAGCCGCTGGGGAAGCCCATATTTTCACTCTTAGCACAGGGCAATGTTTCCTGATATAGCTGCCTTAGTGGAATGAGTATCTTCTCTGTAATATGAGTGAACTCATATTACTTCAGAGAAGGCAACGGCACCCCACTCTAGTACTCTTGCCTGGAAAATCCCATGGGTGGAGGAGCCTGGTAGGCTGCAGTCCATGGGGTCACTAAGAGTCGGACACGACTGAGCGACTTCCCTTTCCCTTTCCATACTAAGTTCTTAGTATGATCAAAGGAAAAAAGGAATTTTGAGAATCTTGAGAATATAATCTTTCTTGTAACTAACATATTTCTGAAAATTTTATTTTTTAAATATTAAAAACTAAGTATTAACTCTTTCACTCTCTTGATATGCCTCTTGGAGCCATCACTATCAATAAACGCACAATGCCTTTAGTAGAAATACAAGACTAGGAGGGATATCTTGTATTCAGGAAAGCAAATAAGAGAAGCACATTAATGTTTTTTCCTAAATACTACTCCTGCTACATGGGCAAACTCTGGGAGATGGTGAGGGACAGGGAGGCATGGCATGCTGCAGTCGGTGAGGTTGCAAACAGTCAGACATGACTGAAAAACTGAACAAAAACAACACCCCTATTATAAGGGAAAGCAGAAGCAAAATGAAGAGCTGTGGGAAAAAACACCAGAAAAGCAGCCTCATTCCTCAGTAGTTGTTTTATCTTTCTTTCAAATCGGTATTGATTATTCACCTTTCTTAGTACGGGGGCTCCAAATGACTCTGGGCTGTTTATTCTTCCATATACTTTCAGAAGCATTTCCTACCCAAAAATGTCAGAAACATGTACTGGTGGCTCTGAGGCACTTTCTGAAAGAGAGGTATGGAATGGATGCATGAACCTACGATTTAGGGTCTTAGGGAACCACGTTCCCATCTCCACTTTGCCATCCAAATGCCGTGAAATCATGGAAGAGTGTTTTACAGTTTCTGAGTCTCATGTTTCTTATTTCTAAAATGAGCTTTGCAATATGTAATGAAAATACAACTGCTTAGAATAGGTCCTGATTATATAGAACATGTTCAATGTGTGGACTTGGATAGCTAAAGCTATTATCAGAAGTCTAAACTGTCTTTAATTCAGTCATACTGGTGGACAGTAACAACTCTGTTTTGTAAGCTTCGTGTTCTTGTAAAATATTTTTTCATGAGTTGAACTGAACTTGGGTTGAACTGGACAGTGTCTACATAAATCTGTTACCTTTGACTATTTATTCACTCATTACAGATGACCTCCAGTGGAAGAAAGCACTGATAAATTGGTTGGTACTGGATTTCAAGTACTTTTTTTTTTACACATAATTGTCTTTTCTTTACATTTTTTTTTTNTAGATAGAAGTTCAATGAAGTTGAAGGGAACAGAGGGAAGATGATGAAAACTTCTGAATGTATTGCTAAGGATCTTGGGTATTATTTTATAGGTGATGGCCAAATTGAAGAATTCCAGACACCTTGGATGGTGAAGCAAGAGAGATTTGTCCCAGGACAGGTTAGCACTCTGCACTGTCCCTTTCTACCTTTCTCTGGACTTATTTCCCCCTAGATGACAAGAGCTGAGTTAGTCACACTCTGGTGCATGGCACTCTGTTTACATAGGTTTATGCACATCCCTTCATTTATTTAATTGTGTTATATTTTAATTTTATTTCATTTTCCCTCTTCAGCCATGATCCCCACAGCCATTCCTTCCTCTTCACAGAGGCATCCACTCTGGTGGATTTGCCAGATGATCCTTAGATATTTATGTATCCTTGTAACTTATGCTGTGCCTTTTTGTATGTGTATTTTTCTTGTTGAATTTATTTGTAAATTGTAAAAACAATTAACATTTTTAATTTTATCAATATATTGGAGTATAGTTGATTAACAATATTGTGTTTGTTTCAGGAGTACATGAAAATAATTCCGTTATACATATGCAGCACAGTGTAGAACACATTCTTTTTCAAATTCTTTTCTCATTTAGGTTATTACAGGGTATTGACCAGAGTTCCTTGTTTTTTTAGCTCACACAGGCAGTATTGTGATGTAACTTGTTTTCATTCAGCACTATGTTTCATAATCTATCTTAAGGCTTTGTGGGTACTTGAATTATTACTTCCTGTGCCAATGTGATAAGTGCTTAGTCGTGGCTGACGCTTTGTGACCCCATGGACTGTAGCCTGCCAATTTTCTCTGTCCAAGGGATTTCCCATGCAAGAATACTGGAGAGAGTTGCCAGTTCCTCCCCTGGGAGATCTTCCCAACCCAGGGATTGAACCCACGTCTCCTGCACTGGCAAGCAGAATCTTTACCACCGAGCCTCCAGGAAAGCCTTATTACTCCCACAGAATTACAGAGTCAGAAAATACTATATGTTGGTGAGGATGAAGGGATGTGGTGCTCTCATGTATAATTACTTGGAGTGTTAACTGGTATAGCTGTTCTGGAGGGCAATCTGCCACACTGGTAAGCCGAAGATACATACAGCTCATACCTGCAGTCCCAATCTTGATTCCATATCCCCAAATGATTCCTATCCAGATCCATAAGGGGACATATAGGAGGGTGCTTATTGCTGCATTGCTTGTTCTAGAGGACACTGAACTTCTTATTCAACTTTAGAGGAAGAAATCAGGAAATGTGAATGGAGTCTGTGGGGAAAACTTATATTTTTAAAACAAATAAGTCATTTCATTATTAACATGAAAAATCTCTAAATTTATTTGGGATCCTTTTTATAGCCCTTAATAGTTTTAGATTTTTCTCCATCAAGGTTTCTTATGCATGCCTTATTATTTCATTCCTAAATATTATATAGCTGTTGTTATTGTGAGTAGGGCCATTTTTAAAATTACATTTTCTCTTTAATTGCTATTAGTGGAATGAAACCATTAGTTCTGTTATCATGACAGGTTGTGGCTTTTGAGGGTTTTTCAAGTAGGGAATCGTGCTATCAGGAAAAAATAATATTATTAAGTCTCTTCCCTCTCAAAACTTTTAGTTCTTGCTTTGCTCTCTTTTATTACAGTGGCCAGGACTTCCAAAGTTATGCTGAACAAGAGTAGTGATAGCTGTTTTCTTTCTTTGTTCCTGATTTTAAGATGGCTACATTTAGAGTTACTCTAGTAGGTATGAGGTTTACTCCAGGTAGCAACAAAGAGACTTTAACAAGACCCAAACATTCCCTTCTATTTCTAGTTATCTGAGAGTTCATATTTTTATATTACAAATAGACATTGACTTTTTTCCAAATGTTCTTTNGAGGTTTACTCCAGGTAGCAACAAAGAGACTTTAACAAGACCCAAACATTCCCTTCTATTTCTAGTTATCTGAGAGTTCATATTTTTATATTACAAATAGACATTGACTTTTTTCCAAATGTTCTTTAGGCTTCTATGAGATAGTTGTTTGTTTTTTTTTTTCCCCTTTTTAGTTCATTAATGTGGTGATCTACAAGGACAGATTTTCTGTTATAAAAGCATTCTTCATCCCTAAGATAAATCCTATTTCATTATAATAGTTCTTAAAAACTCTGCCAGGTTCTGTTAACTGGTTTTTTTTAGGATTTTACATCTATTTTCATATATCAAATGGGTATAATTTTCTTTTACTATCATCATTTTGTATTGGAATCCAGATTATATAGACTTCATAAAGTGAGTTGACTAGCATCCTCTCTTTTTCTACATTCTGTAACAACCTACATGTGATTGTTACACATTTCTAGAAAATGTGAAATTACACATTTCTAGAAAGTTTAGTAAAATTTGAACAGTCTGTGGCTAGAGGATTTTTATTATTTCCATGAAAAGGTGAATTCTTATTTTTCCAATTTCACTAGTGTTTTTAATCTATTCACATTTTAGACTTCATCTTATGTCAATTTTTGGCATTTGTGTATTTTCAAAGACATTTATTCATTTTGTCCAGGTTTTCAAACATATTGGCTATGTATATCTGGGTGTACAATTTTAAATTTCTAATTTCTTTCTGTATTCTGTTTATTTGCAATTTCTGGCTGTCACTTTTCCACTTTAACAATCTTGCCTAAAGCTGTTCTGCTTTATCAATCTTATAAAAAAATTCGGGTCTTTGTTTAACTAAATTTTTCTTTTTTGGTGTTTCTGTTGTTTAGTATTTTATTGATTTTCATCTTATATTTATTATTTCCTTCCTTTGTATATCTTTGGGCTATCTCTGTTGTTCATTTTCCAATTTCCTGATGTAAGCACTTAGCTCATTGGTTTTAAGTCTTTCTTATTTTCTGATGGATATGTTTATTAAATCTATAAATTTCCTTCTAAGCAGTGATTTAGTGTGTCATACAGATTTTGACTGGTATATTTTTAATACCATTTAATTTTAAGTTTCCTATTTAAACAAAGGGTTTGGACACATATTTTTTGGTTTCCACACAAGTATATTTTAATATTTCTTTTCTTGTTACTTCTTTCTTATTTTATACAGATTTCAGGTCATACTATATCATCTGATGCTTTGGAATCTTTGGTGACTTCTTCTGGGTCCTATTACATAGTTGGTTTGTGTAAATGTTTTGTATGTGATTAAAAAGAAGTATGTTCTCCCTTAAGGATAATACGTGGATACATGATCAGTAGAAAGATCCAAGTTCTTAATTTTGCTCTTTGACTCTTTTTTATATTTGATTTTTAAAATCTGAACAAAATTTGTCCATATGGACTTCAAATTTCCTAATCCAGGGTTGAATGCGTGTCAGTGAGATAAGATTGGGCATGAGCTGGGTGATGGAGGAGGGAATTTTTTTTTTCACCCTTTGTATCTAATTTGAGTGTACTAGGTTAGTAACTTCCTGGAAGAGGGCATGGCAACCCACCCTAGTATTCTTCCCTGGAGAGTCTCACAGCAGACGTGCCTGGAGGGCTACAGTCCATAGGGTAGCAAAGAGTTGGACTCAACTAAAGCCATTTAGCTTGCATGCTCGCTGTTACTTCTCATAGAGACACATATTTTATTTACAGTTGGTGTAAGAAGAGGGGAGAATAAAAGAATGAAATGAGTGAGATTTGGCTGAGTGCTTCCCCAAAGTGGAAGGAAAATTTAAGAAAGTTGCTCCAGTTTGGACCCTGTGGATGGCTTAGAACTTGGAGAAAGGTAATGTGTGTATGTATGTTTGAGTGTGAGTATGTGTGAGTGTGTGTGTTTGTGTGTATGTATGTGTGCAGGTACCTTTCATGCATCGGAACATTTGGGCGCCTTTGGGACATCTTAGATGGAGACAAAAAACGAAATAGAAAGAACATTTTGCTATCACCTCCAAATTTCTCCTTCCTGAGCAAAACAAGAAATCTCTGTGCTGTGGTTGGTAGGAATAGGTAATTACATTGGAACCACTATTTTTTTTTTTTGTAATTATTGCTTTGGATGAACAAATCTCAGAATTACCATAAATATAGATGGGAGTTATACATTAATGCAGCCACTGGGTCTGAGTCCAATATTTGTATATGCATATCCCCTGGGGCTCTCAGAAATATTTTGGGAAGTGGACTTTGTAAAAGACTGAATAATCAAGCAGGAGAAAAGCTCAGGGTCATTGGATTTGGGGCATTACGTATTAAAATGACTTAATTTGTACTCATAGGATGTGTGTCTTTGTGTGTGTGTGTTACGAGATTATGTTTTTTGAAAATATGTATAGCACAGATGTAACTTATTTTTCACAAGTATCTTTGTTAACCTGCTTCATCCATTCAACCATATGTCATTGATATAGTATAACAGCCAATAAAAATACTATTAGTAATCCACAATTGGAAAGAATTAATACATTTGAAAATTGGAGGTATTCACTGCTGGCTTGTCTGATCAGGCCCAATTTACTTAGCAAAGAAGTATCCAAACATTTAAGTATGCAAATGTATAAAGCCAAATGAGACATCATTTAATTCCTTTATTGTTTTACAGTGAAAGACAGCAAATGAGCAAGTTGATGGCTTTATGCCAGTTATTTTTACTACGATTTCTTTTATGCTAAGGTATAGCTGAAGGCAAGCCCTCAAATTCTAGCACAAACATGCAGCAGCAATAACATGAATATTTTAGGGGCTATAAGATTCTTTTCATGGGTTATGGTTGGAAATAAAAAATTTAAGTTGCAACTGCTTTGGCAAGTGTCATAAATGACTGGGACTAAATGTAAGAGTGTATATGGCCTCAATCCAGACCCGCTTTTAAAAGATCCAAGTTCTAGGTGGCTCCATCGCTCAATGGATAGCACACTGGACTTCTAAAAGACCCAAGTTCTAGGTGTTCAAGGCCCTTCTCAGTGCCATCCTCTTTCTCCCTATCTTTCTAGACTAATCTTTTACCATCACCACACTTAATGCAGTTCCACAACCCCTTCCAGTCACATAGACTTACTTAACAGGACATGTATTTTCACATTCAAGGAATTGGCCTAAGGACCATCTTCAAATAGCAAAGCCATCAACCTTGCAGTACAATGATGGCAACACCAAGAAACTCAGACAACTGCGGCTGACTGGCTGAGGCCCAGAGAACAGTGGGTTTGCAAGGCTATTGTCATGCCGCCCGGCATGACAGCATGGCCCCCTGCGTTTCCTCTGGTCCTCTACCAGACTGCACACGTTCCTTCACATAGTCCTCCTGCAGATCGTGTCTATTGATCAGAACAGTGACCACAGCAGGGACCACACAAAGATACCCTCCCTCCAAAAGTGGGAACATCCTGTGCTTGTTGGGGACGTCCATTCCCATTGAAAGGGAGACAAGATTAATCTTGGGGAGAATTAGAGTATCTAACCTAGTTGTGTAAGGGTGGTTTTTCCCATTCTAAGAAAAAAAAAAAGTAGAGTATTTCAGTGTTTAAAGCACATCAAGAATTAATGAATATGATCCCTTTTTTCTTACCAAAGGCACATCACTGCTTAAAAGCACAAAGTGCTGACGTAGCCAGTGATTCCAGAACCCAGGGCCTCAGCATAGCATTTTAAAGACTCATCTTCATAATAAATTACTATTTTAGTGATAGCCCTGGTAACACATGGTAAATGGAAAGCACTTTATGTAGATTAAGCAACATAGCTCCCATTATTGGTTTAACTATACTTGAGACCTTAAAAAGATTTAAATAACTGTTCATTTAATGCAGTTTCTGCTGAATTATTTAAAAACACCTCCTTACTGCTTTAACTTTGAATCTGCATTAGACAGTATAATGCCACTTAGGATTCCTCCACTGCCTCAAATGCTCTAAATATAAATACAAACTGAATCCACCCACAAATACAATTTCTCTCTTTACACTATGATCTTTCATCCTAAACTTAGGTTAAAAAAAAAAAAAAACCAAAAATTTACAGGAGAAAGTCAGAAAATTAGGAAATAATTAAGATAACAAAAATTAAGGCCTAATGGATAGCTTCTTGGAAGTGCTAAAGACACATGATTCAGAGTTGTGCATTTAGGTAGAAAACTCAGTGTTTACATTTGACTAGTACAAGTTCCAGAATTACATAATGTAAAATATAAATGTAAGTACTTATATAAGCACTTATGTAAAACCAGAAATGAAAGATATTGGCTCAGTTGGTTGATTTGAATTTTATTTAATGTAATAATCAAAAGTGAAATTCAGATGCAAGGCATACCTTTGGTTGACCATGTTTTATTTTTGTTTACTTTTGCAAAGCTGAATGTTTCTCCTGCTCCCCTTGCCTGCCCCCACCAATTACTTCTCATTAAATGAAACTTAGATATTAACTTTAAACCTCCATCAGATGTTTCTCAAAGTAGACCCAAACTGTTTCATATTCCTTATATATACTTTGGCTCCCAAGAAACCTTTCTACAGGCCACTTCTCCTACCTGGAATGTTTGTTTCTTGCTGCCTCATGTCCCTTCCTCTCTATTCAGAGCACTCTACTTAAGGAAGCTCTTCCACAAAAGAATTCTCAGCGAATCTCTTCTGGTTCTAGGCATTCTGATCTCCCTATTAGGATTGCACCTTATGTTGTTGTTCAGTTGCTAAGTCATGTCCAACTCTTTGCGACCCCATGGACTGCAGCACTCCAGGCTTCCCTGTCCTTTACTCTCCCAGAGTTAGCTCAGACTCATGTCTATTGAGTCAGTGATGCCATCTGACCAACTCATCTTCTGTCGTCCCATTCTCCTCCTGCCCTCAATCTTTCCCAGCATCAATGTCTTTTCCAGTGAGTCAGCTCTTCACATCAGGTGGCCAAAGTATTGGAGCTTCAGCTTCAGGATCAGTCCTTCCAATGAATATTCAGGGTTGATTTTTAGGATTGATGGATTTGATCTCCTTGCAGTCCACGGGACTCTCAAGAGTCTTCTCCAGCACCAATTTGAAAGCATCAGCTCTCCAGTGCTCAGCCTTCTTTATGGTCCAACTCCCACAGCTGTGCATGACTGCTGAAAAAAATCATAGTTTTGACTATATGGACCTTTGTTGTCAAACTGATGTCTCTGTTTTTTATTATGCTGTCTAGGTTTGTGCCCTATATCCTTGTATTAATACATGCCAACTCTCCTAAAATAGGTTTTCCAATATGGTTTTGAACTATTTTGTTACCACATATTTTCACTTGGATACAACTCAGCTGGTTTGCACACTCTCTCAGCATTACTGCTCACAAAGCATTTCTGCTGGGCAATTGGAAGCTTAGAATATCGATTTGAACCAGAGTGCCATCTACTGGTAGGAAGGCTATAATATGTCAACATGACTTGTTCAGTGGCTAAGTTGCATACAACTCTTAGCAACCCCTTGGACTGCAGCATGCCACTACCTCAAACCAATGTACACACACAGGCACACACACAGAAACCAGTTCTCACAGTTTGATTAAATAAGGAATATGCTATATCAAATAAAAACCTTGCTCCCATCTTTAGTAAGATCTATGTATACAGAAAGCAATGACAATGAGATAAGATTCCCATTTGGATCCTCTAAATGAAACTGTCATTGTCAAAAGATGGGTGCGAATTTTAGACTCTGTTCTCTGGCTTTTCTGTAACTTTTTCTTTCTATTTATTAAAAAAGATCATATATGAAATGAGGAACTGGAGCAATATACAACAAAATGTCTGAATGCCATTAAGTTTCTATGGAAATGGCACTGTTTTATGAGGAAGACTAGTTTTTTGTTTTACTTCAAGAATTTAGGCCTTCCAGAAGGTGAACCAGCCCTCCAGGATGGACCATAGTTTCAGATCATGAGTCTCTGAGTGACTGCTTTCTCAGCACACCGTGGAGGGACTGTATAAAGGAACAAAATGAGAAATATTTAGTCCTTGTGTATCAGGCTGACATTTTAGCCTATTAAATAATTCTTCAAATCTTTTAATAACACCAATCTTTCTACTCACTATAAAACAAATCATATTGTGGGTAAAGTAAATTGCACAGAAGCAGGCCTGTAAATTAAGAGAAAACTTTTCTTTCCCCGCACAAAAGCTGATTTAGATAGCGTGGGATCATTAGTGACCAAACAGATGCCCCTCATCTATAACCCAGAGACAGCTCTCAGCTGTACAGAGAACCTTTCTTTTCCTACAGAGAGGTGAACTCAAAACTTGTCACTGATTTTTGCACCCTCTTAATCTTCCTGTTTATTCTGTGCTTCATTAAAGTCAATCTCCATGGGGCAGACTGTCATCCGAGCTCAGCCTGGCCTGCTGTCTGCTCTCTCCAGAGAGCATCCTTCATCCTGATAAACGGGCTGTGAGCTGAACACGTGACTGAGCTCTTTTAAAGTAAACAGATTACAGAGAGCAACCCCTTCCACATTCAGCAGAACTGGATAAGTAGGAGCTCTGACGTGGTCATCGTGGTGGAGACAATGCTTTCCCGATAGATGGGGTTTCAGATTTACTGTTGTAAAATGATATAGAGGATATTTATCTTTATCACTGTGTCATCCCATACCTTTAAGGCTGCATTAGCTAATGTCCTTCATTGGCCAAATGTTTCCCTTGGGATTTGGCATTGTTATAGGATGTCTGCTGCAAGCCAGGCTCTGTGCTAGGCATTGCAGAACAAATATACACAGAAGAAGAGACAGTGATGACTACAATGGGAAACACAGTGAAGCTCTGTGGGAAGCCAGAAGGCATGCCACACTCACAAGGCCAGCCGTGTTCTAAGCTTAGCGTCTGCCTGTTTGTTGGACTCACAGACCATATTATACCGGAGCGAGTGTTATATCTGCATGAAAAGGTGACACTGGAGCCCACGACTGGTTTCCAGGCAGCTCTACCTTTACCCTGACTCATGCCGACAGATAAGACAGGAGGGCTACCTGAGGGTGCTTGAGTCCCTCCTACCTAGGAAACCAAATGCAGATGAGACTCAAGAAACAAAGTCTCATCTCTCACGGAGAAGTTTTGGGGCATCTTGGATGCCTGAGCTGAGGACAGTGATGTTCCTGTGACCACCAGCTGAGCATCAGAATCACTCCCCAGTATCTGGATGATGGGAACCTTGAAAAAGACACCCCCTTGTCATGGCAAGGGTAGTGGTCTGGGCAGCCCCACAGGACTTTGGAAGCATCCATCCTAGATGACCAGGGCAATAAACACCTGTATTGGGTTAAGAATCAGGAGAAATTCAAGAGAGACTCCCAACCACCACACTTCAGTTTTCCCAAGGTCTGAGCAGCAGAAATCCAAGAAGGGTCCTGATTATCAGCGCTTCTTAATAATGATTACAGCTTCTGCCTGGGAGGCTTGAAGATCAAAAAGAAAACACGACTCCAAGGAGATGGAGCCCACCAGAGGCTGCTCTGAGCTCCTGACTTGCCTCTAGTTTATTTAATGAAAACAGAAGCAATAAAGAGCCTGCACAAGCAAGGTGTCAAGGGCAAGGGTTGAAATGGCTGTGGGGCTGTGAACCTGTGCAAATCCACCCACCATCAAAGCTCAATCCAACTGACTTCTCTTCCTTTTGGTTCTCCAGACCCTTGCTGGACCACATGCGTCTCTCCTTCCTCTGAGCCCCTCTTACAATGTGCAGTTTAGCATTTTATTATATTTAGTCTCATAATCTAATTGTTCATTGTACACTGAGTTACCACAACAAAATCACATTTGTGTCTTTCAGTTCTTTGAAATGAGAGAGTTACAGTAGCAGGCGTGTAGCAGGTGTTTAGTACTTAATCTAATTGGGGATCAGAAAATAAGAGTTGTAGAAACGTTCATATAACTTCCTCCTTTCACAGAATAGTACACAGATCTAGAGAACTGCTGCTTTATCCATTTCACAGGTGTCTAATGAAACTTTCAAGCCACCGTTCTGGGTGCTGTGCAGGAGACAGAGATGCCCAACAGAGGGGTCTGGCTCTCACGGACCTTTCTGTGAGGCATGGATAATAGGATGCTTGCCTCAATCACCAAAGGGGGAAACCCATGAGGAAAGTAAAAATAAGCCTGAGGGGTCTCAGATGAGGGAGATAATAGGGCTTCTGAGGAACTCCGGGTGGGTTTATGAAAAAGGTGGCAGCTGAATTCCATGTGGAAGGATTGCTCTGTGGGAACAGTGGGCATCCAAGTGGGAGTGCACCGTGGCCTTCACCAAGCTTTACATTCAAGTCAACACTAGCCACGGGAGTCCGCTGGGACAGGTGTGACAGTGGCTGCCCTCCACGCCCAGCCTTCCGGGGGGTCTGCTGAGGAAGAACATGCCTGCGTACCAGACTCAGAGCTCAGAGTTCCTCTTGATGTGGTCACCCAGCTCTCCACACCCAAAGAGGGCTGCCTCCTCCTCTTCTCGGTTCTATTTACTCCTTCTGGGGCTTCTCTGGTGGCTAAGACTGAAAAGAATCCTTCAATGAGGGAGACCCGGGTTTGATCCCTGGGTGGAGAAGATGCCCTGGAGAAGGAGGGCATGGCAACCCACTCCAGTATTCTTGCCTGGAGACTCCCATGGACGGAGACGGGCTCTGAGCCTCTAGGGTGGGCTCGGCCCGGGCAACCCTAGACCGAGGCCCAGCTGTGTGCAGCGCCTCGGCCCCCACGTGCTGCGCATTAGGCTCTCCCCTCAGGCCTTGGCGGGTCATCACGAGGTTCACATCGCGTCCGGGAGACAGTGGCTTCGGGCTTCTCTCAGCCCCTGCTCTGCTGGCGCTCCGCCCCAGGGTCTGCTCTTCCACGAGGGAAGCCAGGCTGGGCCCTGTTTCTGGGGAAAGCAGTGGGTGGCTGAGCGAACTCAGACGCGACAGGCCCAGAGCTTCCAAGCTTTCCCCGGTGAGTCCCGGTACCCCCTGCCCTGCTTGCCCCCAGCCCTGCCTTCCGACGGCTTCGCACACCCCTCCCCCTGCACAGAAGGGTCCTTTACCGCAACCCTGCCGGCGCCTGAGTTCCACCTTCCCCACCCACAGGAGTAGCACCCGGAGCTCCTGCCCACCCGGCTCCCCACACTGGGCTTGTCCAGGGGCTAAAGCAGTCTCTCCAGGTCTGCTTGCTTTCTTGTGTCTCCTGTTGCTCGTTCCCTTTGGATTTAAGGGGAGAGGGACACCGCATCAGGATGCCAAGGCAGCAGCAAGCGGAACGGAACAGACAGAGGGGGGTAAGGTGCTTCTCTCTTAGCTTAACAGCCTGCCTCACTAGTTCCTCTCCATTTCTCCCTCTAGGCCTGGATATTCAGCCTCCTAACCTTCAACTTAAATTCTAGCTTCTGACGGCCATGTCAAGGGGAGTTCTGAAAGTGGCATCTGGAGGAAAACGGAGCCCCTTGGGCCCTCCAGCAGCTGGTGAGGCCCTCCTGCCTTGTTTTTATTGTTGCTCACTTGCTGAGCCTTGTCGACTGTTTGTGACCCATGGACTGCAGCATGCCAGGCTTCCCCATCTTTCACTGTCTCCTAGAGTTTGCTCAAATTCATGTTCATTGAGTCAGTGATGCCATCCAACCACCTCATCCTCTGTCATCCCCTTCTCCTCCTGCCTTCAACCTTTCCCAGTATCAGGGTCTTATCCAATGAGTCGATTCTTCACATCAGGTGGCCGAAGTATTGGAGCTTCAGCTTCAGCATCAGTCCTTACAATGACCATTCAGGGTTGACTTCCTACTGATTGGTTTCTGATTGCATTTTCATCTGGTGCAGTAGGGGTAGGTACTGTGGGAAGATGCTCCAAGCCAGGGCACCTAAAATGCTGCCTCTTGGCTGTGAGGCCTCTTGTCCCTATGGCTTGGGTGAGCTTTAAGTCACTGTTACTTTAGAGGTATGATATCCTTTTTACCTTGTATATTTTTAAGCTCCTCTGTCCCCAGATTTAGTTCAAGTGAACATTTATATATGGCAAAGCTATGATTCAGTTCCTATCCTTTGGCAGCTGTGCATTTCACACTCTCATGTCAGTCTGTCTGAGGTAGGGCAGTACATCAGGGCTGTACTCGATTTTCTTTTTTCCTCCTTCCAACTATACTTCGTTCTTATGCCCGTGGATGGGGGCCTGTGTTTTCCCATCCGTTTGTCTGTCAGGCAGGCATGGGCAGTGCTGATGCTGGCCAGACTGAGCTCACACTGTCGCCTCAAAACTTCCAGGTCCTTTTAAACACTCCTCCTTAGGGCTGTCTGTGGATCTGGACTGAGAGAAAAAGCTAGAGGGGTGACTTCTTTGCTGTAATCTGCCACAAAGTCCTCATATTTGAACATATAAGGGCAGCAACCTCTGGTCACCTGGCCTGACAATGTGACCGCCCTGGGAACCAGTGGTCACAGATCACCCAGCTTCAGGCCAAGTTACTGGACAGGGTTTCACTGGTCTTTCTCTACTCCCAGCTCCAAGAAACCACACCAGCTCACAGTTAAGATACAGGAGATATTCATGGACAAAGAGGACATAAGATATACAGACATTAAGTACTTAATATTGATCTCCTCAAAAGAGGTTTAACACTAGTAAAAAACTGAAAAGAAAGTCAAAATAATTTTTCTTTTAGAAATTGTCCTGTGGAAGCATTTGAATGTATGATAAAGAATATCCTTCTCAATCTACTAAGCAAACGTTGTAGAATCTGTGAACTCAAGGCTAACACCCTGGAAGCTTTCTCTCCAGTCTGCAGGCCTTGGCTCCCTCTAGTGTCCCTGACTCAGCCTTTGTTTCAAGCTTAAAATGCCCAAGACCTAAGGAGTCTCTTTATATGGAGATTCAAAGGCAGGTTCAAGGAACTTCTCTTCCTCTTAACCTTCCACGGCAACTCTTGACCAAGTTCATCTCCTCCCTCCATGCACTCCTTTGTTGTTTTCCCTTGCTTACAATTAACATTTTATTCTGTTTATAGTTCTTTCCTGTGCAGTGTTGTCTTGACCCCTGCCCTCAAATGTGCCCACAATTTCACGCATGCAATAAGTATCTAATACTTACTTTAAATTTGGGCATCAAAACAGTAGAGTCTAGGAAAGCTAATATAGCTTCTCTCTTAGAATGAGAAATAGATCCAGAGAACTGATGCTGTATTTATTCCACAGGTGTCTAATAAAACTTTCAAGGCACTGTGCTATGCCCTGTGCAGGAGACAGAGGTTCTCAAGAGAGGGGCCCAGCTTTCATGGACTTTTCACTGAGGCATGTAAAATAGGATGCATGCCCTAATCACCAAGGGAGGGAACCCAAGAGGAAGGTAAGAATAAGCCTGAGGGGGTCTCAGGTGAGGGAGTGATGGTCTGCTGGGGGACTTGGTGATTTTATAGAGAAGGTGTCACTTGAGCTCTGTCTTGAAGTATTTGGATATGAGGATAGAGGGATAGTGTGGTGTTGTGGAAGCACATTCAGAGAAGGAAATAGAAGGAAAATATAAGAAACTAGGACCAAAATGCCTCAAGGTCAAATAATAGCAGACTGTGAATGCAAGCCAAGAAGCTTGCATTCTAATGAGGAAGCAAGAAGCATTATGAAGGGAGAACTTCGTAAAAATTTCAACTTCTCGAACATGTTTTGGACTCTTTCAAAAGTGAATTCTCCATNAAAGCAGTGGGTGGCTGAGCGAACTCAGACGCGACAGGCCCAGAGCTTCCAAGCTTTCCCCGGTGAGTCCCGGTACCCCCTGCCCTGCTTGCCCCCAGCCCTGCCTTCCGACGGCTTCGCACACCCCTCCCCCTGCACAGAAGGGTCCTTTACCGCAACCCTGCCGGCGCCTGAGTTCCACCTTCCCCACCCACAGGAGTAGCACCCGGAGCTCCTGCCCACCCGGCTCCCCACACTGGGCTNCCGACGGCTTCGCACACCCCTCCCCCTGCACAGAAGGGTCCTTTTCCGCAACCCTGCCGGCGCCTGAGTTCCACCTTCCCCACCCACAGGAGTAGCACCTGGAGCTCCTGCCCACCTGGCTCCCCACACTGGGCTTGTCCAGGGGCTAAAGCAGTCTCTCCAGGTCTGCTTGCTTTCTTGTGTCTCCTGTTGCTCGTTCCCTTTGGATTTAAGGGGAGAGGGACACCGCATCAGGATGCCAAGGCAGCAGCAAGCGGAACGGAACAGACAGAGGGGGGTAAGGTGCTTCTCTCTTAGCTTAACAGCCTGCCTCACTAGTTCCTCTCCATTTCTCCCTCTAGGCCTGGATATTCAGCCTCCTAACCTTCAAATTAAATTCTAGCTTCTGACGGCCATGTCAAGGGGAGTTCTGAAAGTGGCATCTGGAGGAAAACGGAGCCCCTTGGGCCCTCCAGCAGCTGGTGAGGCCCTCCTGCCTTGTTTTTATTGTTGCTCACTTGCTGAGCCTTGTCGACTGTTTGTGACCCATGGACTGCAGCATGCCAGGCTTCCCCATCTTTCACTGTCTCCTAGAGTTTGCTCAAATTCATGTTCATTGAGTCAGTGATGCCATCCAACCACCTCATCCTCTGTCATCCCCTTCTCCTCCTGCCTTCAACCTTTCCCAGTATCAGGGTCTTATCCAATGAGTCGATTCTTCACATCAGGTGGCCGAAGTATTGGAGCTTCAGCTTCAGCATCAGTCCTTACAATGACCATTCAGGGTTGACTTCCTACTGATTGGTTTCTGATTGCATTTTCATCTGGTGCAGTAGGGGTAGGTACTGTGGGAAGATGCTCCAAGCCAGGGCACCTAAAATGCTGCCTCTTGGCTGTGAGGCCTCTTGTCCCTATGGCTTGGGTGAGCTTTAAGTCACTGTTACTTTAGAGGTATGATATCCTTTTTACCTTGTATATTTTTAAGCTCCTCTGTCCCCAGATTTAGTTCAAGTGAACATTTATATATGGCAAAGCTATGATTCAGTTCCTATCCTTTGGCAGCTGTGCATTTCACACTCTCATGTCAGTCTGTCTGAGGTAGGGCAGTACATCAGGGCTGTACTCGATTTTCTTTTTTCCTCCTTCCAACTATACTTCGTTCTTATGCCCGTGGATGGGGGCCTGTGTTTTCCCATCCGTTTGTCTGTCAGGCAGGCATGGGCAGTGCTGATGCTGGCCAGACTGAGCTCACACTGTCGCCTCAAAACTTCCAGGTCCTTTTAAACACTCCTCCTTAGGGCTGTCTGTGGATCTGGACTGAGAGAAAAAGCTAGAGGGGTGACTTCTTTGCTGTAATCTGCCACAAAGTCCTCATATTTGAACATATAAGGGCAGCAACCTCTGGTCACCTGGCCTGACAATGTGACCGCCCTGGGAACCAGTGGTCACAGATCACCCAGCTTCAGGCCAAGTTACTGGACAGGGTTTCACTGGTCTTTCTCTACTCCCAGCTCCAAGAAACCACACCAGCTCACAGTTAAGATACAGGAGATATTCATGGACAAAGAGGACATAAGATATACAGACATTAAGTACTTAATATTGATCTCCTCAAAAGAGGTTTAACACTAGTAAAAAACTGAAAAGAAAGTCAAAATAATTTTTCTTTTAGAAATTGTCCTGTGGAAGCATTTGAATGTATGATAAAGAATATCCTTCTCAATCTACTAAGCAAACGTTGTAGAATCTGTGAACTCAAGGCTAACACCCTGGAAGCTTTCTCTCCAGTCTGCAGGCCTTGGCTCCCTCTAGTGTCCCTGACTCAGCCTTTGTTTCAAGCTTAAAATGCCCAAGACCTAAGGAGTCTCTTTATATGGAGATTCAAAGGCAGGTTCAAGGAACTTCTCTTCCTCTTAACCTTCCACGGCAACTCTTGACCAAGTTCATCTCCTCCCTCCATGCACTCCTTTGTTGTTTTCCCTTGCTTACAATTAACATTTTATTCTGTTTATAGTTCTTTCCTGTGCAGTGTTGTCTTGACCCCTGCCCTCAAATGTGCCCACAATTTCACGCATGCAATAAGTATCTAATACTTACTTTAAATTTGGGCATCAAAACAGTAGAGTCTAGGAAAGCTAATATAGCTTCTCTCTTAGAATGAGAAATAGATCCAGAGAACTGATGCTGTATTTATTCCACAGGTGTCTAATAAAACTTTCAAGGCACTGTGCTATGCCCTGTGCAGGAGACAGAGGTTCTCAAGAGAGGGGCCCAGCTTTCATGGACTTTTCACTGAGGCATGTAAAATAGGATGCATGCCCTAATCACCAAGGGAGGGAACCCAAGAGGAAGGTAAGAATAAGCCTGAGGGGGTCTCAGGTGAGGGAGTGATGGTCTGCTGGGGGACTTGGTGATTTTATAGAGAAGGTGTCACTTGAGCTCTGTCTTGAAGTATTTGGATATGAGGATAGAGGGATAGTGTGGTGTTGTGGAAGCACATTCAGAGAAGGAAATAGAAGGAAAATATAAGAAACTAGGACCAAAATGCCTCAAGGTCAAATAATAGCAGACTGTGAATGCAAGCCAAGAAGCTTGCATTCTAATGAGGAAGCAAGAAGCATTATGAAGGGAGAACTTCGTAAAAATTTCAACTTCTCGAACATGTTTTGGACTCTTTCAAAAGTGAATTCTCCATCCTCGGAGGCTTAAGTACCAATTGGATGTACTTTTATCCAGTTTATAATTATCCTCTTCTGATTTATAGAGATTCATAAAGGGGATTCATGCATGGACCAGGTAACTGTTGTGGTTACTGCTGATTGAGATTACAGACAGGCTTTTGGAACTAGAAAGTGACCCTAACATCACAGGAGGAGAAACTGAGTTTCTTTTTGTATTTTAGTAAGCGCTAAATGTATACTTCCACAATTAATGAATGACATGAAGAGAGTGTGCTTTGTGTGTGTGTCCTAAGTCGTTTTGGTCGTGTCTGACTCTTTGTGACCCTATGGACTGTAGCCCACTAGGCTCTTCTGTCCATGGGATTCTCCAGGCAAGAATATTGGAGTAGGTTGCCATGCCCTCCTCCAGATCTTCCCGACCCAAAGATCGAACCCTGTCTTATATTGGCAGGCAGATTCTTTTTGTATTTAGTAGGTGCTAAAAGCATGCTTCCACAATTAATGAATGATGTGAACAGAGTTGTGCTTTAGGGAAAGGAATTTGGCAGCAAGGTTTAAACTATATTAGCAAGAAGGGAGAGACTGGATATACAGAAACTGGTTAGGACACTGTTATTCATTTTCAGGGCCTAAACTAGATTAGTGGAAATGGGAATGAAGATAGACATTGTGGATGTAGAATCAAGTTGACTACTTTGTTGTAATTATTTGTGACTTGCTTCCTCAACGGACTGAAAATTCCATGGGAGCAAGAAGCATATCTTATTTTACTCACTGTCCCCTCCGCCTAACAATGACTAGCACATGTAAGTGCTCAATAGGTATTGAATGAGTTTGTGGAGTCAGTGTTGACTGGCTGTGTGAGCAAGTAGTTGAGATGGTATTATTTGATGGGCACGGGATACACAAGCTTCTGGACAAGGGGCAGCCAGGGTCTCTGGATCTGAGTCCAGGACTTGGGTGGGGCAGAGCAGACACAGGGGGCAACAGTGTCTCTTCTGCCTCACTCTCCAGTCTGTCTAATCCATGCTGGGCAGGCACCCCACCAGAACTTTTCACCTTTAGGGCACCCCATCCTTGCCCTGTCTTCCTTCTTTGACTTCACTTCTCATTAGCATTTGACCATTTCATTCCTGGAACATTCTCTTCACTTAACATCTAAGGCATTACTTTCCTGGTTTTCTTCTTACCTCACTGATGGCCCCCTCCATTCTAATTGTTTTATTCCCAATCATTTGAATCAGTGGTTCTCAACCTTAACTGCACATAAGAATCACTAGGAGCTTTTAAATCCCTAGACTTACTCTAGCTGCACCCCCAGACCAATTAAATCCAAATCTTTGAGAAATGGGTCCAAGTCTAGTTCTTATTTAAAGTTCTCCTGATGATTCCAGTGTTATAAACTCTTGTTCCAAATATTAGCATTCCTCAGAGCTTAGTCCTAAATTTCTTTCTACTTCTGGGTTTAGTCCTAGTCCCATGCGATTCATGAGAATCCTTATCATGTTGACATGTAGATCTATATTTACAGCCCCAACTTCTCTTTTGACTGATAGGTGTGTATGTGTAATTGTCAACTCAAGACCTCCACTGGCATATAGACATCTCAAATTTAACAAATCCAAATAGGACTTTTGATTTTTCCTGTCTCCCAATTCTATTCCTCCCTAGCATCCCTCAACCCAATTGATGGCATCATTGTTCATTCAGTTGTGCCGGCAAAGAAAACTTGGGAGGTGTCTTTGAGTAAATGCTTTTTTGTCGTTTCCCACATCTAACCCATCATTAAGTCCTGACAGTTTTATTTCTAAAATACATTCTAGACTCAACCAGTTCTCATCACTTCTGCTACCACCATTCTCAACTCTCACTGCTCCACAGCCACGGCTTCCTGACTGTTCTCCTTGACTTCACTCTTGCAGTTTCATAGCTCAACAGCCCTAAGAGGGCTCTTCAAAAATTTATATCATGTCATACTTCTTCCTATTGAAAAATCTGTCCCGTGGCTTCCTATTACATTTATTTTTTAAAAAACAAATGTTTATTTATTTATTTGGCTGTGCCGGTTCGTTAGTTGTGGTTTGTGAACTCTTAGTTACAGCATGTGGGATCTAGTTCCCCGAGCAGGCAGTGAACCTGGGAACCCTGCTTTGGGAGTGTGGATTCTTAGCCCCTAGACCACCAGGGAAGTCCATTTCCTATTACATTTAGAACAAAATGCAAACTCTTCGGTCTAGCCCTCAGCGTTCTTTGTGATCTGACCTTTCCTGCTCTCCAACTCCTCCCTCACTCTCTGCTTCATTTGCTCCCTTCCTGCTGGACCTCCTTTTTGTTGTTTGTGGAATATAGCCTTTGCATCGGATGGTCTTTACCTAAATCTTCACATGGCTTGATACTTACTGTTCAGATCTCTGCTCACAAGCTGTCTCTTTAGAAGAATGTTCGCTGACCTAGTTTCTCACAGCTAAAATAGTCAACATCCATACTCCTAGAGGTCCTCCATCTTTTAACCTTGCTTTAGTCTCTTCTTAGCTTTTATTACAATCTGAATTTTTCTTTTTGTTTATGTCTGTCTCTCTCTAGTAGAAGACAGGTGACTTGTCTGCTTTGTTTATTACTGCTAGGTCCTCAGTAATTATCTATTGAATGAATTGTTAAATCCAGACTTGAAATTCAAACTGATAGTGAAGTAGCCTGTACTACCAAGCTGTCACTATGAGGTAGATGAATAATCACAGCATGAGGTATAACTAATTAAAGACTCTATCAAAGGTGTTTTAGGAGCGTATATGGCTTAGCCTATAGCAGACTATCTGCCTTATATTTCCTTCCTTCCTCTAGTCAAGGTGAAACTCTTCTATTGGCAGCTCAGATTCATGTCTCTACATTGAAAGCTTTTCACCTTCTCTTGAATTCCCTACCAGAATTCAAATGCTTTCAACATTTGGCTAGTAAATGAATAAGGAAGGAAGATTTTCTGAGATACCAGACCAAGATAAGCGACTAAGAATAGAAGGAAGGCAAATGATAGTCATACTAAATTTTCTTCACCATGCCATCATGGCTTTGACAGAGTCTCTGGAGGGAATCAGTCCTATAGAAAGCTGGATGGCTTTAGGCCTTAACAAAAAACTTTCTGTGTGGGTTCCAATGGGACTAGCAAACTCCTAATTTCTCTCTCACCTTTGTACTTCTTATTCCAGTCCTCAATATAATTTCCTGCATGTGGGGACTTGACGGTTTTGTATTCTATGCTCCTGATTGTTTTTCTATCACAGTAAATGAAGCAACCCAACCTATATCCATGAGAAAAGTAATTTTTAAATGCCTAAACAATACGTTATAGTATTCTTAAATGCTAGTTAAAAACATATTTCCTTATAAGTTAATATTTATATTTTAATAACACATTAGAAACAAAGAATTTAATTTATCTGGTATTCAAATTTGGGTTCCCTGAGAAGCAGACTCAGAGATGAAGGTTGGCATGCAGAGCATGTATCAGGGATCACTCTTGGGATTGACATTTGTGGAAGGGAAGGAGGCAGGACCAGGCAGAGTGAAAAGCTGAGCTCAACCTCCACAAAGGCCTCAGCTCAGGCCCTGGAGAGCTTCTCAGAATAGCTGGGAAGGCCCTTTAGAGTTGACTCCCTTTGTGGTGATGAGGTGGGGCTTTCATACTCCCACATCAGGCAGACATCAGATGCAAGCTGGTTCCCCTAAGAGAGAGGGCACTGTGTGGCCAAGGGCAGGTTCTGGAGGGGACTGACAGCTGAGGGTTATCTAGTGACAGCACTCCTAGCATCTAGGAAAATAAAGCCCTTATACTGGAAGACAGATCTGGGCAACACGACGCAGCATCCATTACATCTACTGTTTTTGTGTTGGTGTCACTTTTTGGTCTTTAATACTATTCTGGGTATCTATTGCAAAGCAATTGGGTTACTTAGGTACTAAGAATCTCCATTGAGTTGGCTTTACTAGTGAGGAATCTTTTCTAGTTAATGCTGTGCTTCTGAAATACTTTCATTTTTCTGTCCACTCATACCATACTCATGTGCAGATAAGATTGTTGGTTTTTTATGATCTTGTCATTCTTTTTTTGTGGGGGAGGGAAGAGAAGGGTTTATTGCTTGGGCCAAGAAGGGAGAATAGTCAACTCATACTCAGAAGAACTCAGATCCCTGGTGGTTTTCAGAGAAGAGGGTTCTTGGGGGTTTTTGTTTGTTTGTTTTGGTTTTAATTATTTGTTTTTGGCTGCACTAGGTCTTTGTTGCTTTGCATGGACTTTCTCTAGTTGCAGAGAGTAGGGGCTACTCTTCGTTGCAGTACAAGGATTTCTCATTGTGGGGGTTTCTCATTGTGGTGGCTTCTCTTGTTGCGGGACACAGGCTCTAGGCATGAGTGGGTGTGGATCTTGTCATTCTTATTTAACATTTTGGGAAGCATTCACAGGATGTACTAGGTCCTCAGATTGTTTCTTAGCCATCTATAATGGTCAGTCTGGATTAAAAAGGTAAGATTTGACTCTTACTAATCCTGCAGTCTCATTTGAATCCGTATCCCAGAAGTTTTCTTTAAAATAAATAAATAAACAAAATAAATCCCTCAGTCCGATGCTGGAGGAACTAATTATTCAGGCTTCCCATTATAGTTTTGTCTGTGTAAGGACTATAGATAGAGGCCCTGAGTAAGCATATTTGAGAATTAATGTGTTCTGTGGCTCAGAAGTGGGAAATAAAACTGAGATGGCCCACATGGGAGAAAAAAGATGATTCTTATTATGTAAGTGAGGCAATGAGGACCCATGATTGTTGGCTTTATTGCTCAGGTGAAGCCTTTGGACAAAGACAAAAGGACCCTGTTTCCACTACAGTTTTTCAAAATGGCAAATTTGGTCTCTGAAATGAGACTAAATTATAACTTGTTCATTTCTGCAAAAACATGGACATGAAAGAGCAAAGTTATATTTAGTAAATTTGACATATGTTCAAGCAAGCACTAAGCAGATAATATATTCCTATTAGAGATGGCCTGCTGCTGCTGGTAAGTCACTTCAATCATGTCAGACTCTGACCTCATAGATGGCAGCCCAACAGGCTCCTCTGTCCACGGATTCTCCAGGCAAGAACACTGGAGTGGGTTGCCATTTCCTTCTCCCAGTTTACTGCTAGTCAGGCTCTACTCAGTGTTTTTGTGTGGATGACAAGAGTCCAGTGGCTTGGCACGTGACTTCGACTACTGGCTTCATCACTTAGTAGTTGTATTATGTTCAGTACTCTTTGTGACCCCATGAATTGCAGCATGCCAGGCCTCCCTGTCCATCACCAACTCCCGGAGTTCACTCAGATTCATGTCCATCGAGTCAGTGATGCCATCCAGCCTTCTCATCCTCTGTCATCCCCTTCTCCTCCTGCCCCCAAATCCCTCCCAGCATCAGAGTCTTTTCCAGTGAGTCAACTCTTCACATGAAGTGGCCAAAGTACTGGAGTTTCAGCTTCAGCATCATTCCTTCCAAAGAAATCCCAAGGTTGATCTCCTTCAAAATGGACTGGTTGGATCTCCTTGCAGTCCAAGGGACTTTCAAGAGTCTTCTCCAACACCACAGTTCAAAAGCATCAATTCTTCAGTGCTCAGCCTTCTTCACAGTCCAACTCTCACATCCATACATGACCACACCACCATAGCCTTGACTAGACGGACCTTTGTTGGCAAAGTAATATCTCTGTTTTTCAATATGCCATCTAGGTTGGTCATAACTTTCCTTCCAAGGAGTAAGCATCTTTTAATTTCATGGCTGCAGTCACCATCTACAGTGATTTTGGAGCCCCCNTCAGCCTTCTTCACAGTCCAACTCTCACATCCATACACGACCACGGGAAAAACCATAGCCTTGACTAGACAGACCTTAGTCGGCAAAGGCATCCTAAATTATCTGCTTTGATCCTTAGTTTCTTACTCTCTCAATTTACAATGACCATAGTGCCTACTCCTGGAGTTGTTAAAGTGATTAAGCAGTATATGTGAGGTGCTGATGGTACCTAGTAAAACCAGTAAATATTAGATATTTTTATTTTCTAGGAGTGAATTCAGAGGTATAAGGTTGAGTCACTTGGACAATTTTAGGACAAAGAGAGGGGCAGATAGATGTTTACTGAGTTGATAATTCTCTCTTTTTTTTTTCTGTCTGAAAAGTTTTTTGTTTCTCCTCCACTCTTTAATATTAAGTGAATCCAGTTTATTTACATAATACATATTTTGCCATGCAGCTCACTGAATTGCACTCAGTGTAACAACAACAAAGACAAGCACTATCTTTCTATTTGAAAATGGTCTTCTAGAGAAAGATAATTCTCTTAAATGAGTTAACTACAACCTTACAACTCACTATAGAAAATTTTAAAAAGCCATGAATAGATAATTCTATGACTATTTTATTCTTTCTAATTTATTTACTTGATTGTAAATTAAGTAAAATAGCAACAAAGACGTTTCCATGCAGAGTTAAAACCAATAAGATAGATTCCCTCTTTAAAGCTAAATGTAGCTATGAGAGCTATGTCTACAGATTAGATAATTTATTGGTAACAAAGGTAGTATTAAATGTTAAGTTAGGAGTGGCCATTGCTGTCACTGAAAGTCCAGGCGTAGCTATTTCTGTCAACCACAAAGATATGTCAGTTAAGGAATTGGATTTTCCTACACCAAAATGCCTTCTCTAGCTGCACGGAACAAGATGTGGACTCAGCAAACCGTTTTTCTCAAAGAAAGCATTAAAAAAAACTTTAACACAATTTCAAATTTTGATCTGGTAGCCAACTTAGGCCAACTTAGGCTCTGCCCATCTAAGGTATTATTAAGTGGGCAGGAAGAATGGGTCTCTGTGAAATCTAAATCATTCGTAGCATTCTTATCCCATAATCTAAGTATTTTAAGTTTAATGTTTAACTTCTATGTTAGAAGACCTATTGATTTTCATGTGTGAGAAAAGTGTCTCTTAAATGGCAGATAGTTTTTTTTCTGGTTGAACATGCCCCATGTTTGATTATCAACAAATATTTACTGTATGCCTATTATAAACCAATTATATACTAGGTGGATGTTCTGAGTAGGGATAAAAAGAGAATTAAAATGATTAATAGGCAAATTCTTTCAAAAAACTATTGAAAATGTGCATTATTTTTATACTTTACATTCATGAGTCTGAGTGAGCTCAACTCTCTGCTTCCTTAAGAGTTGGGGCCACATCTCCATGGTATTTTGGTAAACTTTCCATTATCTCTGACAAGCATCCACTTGACACATTTGTTAAGTGATACTGAAGACTGCTGTAGTCAGTAGGGAGGACAGTAATTCTAAGGGCAAGCTGATACTAGTAATGTAGTTTCTCTTATTAGAAGAAAGTTAGTTACAGATATAAACTCAGACTGAACGAATGATACAGTCTGTTTTCTAGACATCAGGCTTTAAGAAAGGTTTGAGGAGTTAAGCTTTATTTATTTAAAATGAAACACAAGAAAATCAAGCTGCAATAATCAGAAAAAGGAAAAATGGAATAAAGAAGGGAAGTTAAAATGAAAGCCATTGCATCTCTCTGAAATTATAACTATGTTGGTGAAGGGTTTGGTATCTTGCCCACTACAGGTGAGAATAATTTCTAAAATATAAAGTCAAGGTTTCTCTGAAGGCATCTGGAAAGATTAGCATTCAGTAGAATTGAAAGTAATCAAGTTTTGGTTTTTAATTTATTTCTATTTCATTCCACTATTGCTTCTTCCATCTTACTTCCTTCCCTATTTTTAATGTTTATTTTTATTTATTTGGCTGTGCCAGGTCTTAGTTGTGGCATGTAGGATCTTTGATCTTCATTGTGGCACGTGATCTTTAGCTGTGGTATGTGGGATCTAGTCCCCTGACGAGGGATTAGACCTGGACCCCAGACACTGGGAGCTTGAAATCCTAGTCACTGGACCACCAGGGAAGTCTCTATCCTACTTCTTTTCACCTAAGGAAATCTCAATTTATTTTGGCTTCTCTGTGAAGACTGTGAGAGGGATATGAGGGGCTCTACCCATAATTTCCTGAATCAGACCATCTGGAGGGTGTAATTCATTCACCTGCACATTTTTTGGTAGTAAAATAAATGCAACATA
>SJYV01026877.1:131781-142461 GCA_006410875.1 Neotragus pygmaeus | reverse complement strand
TGTGGTGTTGGAGAAGACTCTTGAGAGTCCCTTGGATTGCAAGGAGATCCAACCAGTCTATCCTAAAGGAGACCAATCCTAGGTGTTCATTGGATGGACTGATGCTGAGGCTGAAACTCCAATACTTTGGCCACCTCATGGAAAGAGTTGACTCATTGGAAAAGACCCTGATGCTGGGAGGGACTGGGGGCAAGAGGAGAAGGGGACGACAGAGGATGAGATGGCTGGTTGACATCACCGACGTGATGCACTTGGGTTTGGGTGAACTCCGGGAGTTGGTGATGGACAGGAAGGCCTGGTGGGCTGCAATTCATGGGGTCACAAAGAGTCAAACACGACTGAGCGACTGAACTGAACTGAATATGCCCTTGAATGTACATATCACATTTTGTTTACTCATTCATGCATCCGTGGTCAATTGGGTTGCTTTCACCTTTTGACTTTTTTGAATAATGCTGCTATGAATTTGGGTGTACAAATTTCTTCAAGACTTGCTTTCAATCATTTTGGGTATATGCCAAGAAGTAGGATTGCTGGATTGTATGGTAATTCTATTTTAATGTTTTAATAAAGTATCAAACTGTTTTTCATAGTAGCTACACCATTTACATTCTCATCCACATGAGCTCTGACTTGCCACATCCTTACCAACAATGGTTGTTTTCTTATTTTGTTTTTTTAAATAGTAGTTACCCTAGCGGATGTGAGGTTGTATCACACTGTTGTTTTGATTTACATTGCCCTGTGGTTAGTAATGCTGAGGATCTTTTCCTGTGCTTGTTGACCATTTGTATCTCCTTGGAAAAGTATCTATTCAAATTCTTTGCCCATTTAAAAAATTGGTTGGGTTTTGTTATGGTTGTTGAATTGCAAGAGTTCTCTATATATTCTGGATATTGACCCCTTATCAGATAGATGATTTGTAAATGTTTTCTCCTATTCTCTGGATTGCCTTTTCGCTCTGTTGATAGTGTCTTTTGATGCACAGATTTTTATTTTGATGTAGTCAGTTTATCTACTTTTTCCTTTGTTACCTGGGCTTTTGATTTCATGTCCAAGAAAACGTTGCCAAATCTGCTGTCATAAACCTTTTACTCTATGTTTTCTTCTATGAATTTTACAGTTTTAGGTCTTAGGTTCATTTTGGATTAATTTTTGTATATGATGATGTAAGGGAAGAATCCAGTTAATAAAACTGCATTCTCATTCAGGACTAAAACTCTTCACAAACAAAATAAAACACCTACAGTGTGAAAAGCAGTTTTCAATATGTAACTTTTACACTTTTACATTACAGCATATACAGTACAGTCTCTGTTAAAATCTCTATATATGTGGGAGGTTCACCAAGGTGTTAATAGTCATAATCTCTGGGTGAAAAAATATAGTCTTGTGTTCTTATATTTAGTTATCTATATCCTTATGTTCTAACAATATACATATAATGCTTTTGTGATAATAAAGCAACAAACAAAATATTATGCCAACATCATACTTAGAGATAAGAGGTCAAGCATGTAAGTTAAGGTTGCCACTACTAGTTCTTCTAGTTGATATTTTATTGTAGGTTTGGGCCAGTTCAATAAGGATAGAAAAAATTTTAATGGTATAAGGAAAGGAAAGGAAAAACATACATATGAAAACTTAAGGGGATCTACAGATAAATGATAAGAATTGTAAGTGGATTCAGCAAGACTAGTGGATATAATGTCAATATGCAGAAATGTTTTGCATTCCTATACAACAGCAATAAGCAGAACATTCATTTTGTACAAGATACAGTGATGGATGTCTGTCTCTGCCTCCAGATTTACTATTTACTCTTATCCATGTTTGGTAATGACTTATTGACTTGTGATGAGAGGCTTCTCATTAACCAATGGGAGATCAAAGAAGGGTAAAGAAGATGGGTTTTATATTGCCTCACCTCTCTCCCTGTGATGTTGTTCCTGGCTGACTGTATACCTTGACCAGAGATGCCAGCTCCCATCAGGAGC
Organism: Neotragus pygmaeus; assembly: GCA_006410875.1. Classification (NCBI taxonomy): domain Eukaryota; kingdom Metazoa; phylum Chordata; class Mammalia; order Artiodactyla; family Bovidae; genus Neotragus; species Neotragus pygmaeus. The sequence goes on along the minus strand of SJYV01026877.1, from coordinate 140,464 downwards.
TCTGTCCTTGGAGCAGTTTTTGGCTTTGGGTTCTAGAAAATTGCCTCCTCCTCTTGCCTTTAGGTTTAGAAGTGGTAACAGTTCCCCTTCATACTGAAAAATTTCTGGTTTCCCTTAACCCTGCTTATATCTTTGTAAATGACCCAAACGAGGGCGCTGTTTCCTACTTGAATCTTAAATGATATAGATATTATTTGTGGCAGCAACAAAGTAATGAGGAATAAACCTAACAAAAAGAGGCATGAAATCTTTATAAAGAAAATTACAAAACTTAGTGAAAGATTTCTTAAAAGACATTAGAAAGATGTACCATGTACTAGGATGGCAAGGCATACTCTCATAGAGATGTTGGATTTTCTCCAAATTGATCCACAGATTAAATGAAATTCCAGTCAAATTCCAAATAGTGTTTTTTTTTCATGAAACTTGGAAGGGAAATCTAAATTTATATATACAAATTGAGGACAAATAATAGCCAAGAAAGTTTGAAAAACAGCAAATCTGGTAAAGTATTACTATAATTCTATATAGTATTAAAGTATTATTAGAAACACAAAGTAATTAAAACCATGAAATTGGTGCATTGTGAATTATTAGGTAAAGATTGTGATGCTGAGACAATGATTATCCATATGGACGAAAGAATAATAAAATTTGCACTTATGTTACATTATAAAAAGAGATATAAATCTTAGCTGAATAATAGATGGTTTATGAAAAGTTTTATGAACTTAACATCACTAAAGGATTGCTTAAATAAGGCAACCCCCCATAAGACATAAAGGAAATAATTGATAAATTTGACTGTAGTAGATTTAAAATTTCTGGCATTAAAAAGGATTTTAGAGAAAGTGAAAATATAAGCCATAGCTTGGAGAAAACAAAGTAGATGTACATGTCCTGCCGTGGAGTAATCTCACAAACTTGATGTGGAACTAAAAGCAATGTGCAGAAGTATGGCTCGGTTTTATCATTAAAGTATGCAAAATAATATTACATATTTTTTAGAGGTAGACTCCTGGTATTGAAAGTATAAGACCTACATGAGAATGGTAAATGCTATTAAATACAATGTTATCTCAAGAAGGAAAAAGTAAGTCAGGATGCAAGTACACAAAACAGCTTCCATAGTTGTTCTTATGCTGAGTTATGAAAACTTGGGTGTCATATTATTCTCCACTCTTTTCTGTATGTCAAGATTATTACCATTGCAAGTAGCGGTGATATAAAAGTAGAAACTAGATATCAGAAGTCAAAGTTCCATAAATTAAATGTTATGGGATTTAATTTTTAAAATCTAAATTAGATACTAACTAATATTTAAAGGAAAATAGGAAAATATAGCATTATCTAAATAAAAAGATGTCAAAAGGGGATAACATGTCCTTACCAACTGGAGATCAAAACTGGTTGTTGGTTTTTTTTTTTGCTAGAAAATTAACCAACATCTTTTCTACTAATAATTCCATGTCAACCCAAGGTAAAGGCTATGTAAAGAAACACAGAAGCCAAAGAAGAAAAAGAAACACAATGGAATTAGCTGAAGTAGGTGTGGGCAGAAATAAAATCGCTGATCAGATGCCCTTGAGCACTTCAGAAATCGGTTAAGAATTTCACAAAACTACTGTTTATCATTTTATAAAACTCTGGTGGAGTGTCTGATGAGATTCTTAATGCAGAAAAATGTCAGCACAAGGACTTTTTTTTAATGGAAAAGAATGGCCTTAGTGTTATAATATGTCTGTCAGGTCAAATTCTTTGCCCAGAATGCTGTTGAACCTGTTGTGAAAGCATTAATTTGTAAATCTTAAAAAATAGTGCTGGACTTAAAGTCAACATGAGTTGGTGAAGATTAAAATCTGTCAGTTGAGTAATTTTCTTCTGTGATGGGTCTGTTAAAGGGCAGCAACAGTGTAATTAATTGCTTGAGGCTGAAAAACCCAATTAATCTCTAAGTTGACTTTTATTTCATATAATGTTAGAACTAGAAGAGGCCTCAAGGATCATCTACCCCACTCTCTTCATTTTATAGATGAGGAAACACACATCAGGAAGGTTAAATGACTTGTTCAAGGTCAAAGATTCTGTTTGTCCTTGCCACTGCATCCTGTAAATAAGTTCAGTTGCTTTTATGAGTTTATAGTTGCATTTATGAGTTTCTTTGCAAATGATCATGGAATACTATTTGATTTGGCATTTTTTTGGCCATGCCATGAAGCTTGCAAGATTTTAGTTCCCCAACGAAGGATCGAACTTGTGCCCCTTGCATTGGAAGCACAGAGTCTTAACCACTGGACTGCCAGAGAAGTCCAAAATATTGTGTGAACATGGTTTTCTTCTGATAGTTCATCTCATAAATGTCTCCTTAAAAGAGTTTCTAAGCCTCAGTTTTTAAGATTTGAAGCCTGTTTCATAATACTTATGCAGCAAAGGGGTGTGGGGAGGGGCAGACGGTGTCCCAGTCTGCACACTGAACAGGAGAATCCTGGAAACCAAGCACAGCCCTTTTGTGGACTTGTGGAAAGACATGGTCTCCATTTGATAGTGTGAATGACACCTAGTCCTGATGGTAACTTGCAGGCCATGCCATTCCCCAAGGATACTATGGGCCTGATTGTAAGATGTAAGTAGAGAAAGCTGGTGTGTAGAGTATTTTTGGAGCCTGGAGGGCTGCAGCACATAGGTTTGCAAAGAGTTGGACAAGACTGAAGTGACTTAGCCCATACTCACACATGAATAGGGTAGCAGTGACAAGAAAGATGACCTATAAGATCAGCAGATGGGACAGCTACTGAAATGTGGGAAGCATGGTGGCATGCCATGCGTGACAATGCTCTCCTGAAGCTTCTCCCAGCCAATGCCTGAGTATTTTGAACCCAACATGGGACACCTCTGATGCAAAGTCTTTGGTTGGGGACTGGCAGACTCTCAGTTGTGCTACAGTTTGAGGCTCCTCCAGTCTTGTTTCTTCTCTCCTTTTACAGGTGTCAGACCTGTAACAGTTCTGAAGCCTCTCCCTGCTTCCCTCTACTTCCCTTCCTCCTTCATACTTTATAGACCCTTCCCAAAATAAATGTCTTAACCAACCAATTCTGTCTTGCCATCTGCATCTCAGAAGACCCTAGCTGATGCAGAGTGTAGTTATTGCCCTGGTTGATGCCACAGGGGGATAAAAAATAACTTGAAAAAGAATTAGGACTCTACTCTGCTGGTGAGGGTTTCATAGTAATGGTTTCTCTTTGGTTGTAGTTCCCTTTATTACGATTCCTGAACTCTGCTCCCTTGTGGGAAAAAAAAATTCCATGTTTCACAAATGCTAAGATATACTTTCTTTTTTCATTTTAAATTTTCTGAAATTGGGATAGTTCTTAAAATTAATGATGTGCCAATTAAACTGGCAGAAGTTTTTCTTCTTTCCTGATGCATAAAATAACAGTGCATCCTACCATTGATGTGTTATAGATTCAATAAAATACATTAGCTTGATTCAGGTCATCAAATGCCAGGAACTATAATGGATTTTGAAGAACTAAGGGGCTGGAATAGCCTTAGAGGGTTGTAATTTTGCGATTTCTTAGGTATGTCTACAAGGAAAGGAAAACCCTAAGGATCAGGATTGTATTCTGAAGATGTGTACAGCAGATAATTGTGGCCATGGATGAATTAATATAGAAATAACTAGAGATCCAATGAAACACTGAGCAATCACAGAACACAAGGCAGTATGTTCTTTTAGTCTGGTTTTGTGTACTCTTATTCTTCCTTTTCTGGCTGCTTTTATGACTGATATTTCCTCGTAGGCCAGAGTCACCTTGTTTTTCTGGTTCTTCTGTCATTCTCCCATTAGTACCTTGTCTACTGAAACCCATGATAATAAAGGTTTTCCCCTTTATGTGTTGAACCTCAAGTTGGTATCGGAGAAGGCAATGGCACCCCACTCCAGTACTCTGGCCTGGAAAATCTCATGGACGGAGGAGCCTGGAAGGCTGCGGTCCATGAGGTCGCTGAGGATCAGACATGACTGAGCGACTTCACTTTCACTTTTCACTTTCATACATTGGAGAAGGAAATGGCAACCCACTCCAGTGTTCTTGCCTGGAGAATCCCAGGGACGGGGGAGCCTGGTGGGCTGCCGTCTATGGGGTCACACAGAGTCAGACAAGACTGAAGTGACTTAGCCTTAGCCAAGTTGGTATGTGGGCAAGAAACACTGCACGGAAGACCAAACAAATTCAAGCTTACCAGCAGTCTCCAAGAAGAAAGGTTAGATGAAAGGACTGGTGCCTGGATTCCCATAAATGTAAGTGTTTACCTAGAAGTGGATTCCTTGGCACCGACTGCTTCTAAAATTAGGACTGAATCTATTGTTTCCTTTCTCTACAGACACAGCCTTTATGCCTAGATGAGTTTCCCCTAGCACTCTCCATATTTCCAAAGTGGGGAAGGCTCTGCCTCTGAAAAAAAACATAATTGTTATTCCTTATGTGAACACAGATCAACCAGTATTGGGTACTCAATAGTTACTATTCTTGTTCTATAAATACTATGTAGAATATAAGTTGTATAATGTGTATACCACTAGTATATTACATATTTTATTGTGTATAAAAGTATATTATTACAATTTATATTTATTATATTGCTAACGTGTTTTATTATAGTAATAAGTTATAATGCAAACCTGAAGGCTAGATTCACATAGAAAAGAGTAAATGAGGATCACTGATATATAATTCGTAATCATTGAAAGGATTGGTATAGTTTGTGGAAAACATTCCATAAAATGTGAAACTTGCTGTAATTCAGAAGTGAAGAGAGTCTCCCTAAGATTGGAAAAGAGAGGCAATGTGATCTAATTTCATTTTTCAACTTCTTTGACTTTGACCCATTAAATAAGAAACAAATTTTAGGTTATGATCCAATTTATATACATCCATTCTTTCTTCTAATAACTAAAACGTTTCACAAAACAATACCCATCTTACTAGATTTGATGCACTGGAATATTTTCTATGATATTCTATTTTTATTTAAATACTATTTGTGATCCACAGTTTGAAAAACACTGAGCTCATGAAAAGAGCATAAGCTGGGGAGACAGACTGGGTACAAAAACTCTGTCCCAATACGGGCCCTTTTTGTGAACTTGGCAAGTTGTTTCTTTTGAACCTTTTTTTGGTAAAATGAACTGGGTTGTTCTGATGATTATAGACAATTATATACGAAGTGACTGGCATATAGTAGATGGTCAATAGATGATAAGGTAGCAGGGTAATACTTTCTGATATTAACTGTTTTCCACTGCATTTCCTTATACATGTTGCCATCTATTACCTCAGGGTGGCCCAGCGATAAAGAATCCACCTGCAAGGCCAGAAACACAGGCACCACAGGTTCGATCCCTGGGTTGGAAAATCCTCTGGAGGAGGATGGCAACCCACTCCAGTATTCTTGCCAGGAAAATCCAATGGACAGAGGAGCCTGGCAGACTGCAGTCTACACGGTCACAAAAGAGTCAGACATGCCTGCAGCAACTGAGCACAAGCGCAAGGTTGTTACAGAGTTTCTGGCCCATTCTTTTCTGTTAGCTGTACCACTTGATTGATACAGCTTCTCTCTTTCTCTTTCCCTCTCACACCCCCTGCTCCTCTCTCCCCTCTGGGAATGGAGAAGCAGGGTGGGTCTGGGACAGAACTATGGAAATATCCTTGTACTTATTTTTCTCTGCCTGGCTCCAAGGGCTCACAGCCAGCTTGGGCCCTTTGAGTGCCTCTTGCAGGTAGCTGCCTTATTCATCTGCCATTCCCCAGGAGGGTGGTTGAGCGCCCCTTTCTTCCCCCAGGACCTTAGAGTTACTCCTTGGGTTTCAAGTGCCCAGTCATTCTCCTTTCCTGTGAAGGTGCTTCTCATGAACCACCTCTCCCTGGCCTGCTCTCCAGCGCTCTGGACACACCTACCTTTCTCTAGCTACATAGCTGATGTGCTATTATGTACTTAAATCATTCCTTTATATTTCAACCATCCCTGATTTTGCCAAATTTAGAAATTTTTATAGTGAATATGGGGTATCCCTGGTGGCTCAGTGGTAAAGATCCATCTGCCAATGCAGGAGACTGGGTTTGATCCCTGAGTAGGGAAGACTCCCTGCAGAAGGAAATAGCAATTCACTCCTGTATTCTTGCCTGATCCCATGGACAGAGGAGCCTGGCAGGCTACAGTCCATAGGTTTTCAAAAGAGTCGAACATGACTTAGCAACTAAATACCACCATCAACAACAGTGAATTTAGTGATGCATTTAGTGGTTTATGATTTTGGATCTTATTGATTTTTAATTAGAAAAAATTGCCATAAATGTACCAGATTTGATCAAAATTTCTAACTTTTTCTAAAGCTAAGAAATGAAAAAAATACCTTTATAAAGGTAATTTATGTACATATGTACATATGTATTAGTGATACATATATTTTAAAAAATCATTAAGAGCTTTGTAATTCAGAAGGGAATGCCTCTGCCGTTCACAGTGAATTAAGTGTGGTCATCTTTGCTTCACCACTAACCAAATTATAGCCTCTGTGCAGCACAGGACAGATTCCTAGGCAACTGTTACTTAGTATCACAAGTTTTATACTCTTGTTTAGGTGATTTTTAACATATGCCTATCCCCTACTTTACTACTAATTTACATCACTTTCATTCAACTCTGTGCCTATACCTATTTGTCTCCACTTTGCTTTTCTCCTATGCTTAGAATTTGACATTACAAGTGCATAAAAAAGGACAGTTGAGGCAATTACCTGAGTGAAGGTGATATTTTTCCAATGATATCACATTTTAAGTGAGAGTGAGTTTTTACAAAATTACTCAGATAAACTGTGTTCACACCCACAAAGAATAAGCCTTCTTTCTGTGTAGTGTTCCCCAGCCCTGGAAATGAGTGTATATCAATTCTGCAATTATTTGCCAGTTTTCCTTGAGAATTCACAAAGTGGGTGAGCAGGAGTAAAGGTGGGAGAACAGGAGAGGAAGAGACCCCCTCCTCTTGGTTTAAATGAGGCAACTAATAAGCCATTCAATAATGCCCTTCCCCCACCAAAAAGGATTTGGCATTTTATCCCATCATCACATGGTCAATGTGATTCCCAGGTTATGGTGGCTAAAATATCCAGAAACAGATTTCATTGTCTCAATGAAACAATCAGATTCAACATATGGAAGCTGGCCTATTCTGAAGCAACCAGAAAGTAGTCATTTCCTAACTGCATATAAAGGAGAGAAAAAGTACAAAAGGAAGTTACACACAATGAAACCATTAAATGTAGATTTGCCACAAGGCAAGATGGTAATGCTTGAACATTATGAAGAGCAAAAACTGCACAAACACATTATATTTTAAACACTTCATCTATTTAACAAACTATGTACACTCTTCAGCTAAATGAGATGAATTGAGATTCAAGAGGCAGCACCGTACTGGCAAATCTCATCCTAAAGGCATCCATTAATATAAATCAACAGTAGCAATTTGGTTTGATCATTTATTTGCAAGAATCATTAAGGTTTATTAGCATAATTATTCCCTGTGGGATTTCATGTCGAGGAAATGAAAAATGGCATTATCAATATTTAAAAGATAAGTGTGTAATGTTCAGAGTACTTAAACAGTCATCTGCAGGTGGTGTCCAGCTGCAGCAAATTAGATTAGATTTGGGCATTTTTTCTGAACAAAAGAAAAATTGTTTTGTTCTAATTGCTTCATTTTATAACGCAATACAATTTTGTAAATAATTTCTACACTATAGTTGGAACTTACAGTGTATACCTATTAACATGCCTGATTTCAGATCAGCAACTCTGATATGTTCAACCCTGCTATGCTCTAACTATTGGGGAACATTAATCAGCATAATCCATCATTTATTATTAGGAAAAGCTCTTTTCCATCTGATATCTAGATCGTTAGTTTAGATCTGTAAGTGAAAAGCTGTATCCCAAAGGGAAATGAACCAGAAGATTTCTCTCTAATTCTGGGAGAGCATAAATCCTTCCTTAACAATGAAATATCATTTATGATAGTAATAATTTATCATGACACATCTTTAAATGTGATAATTGTTTTTTTAAGTCATACAATGAAATAGTATTCAGTGATAAAAATAAGTGTGCTATCCAACCATAAATAGATATTGAGGAACCTTAAATGCATACTGCTGAGTGAAAGAAATCAATCTATAAAGGCTACATACTGTATGATTCCAACTGTATGATTCCAGTCCTACATACTGTATGATTCCATTGTTATTCCAATATGACATTTTGGAAAAGGCAAACTGTAGATATAGTAGGAAGATTAGTGGTTTCCAGGGTGTTGAGTAGAAAGAGGGAGAGATGAATAGGTGACCACAGAACCTTTTAGAGCAGTAAAACTATTCTGTATGATACCGTAATGGCGGTTACATGACATAATGCAATTGTCAAAACCCATATAGACTTGCAGAAGACAGAGTGAACTCCAATGTAAGCTATGGTCTATAGTGAATAGTGTATTAATATTGGTTCATCAACTGTAACTAATATATGGCGCTAATGATAGTGAAAATTATGGGGATGGGAGGGGAGAGGGGACATATGGGAACACTCTGTATTCTGTCAGTTCTCGTGTAAACCTAAAACTGCCCTAAAAA
>SJYV01026877.1:76124-122081 GCA_006410875.1 Neotragus pygmaeus | reverse complement strand
TCTAGTCAAGGCTATGGTTTTTCCTGTGGTCATGTATGGATGTGAGAGTTGGACTGTGAAGAAGGCTGAGCACCGAAGAATTGATGCTTTTGAAGTGTGGTGTTGGAGAATACTCTTGAGAGTCCCTTGGACGGCAAGGAGATCCAACCAGTCCATTCTGAAGGAGATCAACCCTGGGATTTCTTTGGAAGGAATGATGCTGAAGCTGAAACTCCAGTACTTTGGCTACCTCATGTGAAGAGTTGACTCATTGGAAAAGACTTTGTTGCTGGGAGAGATTGGGGGCAGGAGGAGAAGGGAATGACTGAGGATGAGATGGCTGGATGGCATCACTGACTCGAACTCGAGTCTGAGTGAACTCCAGGAGTTGGTGATGGACAGGGAGGCCTGGCGTGCTGCGATTCATGGGGTCGCAAAGAGTTGGACACGACTGAGCGACTGAACTGAACTGAGGTTTTTTTCATTTGCTATTATTTTCTCCCATTCTGAGGGTTATCCTTCCACTCTGTTTATGAAGGTGAAAGCTTTTGCTAAGTTTAATTAGGTCCATTTATTTTTGTCTTTATTTCCATTATTCTAGAAGGTAGATCATAAAGAATCTTGCTATGATTTATGTCATGCAGTGCTCTGCCTATATTTTCTTCTAAGAGTTTTATAGTTTCTGGTCTTACATTTAGGTCTTTAATCTGTTTTGAGTTTATCTTTGTGTATGGTATTGGGAAGTGTTCTAATTTCATTCTTTTGCATGTAGTTGTCCAGTTCTTCCAGCACCATTTATTGAAGAGACTCTTTTTCCCCACTGTATATTTTTGTCTCCTTTGTCAAAGATAAGGTGCTCACATGTGCATAGGTTTATCTCTGGGCTTTCTAGCCTAGTTCATTGGGCTATTCTTCTTTCTCAAGATTGCTTTGGCTATTTGGGACCTTTTGTATTTTCATATGAATTGTGAAATTTTTTGTTTTAGTTCTGTGACAAACGCCATTTGTAAATTGATAGGAATTGCGTTGAATCTGTAGATTGCTTTTGGTAATATAGTCATCTTCACAATATTGATTCTTCCAACCTAGGAGCATGGAATATCCCTCCATCTGTTTATGTCATCTTTGATTTCTTTCATCAGTGCCTTATAGTTTTCTGCATATAGCTCTCTTGTCTCCTTAGATAGCTTTATTCCTATTTTATTCTTTTAGTTGCAATGGTAAATGGAATTGATTCCTTAATTTCTCTTTCTGATTTTTCAGTTGTTAGTACATAGGAATGCAAGTGATTTCTGTGTATTGATTTTGTATCCTGCGACTTTACTAAATTCACTGATTAGTTCCAGTAATTTTCTGATAGTATCTTTAGGGTTTTCTACGTACAGTATCATGTCATGCAAATAGAGTTTTACTTCTTCCTTTCCAATCTGGATTCCTTTTATTTCTTTTTTGTCTCAGGTTGCTGTGCTAGGACTTCCAAAACTGTTGAATAATAGTGGCAAGAGTGGGCATCTTTGTCTTGTTCCTGATCTCAGAAGGAATGCTTTCAGTTTCTACCCATTGAGAATAATGTTTGCTCTGGGTTTGTTGTATATGGCCTTTACTCAGGCTAAGGTAGATTCCTTGTATGTCCATTTTTTGAAGTTTTTTTTATCATAAATGGGTGCTGAATTTTGTCAAAATGTTTTTCTGCTGGAGGTTATCATATGATTTTTATCTTTTAGTTTGTTAATATGGTGTATCACATTGATTGATTTGCATATATTGAAGAATCCTTGCATACCTGGGATAAACCTACCTTAATCATGGTCTATGATCTTTTTAATGTGTTGTTAAATTCTTTTTGCTAGAATTTCGTTGAGGATTTTTGCATCTATATTCATCAGTGATATTGGCCTATACTTTTATTTTTTCATGCTATCTTTGTTTGGTTTTGGTATCAGTGATTGTGGCCTCATAGAATGAGTTTGGAAGTATTTCTTCCTCTGCAATTTTTGGGAAGAGTTTCAGAAAAATAGGCATTAGCTGTCATCTAAATGTTTGATAGAATTCCCCTGTGAAGCTATCTGGCCCTGGGCTTTTGTTTTTTGGGAGATTTTTAATCACAGTTTCAATTTCAGTGTTTGTAATTGGCTTGTTCATAATTTCTGTTTCTTCCTGGTTCAGTCTTGGGAGGTTGAACATTTCTAAGAGTCTGTCCATTTCCTCTAGGTTTCCCATTTTATTAACATACAGTTGCTCATAGTACTCTTTTATGATCCGTTATATTTCTGTGTTGCCTATTGTAACCTCCCTTTTTTCATTTCTAATTTTGTTGATTTTTCTCCCTTTTTTTTCTTGATAAGCCTGGCTAATGGTTTGTCAATTTTGTTTATCTTCTCAAAGAACCAGCTTTTAGTTTTATTAATCTTTACTATTGGTTCCTTCATTTCTTTTTCATTTATTTCTGCCCTGATCTTTAATGATTTGTTTCCTTTTGCGACTTTGGGGTTTTTTTTTTTTTCTTCATCTTTTTCCAGCTGCTTTAGATATAGAGTAATCTATTCAACGTTTTCTTGTTTCTTGAAATAGGAGCGTATTGCTATAAACTTCCCTCTTAGAACTGCTTTTGCTGTATCCCCATAGGTTTTGGGTCATCCTGTTTTCATTGTCATTTGTTTCTAGGAATCTTTTGATTTCCCTTCTTATTTCTTTAGTAACCTTTTTGTTATTTAGTAGTGTATTATTTAATCTTCATGTGTTTGTGGTTTTTTTGCATTTTTTTCCCCTGTAGTTGGTATCTAGTCTCATAGCGTTATGATCAGAGAAGATGCTTGATATGATTTCAGTTTTCTTAGATTTACTGCTGCTTGATTTGTGGCCCAAGATGTGGTCTGTCCTGGAGAATGTTCTATGTGCATTTGAGAAGAAAACGTATTCTTCTGCATTTGGATGGAAAGTCCTGAAGATAGCAATTAGGTCCATTTGGTCTAATGTTTCATTAAAGGTTTGTTTTTCCTTATTGATTTTCTATTTTGATGATCTGTCTATTGGTGAAAGTAGGGTGTTAAAGTACCCTACTATTGTTGTGTTACTGTCGATTTCCCCTCGTATGTTTGTTAGTATTTGCTTTATGTATTGAGGTGCTCCGATGTTGGATGCATAAATATTTAAAATTGTTATGTCTTCTTCTTGGATTGATCCCTTGATCATTATGTAGTATCCTTCTTTATTGCTCATAATATTCTTTATTTTAAAGTCTACTTCATCTGAAATAAGAATTGCCACTCCTGCTTCTTTTTGATTTCTGTTTGCATGGAATATCTTTTTCTATCCTTTTATTTTCAGTCTGTATGTGTCTGTAGGTCTGAAGTGGGTCTCTTGTAGGCAGCAAATATATGGGTCTTGTTCTTATATCCATTCAACAAGTCTGTATCTTTTGGATGGTGCATTTAATCTGTTTACATTTCAAGTAATTATGCGTATATATGTTCCTGTTGGCATTTTCTTAATTGTTTCAGGTTTGTTTTTGTAGGTCTTTCCTTTCTCTTGTGTTTACTACCTGTATAAGTCCCTTTAGTATTTGTTGTAAAGCTGGTTTGGTGGTACTAAGTTCTTGATTTTTGCTTGTCTGTGAAGCTTTAGGTTTCTCCATCCATTTTGAATGAGATCCTTGCTGGGTAGAATATCTTGGTTGTAGTTTTTTTCTTGCAGTACTTTAAATATATCCTGCTATTCCCTTCTGGCCTGCAGAGTTTCTGCTGAAAGATCTCCTGTTAATTGTATGGGTTTTCCATTGTATGTTACTTGTTGCTTTCCTTCACTGCTTTTAATATTCTTTGTGTTTAATCTCTGTTAGCTTGATTAGTTTGTGTCTCAATATGTCTCTCCTTAGATTTATTCTGTTAAAGGACTCTCTGCACATCTTGGACTTGATTGACTATTTCCTTTCCCATGTTGGGGAAGTTTTCAGCTATAATCTCTTCAAAAATTTTCTCAGTTCCTTTCTCTTTGTCATCTTCTGGGACCCCTATAACTGAAATGTTTGTGCATTTAATAGTGTCCCAAAGGTCTCTTGAGTGTATCCTCAATTTCTTTTTGTTCCTTTTCCTTTATTCTATTCTTCAGCAGTATTTCCACCATTCTCTTTTAGAGTGCACTTATCTGTTCTGCCTCAGTTATTGTACTGTTGATTCCTTCTAGAGTATTTTTAATTTCAATAATTGTGCTATTCATTTCTGTTTATTCTTTATTTCTTCTATGTACTTGGTAATTGTATTAATTGTGCTGATTGTTTCTTTTATTTTCTCCATTTTTTTTTTCAAAGCTTAGAACATCTTTACTATCATTATTCTGAATTCCTTTTCAGGTAGTTTGCTTATTTCCTCTTCGTTTATTTGGTTTTGTGAGTTTCTACCTTGTTCCATCACTTTTGCTATATTTCTCCTTTTATTTGTTTACTTTCTAACTTACTCAGTTTGAGGTCTTCTTTCCCCAACTTTTAGGGTTGTATTCCTTCTGCCCTTGGTTTTTGCCCTTGGAGGGAAAGGTTTGTTCAGTGGTTTGTGTGGACTTCTTTTTTGAGGTGATTTGCACCTGTGTTCTAGTGGGAGGAGGTGAGGTTTTTTCCTTCGGATGGGCAGGGCTGTGTAAGGTATATTTTGGAATGTCTGTGGGACTCCTGTATGCTGGTGATTGCTTTTGTGTTTTTGTCTTGCTTGTTGTTTGGGTAAAGTGTCCTTCAGTGGATGGTGCCAACAGCTGCGTGATACCAGACTTTGTGTACAGGTGTCAAAGTTCTCAGTAATTAATACCCCTGGGGTTAGGAGTTCTCTGGCATTCTGGAATCTTGGACCCAGTGCTCTCACCTCAGTGGTTCAGGTGTGATCTTTGGTCAGGGGACAGGGGCTCCCTAAGTTGTTTGTCATAGTATTAAAAGGGGTTAAAGAAAACACACCAAAACAAAAAGCAAAACGACATGAAATGAAAGATAGATGGTCAGTACAGCATCAGACATGTAACTACAAAAATAATGGAACATTTACACACTCTTACACACACAGGGATAAATAGCCAAGGTATTCTAAAGAAAAGAGAGTACAGGAGATTGACTTTGTGAGCAAAGGAAGCCAAAAGTGATATCAGCCAATTAAAAGTAGAGCTCACTAACACTCAGTCCAGAAAACTGAAGCCTGAGCAGAGTGCCAAGTGGGGAATGTAGCAAAAAGAATACAACAATTTAATTTACATGGTGAAGAAAAAGAAAGAGTGAAGGAAAAAAAGAGGAGAAAGAGAAAAAAAATGGGTGGGAGAGAAAGTTAGAAAAGCAAAGATAAATAGACATATATGAAAAAGATTTATGTATATTCATGAATAGCTGTAGCTATAAGAAAAACAGAACTAAGACAAAGTAAAAAACACACAAAAGAAGGAAAAAAATCTTAAAAAAATTTTTTAAGAAGAGAAAAACTCCACAGCACCACAGAAGGCTAACATGAAGACAGAAATATGTAGGAGAAATGAACAGTGTGACTTAAAGGAGAAAAAAAGAAAATTCTCACATTCATGTTCTTCTTAGTTGTGGAGTGTGCCCCTGTGGATGTGGGTGAATTCGTGTCCTGGGGTGGTTTCCTGGTTAGGGGGACTTGTGCCTGTGTTCTGCTTGATGCAGCTGGATCTCATCTCTCTGCAGGGCAGCAGAGTGTCTAGTAGTAGTTTTGGGGGTGTCTGTGGATTCAGTATGACGTTGGACAGTCCTCCTGGCTTTGGCAGTGTTAGACACGTCTGTTTCTCCAGCCATGTCGAAGTGGCCCTCAGCATATTCTCACTGCTGCCAGGCCCCTACTTGTCCCTTGAATTTTTGCTGGAGCTTCTGTACCCTGGTCCTGCCCTGCACTGCAGGCTGATGCTTGCTAGGCGGGGGCTTGCATGGTGCTTTTCTCAGCTCCCCAAACCTGCGCTCTGCATCGCAGAGACTTGTGTGGGTGTCGTTCCACACCCTGAGCCCGCCCTCCGCACCTCGGGACTTGTGTGCCTTTCTCTTGTCATCCTGGGCCTGCCTGCTGTGCTGCAGAGGTTTGTGTGTGCTTCTGTCGGCAGCCCGGGCCAACCCTCTGCACCTCGAGGTTTGTGTGCTCTTCTCTTGGCACCTTGGCCCCACGTTATATGCCGTGGGGCTTCTGTGAACTTCCTGGCTCCCTGAGCCTGTCGTTTGGTCCGGGCCAGGGTCTGTGAGCGGCTTATGTGCTGAGAAATGCAGCTTCTCTGAATTCCGCCCTCCAGGTCCCCCACTTTGCCCAGCTCTCCAAGGTTCTGCCCTTTCCCTTGGCCCCGCCTGTGAGGGAGCTTCCGAGTGCACGGAAACTCTTCCTGCTCACAACTCCATCCCTTCCTGCGGCACCAGCTCCCATCTTGAAGTTCTCCATCTCTTCCAGATTTTATGTGTTTGTTCTCTGCCCTACCTTATTCCAGGGAAGTTAGCTTCCCCCGCCTCCCCGCGGAAGCCTAGTCTTCTGCTGTTGTCAGGAGGTGGTATTGTAGTTGTTCCCGATCTTGATGAGTTTTTGATGTATCTGTGGGGAGCCTGGCGATCTCCCTGTCTTACTCCTCCGCCATCTCCTTCTGCTCTCTGAGATTCATTGAAGTTGTTGGATGTGTCAGTAGTTTACTCATTGTTAAGTAGTAGTATATGGTGTGGGTGTGCTAGTTGATTTCATTTAAAATTTGCATATTATAAAATTCATTCTGTACAGTTCTATAGATGTGCAGTTCTGTGGATTTTGGCAAATGGATAATTACTGGTTCCACCATTACAATGTCATACAAAGCATTCCTTTCCTTCATGCTTCCCTTTTGTAGTCAACCACTCACACCCACCCAGTCCCTGGAAACCACTGATTTCTTTTTTGTCCAATAGATTTATCTTTTCTATACTAACATATAAATGCAGTTATGTAATATGTCACTTTTTGGGTCTGACTTCTTTCATTTAGCCAAACAAATTTAAGATTTTGTGTTGTTTTAATTGGTGAATGGTATAGTAGCGTTCTGGCTTCCCAAGTGACACAGTGGTAAAGAATTCAGCTGCTAGTGCAGGAGATGCAAGAAATGTGGGTTTGATCCCTGGGTCAGGAAGATCCTCTGGAGTAGGAAGTGGCAACCCACTCCAGTATTCTTACCTGGAAAACCCAATGGACAGAGGAACCTGGTGGGCTACAGTCCATGGGGTCGTAAAGAATTGGAAATGACTGAGCAGCTGACCCCTATAACCCTCTAATAGTATTGTATTATGTGGATGTACCACAGTTTGTTTGTCCATTCACAGATTAAAGTTGTTTGAGTTGTTTTCAGCTTTGGGGTAATATGAATAAAACTGAATATAAATTTTGTATGAACGTAAATATTCATTTCTCTTGGATAGATACCTGAGAGTAGGATGGTTGGATCAAAAGCTATATGTTAGTTTCATTTTATAAGAAACTGCCAAATCATTTCCCAGAGTTACTGCTCTACTTTGTATTTCCTTAAGTAATGTATAGGAATTCCATTTGCTTTGTGTCCTCACCAGTGTTGTTGCTTTTTGTTCATTGAAATTTTTATTGAGATGATAGATTTACATATTCATATAGATAATTACAGATTCATATGCAGTTGTAAGAAATAATGCAGAAAGATCTTGTGTATCCTGTACCCAGTTTCTCACAGCGGTACATCTTGCGAAAGTATAATACGGTATGACAGGCAAGATGTCAGCAATGATGCTGTGTGCTAGTCTCGCTCAGATTTTTCAAGTGTTACTTTGTGTGTGTGGGTTTAGTCCTATGCAGTTTATAATGTGTCGTCATCATTGTTCAGTTGCCAAGACCTGTCCGACTCTCTGACTATCATGAACTGCGTCGTGTCAGGCTGCCCTGTCCTTCACTATCTCCCAGGGTTTGCTCAAACTCATATCCGTGGAGTTAGTGATGCCGTCCAACCATCTCGTCTTCTGAGAGATGAGATTACTCCTCCACCATCTTCTTCCACTCTCTGAGATTGATTTAAGTTGTTGGCTGTGTTAGTAGCTTACTCCTTATTATTAAGTAGTAGCATATGGTATGGATGTGCTGGTTGATTTCTTTTTAAATTTGCATACTATAAAATTCATTCTGTACAGTTCTGTGGATGTGCAGTTCTGTGGAACTGCACCTCCTTCTCCTCTTGTCCTCAATCTTTCCCAGCATTAGGGTCTTTTCCAGTGAGTCAGATCTTTGCATCAGGTGGACAAAGTATTGGATCTTCAGCTTCAGCATCATTCCTTTCAATGAATTGTCAGGGTTGATTTCCTATAGGATTGACTGATTTGCTCTCCTTGCTCTCCAAGGGACTCTCAAGAGTCTTCTCCAGCACCACAGTTTGAAAGCATTGGTTCTTCAATATTCAGCCTTCTTTGTAGTCCAACTCACATCCATATATGACTACTGGAAAAAGTATAGCTCTGACTATATAGACCTTTGTCGGCAAAGTGATATCCCTGCTTGTTAATACACTGTCTAGGTTTGTCATAGCTTATCTTCCAAGAAGCAAGTGTCTTTTAATTTCTTGGCTGCAGTCACCGTCTGTGTTGATTTTGGAGCTCAAGAAAATTAAATGACACTGTTTCCACATTTTCTCATATATTTGCTATGAAATGATAGGACCAGACGCCATGATATTAGTTTTTTGAACGTTGAATTTTAAGCCAGCTTTTTCACTTTCCTCTTCACCTTGATCACCTTTCACCTTTAGTTCCTTTTCACTTTCTGCCATTAAAGTGGTATCATCTGCATGTCTGAGATTGTTGATATTTCCCCTGGCAGTCTTGGTTCCAGCTTGTGATTCATCCAGCCCAGCATTTCACATGATGTTTTTACTCTGCATATAAATTAAATAGGCAGGATGACAGTATACAGCCTTGACATACTCCTTCCCAGTTTTGAACCAGTCCATTGTTCCATCTCCAGTTCTCCAGGATGTCTGGCTCAAGGTGAATGACTACACCATTGTGGTTATCTGAGTCATTAAGAGCTTTTTGTGTGTGATTCTTCCGTGTATTCTTGCCACCGCTTTTAAATCTCTTCTGCTTCTGTTAGTTTCTTGCCGTTATTGCCCTTATTGTGCCTATCTTTGTATGAAAGGTTCCCTTGGTATTTCCAATTTTCTTAAAAAGGTTTCTAGTCTTTCCCATTTTGTTGTTTTCCTCTTTTTCTTTGTATTATTCACTTAAGAAGGCTTTCTTATCTCTCCTTGCTAGTCTCTGGAACTCTACATTCTCTTGGGAATATTTTTCCTTTTCTCCTTTGCCTTTTGCTTCTCTTCTTTTCTGAACTGTTTGTAAGGCCTCCTCAGACTTGGCCTTCTTGCATTTCTTTTTCTTGGAGATGGTTTTGGTCACCACCTCCTGTACAGTGTTATGAACCTCTGTCCATAGTTCTTCAGGCACTCTGTTTATCAGGTCTAGTTCGTTGAATCTATTTGTCACCTCCACTGTATAATCATAAGGGATTTGATTAGGTCATACCTGAATGGCCTAGTGGTTTTTCCTACTTTTTTCAATTTGAGCTTGAATTTTGCAAAAAGGAGCAGATGATCTGAGCCACAGTCAGCTCCAGGTCTTGTTTTTGCTCACTGTGAGAGCTTCTCCATCTTTGACTGCAAGGAATATAATCAGTCTGATTTTGGTACTGACCATCTGGTGATGTCCCTGTGTAGAGTCATCTCTTGTGTTGTTGGAAGATAGTGTTTGTGACCAGTGCAGTCTTTTGGTAAAACTTGGTTAGCCTTTGCCCTGCTTCATTTAGTACTCCAGGGTCAAACTTGCCTGTTAGTCCAGGTATCACTTGACTTCTTACTTTTCATTCCATTCCCCTATGATGAAAAGGACATCTTTTTTTGGTGTTAGTTCTAGGAGGTCTTGTAGGTCTTCTCAGAACCATTCAACTTCATCTTGTTCAGTATTAGTGGTTGGGGCATAGACTTGAATCACTGTGATGTTGAATGGTTTGCCTTGAAAATGAGCAGAGATGAGTGTGTCATTTTTGAAATTGTACCCAAGTACTGCATTTCAGACTCATTTGTTGGTTATGAGGGCTACTCCATTCCTTCTCAGGGAGTCTTGCCCACAGTAGTAGACATAATAATCATCTGAATTAAATTCTCCCATTCCTGTTCATTTTAGTTCACTGATTCATGAAATGTCAATGCTCACTCTTGCTATCTCCTGTTTGACCACATCCAATTTACCTTGATTCATGGACCTAACATTCTAGGTTCCTATGCGATATTGTTCTTTACAGCATTGGACTTGACTTTCATCACCAGATACAACCACAATTGGGTGTTATTTCCCACTCAGCCCCTTCATTCTTTCTGTAGCTATTTCTCTGCTCTTCCCCAGTGGTATATTGGACACCTACTGACCTGGGAGGTTCATCTTTCAGTGTTAAATCTTTTTTCTTTTTCATACTGTTCATGGGGTTCTCAAGGCAAGAATACTGTAGTGGTTTGCCATTCCCTTCTCCAGTGGACCACGTTTTGTCAGACCTTAACTAACAGGGACATACCCTTCAGCTGCTCAATGTAGCTGGATGACGTGCCTGGTGCCCTGGCTGTCCCACTGATCATCTTCATTGAGCGTGTAAACCTTCACTCGCTGTTGGGTGTCAGTGTGCAGCCAGGGGTTGAGCAAAAGGCCCTGCTGTTGTGGCTTGGAAGTGGGTCCGGGGAAGGCTGGAGCCGATGGTGGATACCCAGGGGCAGAGGGCACCCCAGCCTCACCACTGCTGTCAGCTGTGGAGCCAACTCTCCACTCAGGAGCTGTTGGCTAACACGGAGCTTTGCATATATGACACCACAGCTAAGATCCAGAAGCATTCCGTGATCACAGGGATCCCATATTATGTCCTTTTATAAGCACACCCGTATCTTTCTTGTCTGGCCCTACCTCATCCCTAAGTCTAATAATCACTAATATGTTCTCTATAATTTTGTCACTTACAGAATGTTCAATGTACAATTCATCAGTAAGCAGACAAAAATAATGAAGAAGGAATTTCAATAGCCATTACTCCAAATGATGTATATAAATAAACAGTATCCCAAAAAACTGTGCTCAGCACCATTAGTCGTTAGGGAGATGCAGATGAAAACCACAATGAGATACCACTTGAGACCCTTGAGGACTGCTACATTTGGGGGAGAAGAGGAAAAAAAGTGTTGGAGCTCTGTATATTTTGGATGGAAATGTAAAATAGTATAGTGACTGTGCATAGCAGTTTGGTAGTTACTTAAAAAGTTAAACATAGTTACTCTATTACATAGCAGTTCCACTCCTAAGCATATGACCAGGATAATTGAAAATATATGTCCACACAAAAACTTTTACACAGATGTTCATATTGCAGCATTATTCATGATAGCCAGATAAGTGGAAACAATCCAAATACTCATCAGTTTGTGAATGGATAAATAAGATATATTGTATCTATACAGCACAGTAGTATACAACCATAGAAAGATATGCATTACTGATATGTGCTGCAGCATGGGTGTACCTTGAAAGCATTATGCTAAATGAAAGAACCCAGACACAGAGAGGCCATATATTGCATGTGACCAAAAGTGGCTCAGTTATGTCCAACTTTTTGTGACCCCATGGACTAAACAGTCCATGGAATTTTCCAGGCTAGAATACTAGAGTGGGTAGCCTTTCCCTTTTCCAAGTGATCTTCCCAACTCAGGGACTGAACCCAGGTCTCCGGCACCGCAGGCATTCTTTACTAACTGAGCCACAAGAAAAGCACCATGTATTGTATGATTTCATTTAAATATCTAGAAAAGGCAAATTCCCACAGCTAGAAAATAGATTAATGGTTGAGGGATAAAGGGAATGATGATTGGTAACAGCTGTGAGGTTTCTTTTATGGGGTGATAAAAATGTTCTGTAATGTTGAAAGCTTCAGTTCAGTCCCTCAGTCATGTCCAACTCTTTGCGACCCCATGAATCACAGCATGCCAGGCCTCCCTGTCCATCACCAACTCCCGGAGTTCACTCAGACTCACGTCCATCAAGTCAGTGATGCCATCCAGCCATCTCATCCTCTGTCGTCCCCTTCTCCTCCTGCCCCCAATCCCTCCCAGCATCAGAGTCTTTTCCAATGAGTCAACTCTTCGCATGAGGTGGCCAAAGTACNTTCACTCAGACTCACGTCCATCAAGTCAGTGATGCCATCCAGCCATCTCATCCTCTGTCGTCCCCTTCTCCTCCTGCCCCCAATCCCTCCCAGCATCAGAGTTTTTTCCAATGACTCAACTCTTCGCATGAGGTGGCCAAAGTACTGGAGTTTCAGCTTTAGTATCAGTCCTTCCAAAGAAATCCCAGGGCTGATCTCCTTCAGAATGGACTGGTTGGATCTCCTTGCAGTCCAAGGGACTCTAAAGAGTTTTCTCCAACAACACAGTTCAAAAGCATCGATTCTTCAGCGCTCAGCTTTCTTTACAGTCCAACTCTCACATCCATACATGACCACAGGAAACTTTGCCAGACACTAAATCTCATGTTTTCATGTAATTCTCACAAAGTTGGCTTTATGAATGCTACAAGGAGAAGACTGAAGCAAGCCCTTGTCTTGCACCTAAGGACATAATAAATACTTAGTTGAGCAAGAATTTGCCCACAGGTCTTCCTTATTTCAAATTCTAGGCCATTCCTACAATGAATACAATGCTCTCCTGATTCTGGTAAAGGCAAAAATAATCATTTTTGAGTACACCCTACAGCATCCCAACTCCTACTGGAGTCAGTCTCATCCAAAGCTGAGAAATATTCTCTAGTTATTTTCCTTTTTATAGATATAAGGGTAAGCAGTGAAGAGGAAAACTCAGAAATTTCCACTGTGACTGGAACTACATTAAGCATTTATTGTAAATTAGAGAGAGTAGACATATTTTGACCCAAATGATAGATATGTGTTCCCAGGACCACAAATTACAGGCAATTTGCTCACATTATAGTAATAAAGCTATATGCTTGGTAAGCACATAAATCACTGATAATGATGTGTAAAGCATGGTGTTTACAAATAAAAGGGTATTCTTGCATGATAGATTTTGTCCTTGATACCCTTTTGTTCACTGGCTTGGCCATCTTGTTCCAGTCGTGATCAAGGGAAAAGAAAAGGAGCATATAAATTCCAACATGGTCTCATAGTTGGGAGAGACCATCATTTGCTAATAGAAAGCACTACTCAAAACTCTAAATATTGTAACAAGAGTAGGCCTTCTGTTTAGCATATCTATATCCTATATGGGCTTTCCTGGTGGCTCAGCTGCTAAAAAATCCACCTGCAATTCTGGAGAGACCTGGGCTTCCCAGGTGAAGCTAGAGGTAAAGAACCCACCTACCAGTGTAGGAGATGTGAGATACAGGTTCTATCCCTGGGTAGGGAAGATCCCCTGGAGGAGGGCATGGCAATCCACTCCAGTATTTTTGCCTGGAGAATCCCCATGGACANACTAGCAATGCATAGGAATTCCAGTTTCTCCTCATTGTTGCCAACACTTATTTTCTGTTTTTTGTTTTGTTTTTAATAATAGCCATCCTGATTTCTACGAAACGGTGTCACTGTAGTTTTGATTTACACTTCTCTAATGACTAGTGATGTTGAACATCTTTCCATTTGCTTATTCACCATTTGTATATCTTTGGAGAAATACATATTCAGGTCTCTTGCCCACTATTAAATCAGTTCTTTGTTGCTGTTGAGTTTTAGGATTCTTTATATATTCTGAGTATTGATTCCATATCAAATAAATGATTTGTGAATACTTCCTCTCATTCCATTGTTTGCATTTTCACTCTTTTGATGTTGATGCTGGTGTTCGATGCACAAAAGTTTTTAATTTTGGTGAAATTTAACTTACCTGTTTTTCCTGCATTTCCTGTGCTTTAAATACCATATCCAAGAAAATCATTGCCAAATTCAATGCCCTGGAGTGTTTTTTGTTTTCCTCCCTTGTTTCTTTCTGAGGCTTTGGTAGTCTAAGCTTTTAAGTTTACATTTTTGTCCATTTTGAGTTCATTTTCACATATGATATAAATTAAGGGTCCAACTTCAGTTATTTTTAATTTTAATTTTTTGCTTGTGGATATCCAATTTTCCTAACACCATTTCTTGGAATGATTGTCCATTCCCCACTGAATGGTTTCTTACCCTTGTAGAAAATCAATCATCCAAATTTTGTGAGGAATTATTTCTAGGCAGTCTGATCTTTTCCATTGATCTAGATGTCTGGATTATGCCGGTACCACACTGCTTTGATTACCTTAGGTTTTAAAATAAGGAAGTGTGACACCTCTAACTTTCTTCCTTTTCAAGGTTTGTTTTTGGCTAGTCAAGATCCCTTGAAATTTTATAATAATTTTATAATAGATTTTCCTTTGCTTTAAAAAGAAAAATAATCTTTGGGTTTTTCATATAAATTGCACTGAATCTGTAGACATACTTTAGGTATTACTGACTTCTCAACATTAAGTTTTCCAGTCCATTGGATCTTTTTCCTTTTTGTGTGTGTGTGTATTAATTTCTTTCAGAAAGGATAATTTCCAGTGTACAAGGCTTTCATATGTATTTTAATATTTTTAATGCTCTTACTAAGTGAAATAGTTTCCTTAATTTCCTCTTACATTGTTCATTGTTAGTATCGATACATAGGCTACAACTAACTTTTGTGTATTTATTTGTATCCTGCAGCTCTGCTCAATTCATTCATTAGGTCTAGCAGATTTTGTGGAATCTTTAGTTTTCTACATATAAGATAGTGTCATCGGTGACCAGAGATAACTGTTTCCTTTTCAATTTGGATCTCTCTTATTTTTCTCTTTTATTTCTTTCTCTTGCCTAATTGCTCTCGCTAGAACTTTCACTACTGTGTTGAATAGAAGTGATGGAAGTGGACAACCTTATTCCTGACTTTAGTGTAAGAGCTTTCAGTCTTTAACCATTGAGCATTCTGGTTATTACTTTACATATCAACTTGACTGGGCTCTGAGGTACCCAGACATTTGGTCAGTCATTCTGGGTGTGGTTATGAGGGTATTTCTGGATGAGATTACACACAAGTCGGTAGACTGAGGAGAGCTGATTGCCCTTTCTGTTGTGAGTGGACATTATCAAATTAACTGAAGGAATGAATAGAACAGAAAGGCTGACCCAGCCATGAGTAAGGGGCATTTCTTCTGTCTGAGTGCTTTCGAGTTGGGGTATCATTTTTTTCCCCAGTCTTTGAAGAACTTGAGCTGAAGCAATGGCTTTTCCCAAGTCTTGAGCCTACTACCCTTCAGGCTGGAGCTACACCCTCATTTCTACTAGGACTCCGTGTTACCAACCACAGATCTTGGGACTTGTTACCTTCCATAATCACTTTACTCAATTCCAAGTAATAATAATGATAATACACATACATATGTTGGGGGTGTATGTAATTTCCTTGGATCTTCTCACCACAGCAGAAATTTGAAGCGATGGATGGGCCAGTGTTACAGCTCTGGGTTACAGCTTAGTTTTATTTAGAAAGCAAAGGAAAACACATCCTGGAGGCATGAGGGTAAGTCGACCCAAAAGACAAAAGACTGGGAGAGAGGAGAGCTGCCCGCCCTCCCCCTCCCTGCTCAATTTTTGCTCTTCTTTTTGTATGTTTTTTCCTCCTCCCCCTGGGCCTGCCCTGTGTAAACTGGGCTAGTCAGGAGGGCTGTTTGTTTTACCTGAGGTCCTCACTCTGGTCCTTGGACCTTCGCTTGTTCTGTTTTCTCGGGCTTTCCCCTTCTTCATCTTTAGCCACCACCATTCTGGACTCCTTTTTCCTAATCTAACTGCCTAACATTCCCCCCTCAAGAGATGGGAGGCCCAGTTCTTTGGGAATAGGGACATCGAGGTCTCTCTGGCTACTTCCTGCTGAACTGGGATGGTGAGAGGCATTGGGCCTCCCCCTCTTGCTAGTCTCAAGCCTCAGAGTCCTTATAGCGGTGTCCATCTAAGGGTGAGTGATGTTTTCCATGGTCAGCTGTAGTTTTATACATCCTTGTTGAACTGGCACTGCATGTTGTAGCTTGTGCACCTGGGCAGACACAAAATGGGTTAGACAATAGATAATACATGGAGCAGTCATAAGCAGCATCAATATGGTGATAACAGGGATTAGTAGGGGCATTAGCCAACTCCAAATTCCCTCTCACCAGGAGAAGGATTCCCCCAAAGAGATGTTGTAGCCACCCTGAGGACTCTCCAGATCATTCTTTGAGATCCTTTAGGATCTGAATGTTTTTAGGCTTTCTTTAATTAACAGGGAGGCCTGGTGTGCTCCCAATTCATGGGGTCGCAAAGAGTCGGACACAACTGAGCAACTGAACTGAACTGAACTTAGCAGGAGATATTTACCCAGAAACACGTCTCATTTAAGATGGCTCAAGTCCATCCTTGTTCAGGGATCAGGAGATCTATCTCCTGTCTGTTTTGGAGTACAACTCCCACCAAGCTGTGTTGGCTCTTTAATGCTATCCTGAGACATCTTATCCCCAGAAACTTAATTTTGGGGGTGTTCATTAGCATGGCACTCATTTGCAGTTCTGAATAGGTGTCTGAGATCTCCCAGGGTTCACAGGTGTATCGAGTGTCCTCTTCTGTTTTTTGTCATGGCTTGACTTGTGAGTAGTAAATCCAGGAGTATGTCCTGGTACCTTGATGGCTGTGGGTATAGAAAGTATTACAGGGTAGGGATCCTTCCATGTGGGCTGGAGTTGAGCCTTTGGGGACCAATCTTTCCAGACTTTAATTAGGACTTGAGTCCCTGGAGCATATAGTGGTGGCTCTTTAGAATCTTTTGGGTCCCTGTTGACACCCCACAAGCATATATTCTGTTGGAATTGCCCAATGGCCGTGGTATAAGACCAGAGGGACTGAGCCTCTGGATCTAGGAAGAGGTCATTGGCATAAACAAAAGGTCTCCCATATAGCATCTCATAAGGACTAAGACACACCTGTTCCTTAGGGGCAATCCGGGTACGAAGGAGAGCTATTGGTAAAGCCTCCTTCCATCTCAGGGAGGTCTCCTGGGTTATCTTTTTTATTGCTGATTTCAAGAGTTGGTTGGCTCTTTCTACTTTTCCTGAAGACTGAGGCCTCCAGGCACAATGGACATAATAAGTAATGCCCAATGCTTTAGACATCACTTGGGTGACTTTAGAAGTAAATGAGGTCCCATTGTCACTTTGTAGTGACCTGGGCAGACCAAATCTGGGAATGATTTCATGGAGCAGTATTTTTTACTACCTCCTCAGCCTTCTCAGTCTGGGTGGGAAAGCCTTCAATCCATCCTGTGAATGTATCTGTCATGACTAATAGTTACTTATGCTCTTGAGAAACTGGCATCTGGGTGAAGTCTATCTGCCAGCCCTCTCCTGGCCATGTTGTTGGATGGGCTGGGCCAGCTGGGGTCTTTGAGTTCCTTGGGGGTTGTTTAATTGGCAAGTGGGACAAGTGGGGACTACTTGCCTTATAGTCATTTGGAGGCCTGTTCCTCTGAAGGACCTTTCTAGTAATCTTTGGAGGGCCTTCTCCCCTAAATGAGTGGTGGCATGTCAGGAGTTAACCAACTTCCACTGGAGGTTCCTAGGCAGAAAAAGGAGTCCCTCCTTTTGGAACCACCCAATATGATCTTCTTGAAAGCCCTCACTCTTCGCTTTAAGAGTCTCACCTTCAGTATATGAGGGAGTTTCTGGCCAATTAGTCTGTGGAACTAAGGTAGCAACCCCTATTAGGACATTGTTCTGTAATGCTCTCTTAGCTGCCTGATCGGCTGCTTGGTTCCCTCATGCCACTTCCGTGCTCCCTTTTTGGTGTCCTTTACAGTGGGAGACTGAAACCTCGGTGGGCAGATGAACTGCCTCTAAGAGCCTTAGAATTTGGTCACCTAACTTGATTGGGTACCCTTGGGTGGTCAAGTGGCCTCTTTCTTTCCAAATAGCAGCATGTGCATGTAGCACCAGAAAGTCATACTTGGAGTCAGTGTAAATGGCTACTCTTTCTTTTTCCCAGCTCTAAAGCTCGAGTCAGGGCTATGAGCTCAGCTAATTGGGATGAAATACCTGGTGGCAAAGGTTTAGCCTCTATGGTCTCAAAATTGGAGACTACTGCATAGCCAGCTCTTCTTTTTCCATCCAAGACAAAGCTGCTTCCATCAGTGTACCAGATTTCCTTAGGATTGGTCAGAGGATCTTCTGAGAATCCCTCTCGGGATTTTGTTCAGTGGCCCAAAGTTTCTAGGTAAGCGTGAAAAGAGAGAGAGCCCTTGAGGATAGGCAGGAGGGTGGCAGGGTTAAGAACCTCACAAAGGGATATAGTGAGGCCTGGATTTTCCATCAGCATTACTTGATATCTGAGGATTCTTTGATCAGACATCCATAAATAGCTTCTCCCATTTAGGAGTTATTTTACTTCTTGGCTGGTAAAAATATAGTTAATTTGGCCTCCAAAAGAGAGTTTTAAAGTTTCTTCTATCAGGATTGCAATAGCTGCACAATTTTGAAGGCAAGCAGGCTAGCCTCAGGCAGTTGGGTCGAGCCTCTTGGATAAGTAAGCTACAGGTTGGGTCTCAGTTCCCAGCCTTTGAGTTAACAGAGCTATTACTTCTTTGTTATGGACATAAAGTTGGAATGCTTTTTCTGGGTCTGGCAACCTCAAGGCAGGTTCTTGAGTTAAGGGTGGTTTTAGTGTAGCCTGTGCCTTCTTTCGGGGAGTTTCCCACATCAGTGAGATTAAATCATCCTATCCCTTCAAGCTTTCATATAAGGACTGGGCAATTAGACTATAGTTGTATATCCAGATTCTACAATACCCAGTTAGCCCCAGGAAAGCTTGCAGTTGTTTTCAAGTCATGGGGGAGGGTAACTGGAGGATACCTTGTACTCAATCAGAGGACAGACTCCTGGACCTGTGTGTAATCTGAACTCCCAGGTAAGTAACCTTTGTCTCAACCATCTGTGCCTTAGCATGGGAGACTTTATATCCCCTCTAGGTCAAAAAGTTTAGAATATGAATTACATGTTTTGGGGCATTTTTCTCATCTGGAGAGCAGATTAGTAGGTCATCTATGTATTGCAATATTTTCCCATTAGGTCCCAGGTCCAGATCTAGGAGACCCCGGCTAAGAGCCTGCCCAAACAGATGGGGGCTATCTCTGAACCCCTGAGGTAATACTGTCCAAGTCATCTGTTGGTATTTTTCTCCTGAAGACTTCCACTTGAAGGTAAAAGATACTGGGATTCTTTAGCCAGTGGTATGCAAAAGTATGCATCTTTGAGATCCAAGACTGTAAAGCACTTGGCACTGGGTGGGATTCTCCCAAGATTACATAGGGATTGGGTACTATGGGATGTAGGGGGACTACAGTTTCATTTATGATCTGGAGATCTTGAACCATTTGCCAGGTCCTGTCCTTTTTCTTTACAGAGAAGATCAGTGTGTTATATGGTGAATTGGGGGGACCAATAGCCCACAGGCAAGGAATTTATTTATTAGAGGCTGTAGTCCTTCCTCGGAGAAGGCAATGGCACCCCACTCCAGTACTTTTGCCTGGAAAATCCCATGGACGGAGGAGCCTGGTGGGCTGCAGTCCATGGGGTTGCTAGCGACTGAGCGACTTCACTTTTACTTTTCACTTTCATGCATTAGAGAAGGAAATGGCAACCCACTCCGGTGTTCTTGCCTGGAGAATCCCAGGGATGGGGAAGCCCGGTGGGTTGCTGTCTATGGGGTTGCACAGAGTTGGACAGGACTGAAGCGACTTAGCAGCAGCAGTAGTCCTTCCTGAGCTTCTCTTCTGAGGGGGTATCGTTTATGGTTTGGAAACCGAGTGGGATCTCAGAGGACAGTGACAACCAGTTCAGCTTGGTGGGCTCGTCCAGGAGTCCTTTGGTCCCACACCTGGGGGTTAATTTTGTCCTCCCATAGGTATTGGTCCCTTCCTATTGGAGAGGGTGTAATGGGCTCTTCAGTAGTAACCAGGAGCTATAGGGCTCTAGGGGCTGAAAAGCTTCCCATCACAAGGGTGGTCTCCAGTTTAGTGAGTATATCTCTTCCCAATAAGGGAGTAAGATACTCAGGGACTACCAAAAACTGATGGGAAAATACTTGTCCATCCCAGCAACAAAGAAGTGCTCAGTGAATCTTTGTAATTGTTTTTCCTGTAGCACCCTAAATGGTACAGGTTTGGGAGGAGAAGGCTCTGGAGTAGGAGGTCAGGACAGAGTAGGTAGCCCCTATGTCAACCAAGAAATTCTCGGACCTACCTGCCACATTCAGTTGCACCCTTGGCTCCAGCCCCTTGATGGTTATCTGTGACAGGTGGGCTGGCTGGAGCAGGCCACTTCAGTCCTGTTGAACCATCGTGAGGGAAGGCTTGGCACTTGACCTTGAGGCTCTTGGTTCCCCAGGGAAGAGTGCCACCCAGTGTCCCAATTGATGGCATTTGTAGCAAGCTGTTTTGGAGACTTGTCATGGTTTAGACTGTCTTTGGCCCAATGTCCTGCCTGTCTGCTGATTAGGCATTTGCCTCATGCCTTGTCCTTCAAGGACTCTGAGTTTGCCATAGGGCTTCCCTGCAGGGCGTCCAGCATCTGGGCATTCTTTGTCTCTTTCCTTTTCTCCCTTTCCTGGGCCTTGGCATCCCTCTCCTGTTTTTTGTTATAAAAGGTATTGGTGGCTCTCTGGACCATCTCATCTAAAGAGGCAGCAGGGTCCTGCTGCTGTAGCTGTTGTAACTTTATCCTGATGTCTGGTGCACATTAGGGCAGGAATTTATCCTTTAAAATCACCTGTCCCTTGTAAGTGTCTAAGTCCAGATTGGTAAACTTTTGGAGGGCCTCTTTTAGCTTTTCCAGAAAGGAAATGGGGTTCTGGTTGGGCTCCTGAGTTATTGCTGAGACCCAGGCATAGCTGATTACTTTTTGCTGAGCTGCTTTCAGTCCTGTCTTTACACAGATCAGAAAATGATCCCTTTCCCAGGTGTGCTGGGGGTCATTATAATTCCAATTAGGATCTGAGGAGGGGACCGCAGTTTCCCCTGCTGGGTATTTATTGTTTGACATGTGAAGTCCCGTAGCATACCTTCGGGCTTCCTTTAAGACCCTAGCACGCTCAGGGTAAGATAAAGTTTGACTAAATATGACCATGATGTCCTTCCACGTCAAGTCAAAGGCTAAGGTAATGTATTGGAATGTATCTATATATTTGCCTGGTTCATCTGTGTAGCTTCCCAGGTTTTGTTTGATTTTAATTCTAAGAGGGAGAAGGGCTTATGGACCCAGGTTGGTCCGAATTCTCCTCCACTTTCAACTAAGGGACATTCTCAAGTTGGCTTTTGTGGATGGGGTGTTCCCTGATATGGGAGCATGTTTGGATAAAAGGAAGGAGCACCAGGCAACTCAGGAGCCATGGGAGGTGAGCCTTCACGGGGGATTCCTTCTCTTGGTTGTCTGTGCCTAACACCATTTTCCTTGTAGGCTCACTTTTAGGGTGTACAACAATCCCATGCTTAAGACAGAGTTCCTTCATATCCCTTAGTCAGAAGAAAATTCGGACATAGGGGATCTCTGTACATTTCCCTTGTCTTTTGCAGAATAAGTCTAACTGCAGGATCGTATTGTAATTTAAACTCCCATCCTCAGGCCAGTGTTCCTTGTGCCCCAGAGGATACCGTGGCCATGCTACGGTACAAAAGAATTTTAAGTGGCTTCTCCTTAGAGTTGGAGGATCAAACAGCTTTCAAGGATGCATCTCAAGGGCATCTGTTGGGAAGTGGATCGGTTATTTCCCATCTGAAACACAGTGATGACAGGGAGGAAAAGAAAAAGGAAAAAAACTAATAGGCCTCCTTCTATTTCCATGGTGGGACTTCCTTAGGGGTGAGTCTTTTTGTCGTTTATCCTACCCTGTACTGTTGCAACCTGAGAGCCAGGTGTCCCTAGGTCAGAGTGCAGATCCCCAGGCAGGGTGAGGCATGACTGCCTCCTGGAGATTGTCTCTGGGCAGGTCGAGGCAGGTAGGCCTCCTAAGAATTGGGTCCCCAGGCGGGCTGAGGCATGTCGACTTCCTGGGACCCCTGGACTGGAGGATCCCTGAGCAGGTTGAGGCATGACAACCTTTTGAGGATCAGATTTCTAGGCAGGTCGAACCAGGCTGACCTCCTGGGACCCCCAGACTGGAGTTGGACATCCCCAAGGTCTCCAGCGTGACCAGTGCTGGGTAGGATTACGGGGTTGTAACTCATTACTGGTTTGTCTACTGTGGATGGGAATAGATAACATGGTGTAAAGCAGTCCAAGTCTGTGCCCTGAGCCTGGGAACCTGGTGAAACGGCCATAAGGCTTGTCCTCTTATTGTTTTGAGGAAATTTAAGTCACTGATTTCCTCCCGTAGTCCTTCATAAGAACAGCTCAGGCTGTTTCCAATGGTAAACATCTCATTGTCATAGACCCACTTTAGGTAATAACAGAAATAATGACAAAGGAGTGGATTATCTGGTCCTGTTAGGGGTGTTCAGTTCAGTCATTCAGTCGTGTCTGACTCTTTGCGACCCCATGAATCGCAGCACGCCAGGCCTCCCTGTTCATCACCATCTCCCGGAGTTCACTCAGACTCACGTCCATCGATTCCGTGATGCCATCCAGCCATCTCATCCTTGGTCGTCCCCTTCTCCTCCTGCCCCCAATCCTTCCCAGCATCAGAGTCTTTTCCAATGAGTCAACTCTTCTCATGAGGTGGCCAAAGTACCAGAGTTTCAGCTTTAGCATCATTCCTTCCAAAGAAATCCCAGGGCTGATCTCCTTCAGAATGGACTGGTTGGATCTCCTTGCAGTCCAAGGGACTCTCAAGAGTCTTATCCAACACCACAGTTNGTGGCCAAAGTACCAGAGTTTCAGTTTTAGCATCATTCCTTCCAAAGAAATCCCAGGGCTGATCTCCTTCAGAATGGACTGGTTGGATCTCCTTGCAGTCCAAGGGACTCTCAAGAGTCTTCTCCAACACCACAGTTCAAAAGCATCAATTCTTCATCACTCAGCTTTCTTCACAGTACAGCTCTCACATCCATACATGACCACATCTACCCAAAAACCTGCATGTGGATGTTTATGGCAGCTTTGTTTATACTGACCAAAACCTGTAAGCAACCGAGATGTCCTTCAGTAGGTGAATGAAGATATAATCCAGAAAATAGAATATTATTCAGTGCTAAAAGGAATGAGCTATCAAGTCATGGAAAGACATGGAAAAATCTTAAAATGTGTATTAATAAGTGAAAGAAGCCAACCGGAAAAGGCATATGATTTCAATGATATGACATTCTGAAAAACATAAAACAATGAGGATAGTAAAGATTAATGGTTGCCAGAAGTTTCGAGGAGTGAGGGATGAATAAGCAGAGCATAGAGGATTTTAAGGGTGGTGAAATTCTGTATAATACTGTAATGGTAGATGCATATCATTATACATTTGTTCAAACCCATAGAATATATATCATCCAAACTGAACTGTAAGGTAAATTGAACCTTGGGTGATGATGTGTCAGTGTAGGTTTATTGATTGTAGCAAATCTCCCCTCTGGTGTGGAATGTTGATAGGGGGGCTGTGCATGTGTGTAGGAATAGTGTACATGGGAACTCTGTTCCCAGTTTTACTGTGAACTCAATACTGCTCCAAATAATAGTCTATCTTTAAAAAGTTCTGAAACTAGCCAGTGGTTTTGGATGTGCAACACAATATACTAAAAACCTGTTGAGTTGTGAATTGTGAAATACAAATTGAATGCTATGTGAATTATGTTTCAGCCTTAAAATAGAGCATGTTCCAAGAACATTATGTAGATAGAATCAAACAGTATGCTACCTTTTGAGACTGGATTTTTTTCACTCAGCAAAATTTCTAGAGGTTCAGTCAGATTGTAGCTTCTATTATTGCTCATTCCTCTTTGTTGCTGAGCAGTATTCCATAGTATGGATATACCACAGTTTATTTGACCATTCACCTGTTAATGTCTGGGTATTTTCAGTTGGCTATTTTGAACAAATCTGCTGTAAACATTTTGGGTATAGCTTTTTAAATAAACATGTGTTCTCATTTCTCTGGGATAAGTGCTTAAGAATATAGCTGTTGAGTTGCAATTGCATGTTAGCTTTATAACAAACTGTAAAGCTGTTTTTCAGAGTGGCTGTACCATTTTACATTACAACGCGGCAATGTGTGAATTATGTATGTTCTCACCAGCGTTTGGTTTTGTTATGACTTTTTATTTTAGCCATTCCAGTATGTATGTAGTGATATAGCATTGTGGTTTTAACTTGAACTTCCTGATGTTTAATGATATTGAACATCTTTTTATGTGCTTGTCATGCTATACTCAGTTGCTCAGTTATTTCTGACTCTTTTACAACCCCATGGACTGTAGCCTGCCAGCCTCTTCTGTCCATGGGATTTCCCAGGCAGGAATAGTGGAGTAGGTTACCATTTTCCTCTCCAGGGGATCTTCCTGCCCTGATAATAAACCCAAGTTTCCTGCATTGGTAGGCAGATTCTTTACCACTGAGCCACCAGGAAACCCCTTTTATGTGTCCATTCTTTCCTAAATATAGCATTTAACCAAGTTTCTAGATCTATGTTATAGGAAATAGGAAAAAGAAATAAGATAAATGATATCTTGGGGAAGCAATTGGTCAAATTCAGAATGTGGGGCGTTCTGTGGGTCATATGTCCTAATTTCCACAAGTCAGTGCCTTGCTAGGGGGAGCAGGGTGGAGAGGGGAGGAACTGTGTGAGGAGACTTAAAAAGTGAAAAAGACTTAAGATAAATAATAACTAGATACAGTATATGGGTTGGCTTGGATTTTGATTTGAACAAACCAAAAAAATAAACAGAAAAAGGATCTTTGAGACAATTGGGGAAACCTGAGTATGGACAAGTTATTAGGCATTTCTAAAGAGTTATTGTTAATTTATTTCAGTTTGTTAATGGTATGTTTATATAAGAAGAAATTCTTGTCAGAGATTAATATTGAACTATTTACAAAGCAATGATATATCTAGAACTTGTTTTTGAATACTCTAGCCAAAAAAAGAAAAAAGTAGGAGTGGAGTAGAAGAGTAGGGAAACAAGATTGGGAAAATATTGATAATTGTTGAAGGTGACTGATGACTTCCTGAGGGTATGTTTCAATAATCTTCTTTTCGTGTTTGATGTTTGGAATTTTCCATGACAAAATATTCAGAAAAACTATTTATGGAAATAATATTTTATATTTTAAAATAAAATGTGAATAGTTGACTGCTCAGAAGGCAGTTGTAGTTTTCTACTATTCAGCCTTTATGAAAAAATACCTGATTCTGGAGGACAAATGACTAAAGTTTTGTTTTTTTATTTAGGCAGAAGAAAACAAAAGATTGAGGCAGCTCCAGCTTGAACAAGAAGAAAAATTAGCTACGGAACTGGCAAAACTAAAACGTGAAAGTCTAAAGGATGAAAAGTTGAGGCAACAAGTAAGAGAAAACAGGTATTTTGACTTCCAAAACCTTTATTTATTTAGTCTTTATCTTTAAAGTTTTATGTAATGCTTATCACCTAAGAGTGAAATTTCTTTCTTTATATCATTGTACTTAGTTAATATTTTGACTGGAAATAGTGCTTTAAATCCTATATATATGTGTGTGTGTGTGTATGTATACTTTCATTTGAGAAAAGAGGTCATATTCATAGAAATAAAGTGATAATATTTGAGGTGTAAATTAATATCAATTCCCTCTTCTCTTTTCTCTAAAGATAATTTTTTAAATGACCTCTTTTAAAAAAAAGTAGACTCATGAATCTAACTCTTAAAATTATATTAGGCGTCACCTAAGATTTCTCTTATGCCCCTACATAAATTTCCTACAGTATTTCTGGAAGATGACTGGTCATCTGTGGTTCAGCATGTCTAGTGACTATAATGGAAACTTTCTTTTTCATTCAGCTCTTTGAATACTCCTTTTTCCTCTGTTGTTTCAAAGTTAATTTCCCTGTAATTTCCAGGCAGTTGTCTTAGTTCTGTTATCTGACTGAAAAAGAAATAGAGTTCTTCAGGACATCCTTTCCTATCCCCAGGTGGCTCAGTGGTAAAGAATCTTTCATCTGTTCCTTAGATAGCGTGACTTCAAGCTTCTTCCCCATCCTGATTTTCTTCTGTAGATGTGACTTAGACTTTTAATGTTCCTTAACAAAATATTGGGGGCTTTCCTGATGGCTCAGCAGTAAAGAATCCACCTGCCAATGCAGGAGACGGATTCAATCCCTGGGTCAGGAAGATCTACTGAAGGAGAAAATGGCAACCCATTTCAGTATTCTTGCCTAGAAAATCCCATGGACAGAGAAGCCTGCCGGACTACAGTCCATAGGGTCACAGAGTCAGATGCGACTGAGTACAGACAATCAAAATCCTGCTCCCACAATTATGTGTAATACTCTAGGGTGTTGTTCACTACCCCTAATAGTGAGACTATTAACCACATTGTTCTGGAATATGTTCCTTAATGTTGCCTAAGGTTACTTTTCAGTGGCAGCCTATCACACTGTTGATTAAAACTAAGGCTAACTAAATGCCCATTCTGTACTTACATTGCTGCTGCTGCTGCTAAGTCACTTCAGTCGTGTCCGACTCTGTGCAACCCCATAGACGGCAGCCCACCAGGCTCCCCCTGTTCCTGGGATTCTCCAGGCAAGAACACTGGAGTGGGTTGCCATGTCCTTCTCCAATGTACGAAAGTGACAAGTGAAAGTGAAGTCCCTCAGTTGTGTCCGACTCTTCGCGACCCCATGGACTACAGCCCACCAGGCTCCTCCATCCATTGGATTTTCCAGGCAAGAGTACTTACATAGTTGAGTATATTTAGAATTTACTTTGATAGTTGTTACATTTTATCTTGACTGAACAAGGCTTCTATAGAATATTATATGACCCATGGATGAGCTTCAGAGGTTTTTGAGCTTTAAATTACATGTAAATATATTTGGCAAATACACCCGTGTGTATTTTTCTGTGTCCACAGCTTCTATCAAATTCTCTAGGAGTTACTATTCTTAAAAAATATATATTTAAAATGACTGCTAGTGTCTTTGTAGTGTTCTAGTCT
The DNA here is from genome assembly GCA_006410875.1 of Neotragus pygmaeus. NCBI lineage: Eukaryota > Metazoa > Chordata > Mammalia > Artiodactyla > Bovidae > Neotragus > Neotragus pygmaeus. Next base: position 94,899 of record SJYV01026877.1, on the reverse strand, counting down.
CAGGCTATCTTTTTTGATCCTAATTCTCCAATCATTGTTAGTTATCATGATACTTTTATGTTATCTGAAGATGAAATAAATGTTCTGTTACTTCATGGCTTTAACTCATTGATAATAAGAATTAAATGCAGGAGCTTTGTAGTAGTTGCAAACTACTTGATTCAGATAGATGCTCCCTCTCAGAACAGACTATCTGGAGAAGGTATAAAAATAAGACATGGGAGAGGAAGGAAACCAGAATAGTGAGCCTGGCATTTGTAGCTGCATTTCTTATGGAAGTTTTTGCAGGTGGCACAAGTATGGCTAAAAGTTAAGTGAAGGTGAGCTTGACAAGTAAGCATTTTACATGATACATGCTTGAGAATTTTCTACTTTAGTGTATGTTTTACTTTAATAATCCAGAAGCTAATTAGATTTTACTGGATAGATACAGATGAAGAGATACTATGTGAGCAGATCAGTTGAACATATCCAGAATAAGCATAGAGAAACAAAAGGATAGAAGAATACAAAAGAGAGCTTAAAAGGGATAAGGGCTGTGCTGACAAGTTCTACCAGATGTATAATTCTGGTTCTGGTAGTAGAAATGAATGTGGATGATGCAGAAATGCAATATTCAAAGAGATACAGGCTGCGAATTTCCAAAAATAGTAAAAGACATAAAGTCACAGGTTAAGACATAATAAATAATTAAAAACATATTTATGCTTGTTGTAGTCAAACTTTCAAAATCTAACAATGGAGAAAAATCATAAAAATTCACAAGAGTAGCCACACAAAAAAGACTGTTGCCTTCAAAGGAACAATATTAAAAAGTCTGACTGAACTTTGAGCAGCGATGTTAGAAGATGGAAGACAGTGGATTTAAAGGGCCGAAAGAAAATAATAGCCCAATTAGAATTCTGTACATTGTGGGAATTTTCTTAAAATGTAAGACAAAAGTCATGTGTTGTGTATTCTTTCAAATAGAGTATGTTTCTTCTCAGCATGGTAAAATAGTGACCGACATGGAGAATGGACCATTATCTGATCAGTGTACTCATCTGCAGATTGGCAGGTTTAAATTCAAGGAAGTGTTTGCTTTAGTCCTTGAAATGTATCTGAAATAATTGAAAATCATCTCAATCATGATTAGGCTCTTCTAACTTAATTTTTAAAACCCAGGGCAAATTTTTAAGAATCATTGAAATTTATTTTGAAAAGTTCAAGTTCAGAAGTCATGAGACTTTTATTTTGAACACATGATTTTGTTTAATTCAAAAAGATATTTAAAAGTTTAATTTTTTCACAACTTGTGACTGGAATTGAGAAACTGTCTAGTTTTAGAAATCCCTTTTTAATTACACTGTTAGTCAATAATTACAATTAGTAACAATTAGTTATTAGAATTAATTGTATAATTATGACTGCAATTTATAGTTCTTAAATAATTGACTCATTGGAAAAGACTCTGATGCTGGGAGGGATTGGGGGCAGGAGGAGAAGGGGGCAACAGAGGATGAGATGGCTGGATGGCATCGCTGACTCATCACTGGGAGTTGGTGATGGACAGGGAGGCCTGGTGTGCTGCGATTCATGGGGTCGCAAAGAGTCGGACATGACTGAGCGACTGAACTGAACTGAGCTATAGATTATATGGGGCTTCCCTGTGGCTCAGAGGGTAAAGCATCTGCCTGCGATGCAGGAGACTCAGGTTCGATCCCTGGGTGGGGAAGATCCCCTGGAGAAGGAAATGGCAACCCACTTCAGTATTCTTGGCTGGAGAATCCCATGGACCGAGGAGCCTGGTGGGCTACAGTCCACGGGGTCGCAAAGAGTTGGACATTACTGAGTGACTTCACTTTCATAGATTATATAGTTAACCTATAGCTTCATGAAAACAAAAACAAGTACCTTGTTTATAACTTGTATTAGTTCAGCAAAAACTAGCTCAAAGAAGAGTCAGAGACAGCCTTTCCTTGTTAAATGTACAGCCAATTCCTTGCCAATCCCAGTATGATTATAGTCCAGACTGATAATCAAGATGTTAATTACATAAAGATGAGATGGATTTTAAAAATAACATTTTTAGTCAAACAAAGCAGAGACTTGATTACTGATAACCCTGCATTAGGGAAATACTAGTAGTTGTTCTGGAGGTAGAAGAATAGTCCCAACATTAATTTCAGAACCTCTGGGAGGCAAATGTGTAGTAACGCTAGGTGAAATTTGAATGTGTTAATCATTTATTGGAATGATTGGATTTGGGATTTAAAATATATAAAGAGTTAAAAACATTGTTGTTGGTCATTCACTAAGTCATGTCTACTCTGAACTGTGGCACACAGTGAATATCCTTGCCGTCCAAGGAACTCTCAAGAGTCTTCTCTAGCACCAGAGTTTGAAAGCATCAATTCTTTGGTGCTCAGCCACCTTTATGGTCCAGCTCTCTTTATGGTCCAGTCTCCGTACATGACTACTGGAAAAACCACAGCTTTGCCTATATGGACCTTTGTTGGCAAAGTGATGTCTGTGCTTTTTAGTACACTGTCAAGGTTTGCCATAGATTTTCTCCCAAGAGCAAGACTCTTCGTGTCTGCAGTCTCCATCCACATTGATTTTGGACTCCTCCCAAATAATGTCACTGTTACATTTTTCCCCCCTCTATTTGCCATCAAGTGATGGTATCAGGTGCCATGATCTTAGTTTTTTGATTGTTTTAAGCCAGCTTTTTCACTCTCCTCTTTCACCTTCAATAAGAGGCTCTTTAGTTACTCTCTACTTTCTGCCATTAAAGTGGTATCATCTACATACCTGAGGTTGTTGGTATGTCTTCTGGCAATCTTGATTCGAGCTTGTGAGTCATCCAGTCCAACATTTAGTTACAATGTACTCTGCATATAAGTTAAGCAGGGTGACAGTATACAGCTTTGACATACTCCTTTCCCAATTTGGAACCAGTCTGTTGTTCCATGTCCAGTTCTATCTGATGCTGCTTGTCCTGCATACAGGTTTCTCAGGAAGCAGGTAATGTGGTCTGGTATTCCAATCTCTTTAAGAGTATCCCACAGTTTGTTGTGATCCACACAGTCAAAGGCTTTAGTGTAGTCAATGAAGCAGAAGTAAGTGTTTTTTGGAATTCCCTTGTTTTGTTTTGTTTTGTTTTTCCTGTGATCCAGCATATTTTGATGATTTGATTTCTGGTTCCTCTGCCTTTTCTAAATCCAGCTTGTGCATGTGGAAGGAAGTTCTTGGTTCACGTACTGCTGAAGCCTAGCTTGAAGGATTTTGAGTTTTATCTTGCTGGCATGTGAAATGAGTGCAGTTGTGTAGTAATTTGAACATTCTTTGGATTTGCCTTTCTTTGGGATTGGAATGAAAACTGACCTTTTCCAGTCCTATGGCAACTGCTGAGTTTTCCAANTGGTTCACGTACTGCTGAAGCCTAGCTTGAAGGATTTTGAGTTTTATCTTGCTGGCATGTGAAATGAGTGCAGTTGTGTAGTAATTTGAACATTCTTTGGATTTGCCTTTCTTTGGGATTGGAATGAAAACTGACCTTTTCCAGTCCTATGGCAACTGCTGAGTTTTCCAAATTTGCTGGCATATTGAGTGCAACATGTTAACAGCATCACCTTTAGGATTTGAAATAGCTCAGTTGGAATTCCATCAACTCCACTAGCTTTGTTTGTGGTAATGCTTCATAAGGCCCACTTGACTTCACACTCCAGAATGTCAGGCTCTAGATGAATGATCACCCCATGGTGGTTACCTGGTCATTAAGAGCTTTTTTGTACAGTTATTCTGTGTATTCTTGCCACCTGTTCTTAATATCTTCTGCTTCTACTAGGTCCTTGATGGTTTTGTCCTTTATTGTGCCTGTCTTTGCATGAAATGTTCCCTTGGTAGTTCCAGTTTTCTTAAAAAAATCTCTAGTCTTTCCCATTCTGTTGTTTTTCTCTATTTCTTTGCATTGTTCACTTAAGAAGGCTTTCTTGTCCCTCCTTGCTCTTCTCTGGAACTCTGCATTCACTTGGGAATATCTTTCCCTTTATCCTTTGCCTTTCACTTCTCTTCTTATCTTAGCTATTTGTAAGGCCTCATCTGACAATCACTTTGCCTTCTTGCATTTCTTTTTCTTGGAGATGGTTTTGGTCACTACCTCCTGTACAGTGTTATGAACTTCCATCCATAGTTCTTCAGGCACGCCGTCTACCTGATGTAGTCCTTTGAATTTATTTGTCACCTCCATTGTATAATAAGGGATTTGATTTAGGTCATACCTGAATGGCCTAGTGGTTTTCCCTACTTTCTTCAGTTTGAGCCTGAATTTTGCAAAATGGAGCTGATGATCTAAGCCACAGTCAGCTCCAGGTCTTGTTTTTGCTGGCTGTATAGAGCTTCTCCAACTTCAACTGCAAAGAACTCATTGTTCAATCACTCATTCACGTCCACCTCTTTGCAACCCCATGCACTGCAGCAAGCCAAGCTTCCCTGTCCTTCACCATTTCCTGGAGCTTGCTCAAATTCATGTCCATTCAGTCAGTGGTGCCATCCAATCATCTCATCCTCTGTCATCCCCTTCTCTTCCTGCCTTTAATCTTTTCCAGTGTCAGGTCTTTTCTAATGAGTCAGCTCTTCACACCAGGTGGCCAGAGTATCAGAGCTTCAGCTTCAGCATCAGTTCTTCCAATGTACGTTCAGGATTGATTTCTTTTAGGATTGACTGGTTTGATCTCCTTGCATTCCAAGGGACTCTCAAGAGTCTTCTTCAACACCACAGTTCAAGCAACAATTCTTTGGCCATTAGCTTTCTTTTTGGTCCAATTCTCCCATCCATACATGGGATGGGAAAAACCATACCTTTGACTAGATGGACCTTTGTTGGCAAAGTGATATCACTGCCTTTTAATATGCTATCTAGCTTTTTTCATAGCTTTTCTTCCAAGGAGCAAACATCTTAATTTCACAGCTGCAGTCACCATCTGCCATGAATTTGGAGCCCTAGAAAATAAAGTCTGTCACTGTTTCCATTGTTTCCCCATCTTTTTGCCATGAAGTGATGGGACCAGGTGCCGTGATCTTGGTTTTTTGAATGTTGAGTTTTAAGCCAGCCTTTTCACTGTCCTCTTTCACCTTCATCAAGAGGCTCTTTAATTCCTCTTCAATTTCTGCTATAAGGGTGGTGTCATCTGCATATCTGAAGTCATTGATATTTCTCCCAGCAAGCCCGATTTTAGCCTGGCATTTCTCGTGATGTACTCTGCATATCAGTTAAATAAGCAGGGTGACAATATACAGCCTTGATGTACTCCTTTCACAATTTTGAGCTGGTCTGTTGTTCTATGTCTGGTTCTGACTTTTGCTTCTTGACCTGCATACAAGTTTTGCAGAAGGCAGTAAAGTGGTTTGGTATTCCCATCTTTATAAGAATTTTCCACAGTTTGTTGTGATCCACACAAAGGCTTTAAGGTAGTCAATGAAGCAGAAATAGATGTTTTTCTGGAATTCTCCTGGTTTTTCTATGATCCAGTGAATGTAGGCAGTAAGCCATAGTCAATTCCAGGTCTTGCTTTTGCTAACTGTATAGAGCTTCTGCATCTTCAGCTGCAAAGAATATAATCAGTCTGATTTCAGTACTGACCAACCGATGATGTCCATGTGTAAAGTCGTCTCTTGTGTTATTGGAAGAGGGTGTTTGCTATGACCAGTGCATTTTCTTGGCAAAGTTCTGTTAGCCTTTCCCCTGCTTCATTTTGTACTCTAAGGCCAAACTTGCCTGTTATACCAGGTATCTCTTCACTTTCTGCTTTTGCATTCCAGTCCTCTATGATGAAAAAAACATCTTTTTTTTTGGTGTTAGTTCTAGGAGGTCATGTAGGTCTTCATAGAATCATTCAACTCCATCTTCTTCAGCAAAACTGTGATGTTGAATGGTTTGCCATGAAAATGAACAGAGATCAGTCTGTCATTTTTGAGATTGTACCCAAGTACTGCATTTTGGACTCATTTGTTAATTATGAGGGCTACTCCATTCCTTCTAAGGGATTCTTGCTCACAGCAGTAAAATAATGGTCATCTGAATTAAATTCGCCCAGTCCTGACCATTTTCATTCACCGATTCCTAAAATGTTGATGTTCACTCTTGCCATTTCCTGTTTGACTACATCTAATTTACCTTGATTCATGAACCTAACATTCTAGGTTCCTATGCAATATTGTTCTTTACAGCATTGGATTTTACTTTCACTACCAGACACAACCACAACTGGGCATAATTTCCACTTTGGCTCAGCCTCTTCATTCCTTCTGGAGCTGTTTCTTTGCTCTTCCCCAGTAGTATATGGAACAGCTACTGTCTAGCAGGGACATGCCCTTCAGCCATTCAGTGTAGCTGGGTGACATGAACTATAACAAAAGTCAGGTAGGAAGTACATACATGGAGTTAAAGTGTCAATAATCTTTTATTATTTAGTAAAAAATAATGAAGAAATTTTATTAGACTTTAAACAAACATATTTCTGTAATAAAAATTGGAAAAGAATATATAATTAACAAATTCATGGAGGGAAAATGTTAAAAAGCAATTGATGAAGCTGTGCAGGCAAGAGTTAACCTAGCACACTAGAGACTAATATCTTTAGGAAGTCCTGCTATAGCAAGTTTGGTCCTTGGCTGATATCTGGAAATTTGTATTTCTACCACTCTTTGATAAGAGTGCCTAAATTGTTTGGAGAAACAGTACAGTTTATGCTGAACTCTGTTTCTTCCCGTAGTCAGTAATTTGGTGTTGAGTTGGCAGAGGATACGTGCATGACCAGCTCCTAATAAAAACTGGGGGCCCTGAGTCTCTAGTGCGATTTCCTGGAGACAGTTTTCACATATTGTTACAACTCATTGCTCGGGAAATTAAGTGTGTCCAGCGTTACTCCACCAGGGAGAGGACTTTTGGAAACTCGCAGCTTATTTCCTCGACTTTGCCCACATGCTTTTCCTCCATTCTGATTCTGCTCTGTATTTCACTATGATTTATTACAGTGAAATAATAAATACAAATCATATCCATAGACTTAATATAAATTATATCCAAATAATATAAATCATATCAATGAGTATAACTATATGATGAGTCCTGTGGATCCTCCAAGTGAGGGATCAAATCCAGGGGTGTGGTGTGGTATTGGGGACTCTGAACATAGAGACAAGAAGAAGAGAGAACACAAAACATGTAGGACAAATAGAAAATACTAAGACTATACATTTAAACCTGGCTATATTTGTAGTTTTAATAAACATATTTGAATGATTTATGAACAATGACATGTGTTATGTCAGAGCAGATCAACAGATTTTCAACACATTTAATTCATAGCTATTGTTTTCTGACNCATTTAAACCTGGCTATATTTGTAGTTTTAATAAACATATTTGAATGATTTATGAACAATGACATGTGTTATGTCAGAGCAGATCAACAGATTTTCAACACATTTAATTCATAGCTATTGTTTTCTGACCACAGTGGAGTTAAACTAGATACACAATAACCCCCCCCCAAAAAAAAAACTAGACAGTCTTTGTATGATTAGATATTTTGAAATATGCTTTTAAATAACCCCAGACCAAAGAAGTAATCAAAATTGAAATTAGGAAGTGTTTTTAACTAAATGATCATGACAGTGCCACAGATTAACAGTTGTAAGATTGGAGTGACATCTAGGAACTAATGTAGAAGCAGCTCCAAGTTTCTGCCCTTTCAATCAAACTAGCAGAAACTGTCAGGAGCAACTTTGTAAGAACTCTGAACAACAAAGTTTTATAGTAACCAAGTGAATGCTGAAACAAAAAAAAAGTAACTTAGCAATGGTAGCAAAAGTTTGTAGTGTTTTTACTTGTCCTTGCTCCATCCTCTCCCTGCCCTGAGGAAGTCTTGAAGGTAGCAACCCATACTGTGAGTACTGGTTCTGGAAGAAGAAAAGCAGATATTACACATTATTGTGTCTGTATATTCTAACTTACCTGGGAACTACCTGAAGGACTGACAGAAGGTGCTAATCTATGTTTCTCCTAATTCAGAAATCAGACCAGAAAAGTAAATTGTATCTCTGGTTAAGATTTAAGTTCCAGAGTATATAAAGGATTTCTATAATTCAGCAACAGAAGACAAACCAATTAANTCTTCTGTCCCTGGGATTCTCCAGGCAAGAACACCAGAGTGGGTTGCCATTTCCTTCTCCATTGCATGAGGGTGAAAAGTGAAAGTGAGGTCGCTCAGTCTTGTCCAACTTCGTGATCCCATGGCCTTGGGCAGTACTCATCAAATGCTTCAGAGCTGGCGCGAGGCTCAGAGCCTTTATATATACCCCGTCGGTGCAGTGCCTCATAAGACACTCATTCATCTGACAGAGATTTATCAAATGCCAACAGTATCAAGCACTGTGTTCGCCACTGGGCGGGCCTCCCACTTAGAGAGAGGGAAACAACAATTACAATGTGTCCTGATAAGTGCTGTGATAAAAGCATTCACGGGCTTTTGTGTGAAGCCCAACACCAGAAGGCCAGGCAAGAAAGGACTCTTTGCAGAGCTGTGTGACCTTCACGGGGCGTATCAGTGCAAATCCTGGCAGAGGGGTGTTTGGGAACTGCATGGTGTTTCATGTCCAGGGAAAGGGTGCTTGCCCTTCTTTTTTCAATAAAATAGCAAATCTTCTTTATTTTACGTCCTAAATATATTCAAAACCTATCCACTTCTCTTTCCTAATACGACCACTGTTGTCCAGACCTTCATCTCTTAACCTGAATTATTTTCCTTGGCATACTAATTGTTCTCTGTCCCCACTCTTGTTAAGGATAATTTATTCTCTTCTTAGCAGCCAGGATTATTGGTTAAAAAGCAAATCAGATCATGCTCAAACCCTTCATCAGCTATCCACTGAACTTNAGTCATGTCAGACTCTTTGTGACTCTATGGACTGTAGTCCTCCAGGCTCCTCTGTCCTTGGAATTCTCCAGGCAAGAATACTGGAATAGGTTGCCATTTCCTTATCCGGGTATCTTACCGACCCAGGGATCAAACCCACATCTCTTGTGTCTCCTGCATTGGCAGGCGGGTTCTTTACCATTAGCGCCACCTGGGAAGCCCAACATTAGTTATTAGGCAAGTGCACATCAGAACCACAAAGAGATACCATCTTAACACCTGTTGAATAACTGTAGTGAGACTAATGGAAAGTAAGTGTTGGTGAAGATGTGGCCAAATTGGAACCTTCAGATACTGTTAGTAAGAAAGTTAAATGGTGCACTGTGGAAAATAGTGGCAATTTCTCAAAAAGTTAAACATAGAATTACCATATGATCAGCAATTCCACACTTAGGTATACACTCAAGAGAACTGAAAAACAGGGACTCAGATACTTGTATGCCAATATTCTGTGCAGCTTTATTCACAGTAGCCAAAAGGTAGAACCCAGCTAAGTGTCTATCAAACGATGAGTAAATAAATGAATTGTGGTATATACATACAATGGAATATTGCTCAGTTATAAAACGGAATGAAGCTCTGATACATGCTGCAGTATGGTTGAACCTTGAAAAACATTATCCTAAGTGAAGTAGGTGCAGAATACATCANGTCTATCAAACGATGAGTAAATAAATGAATTGTGGTATATACATACAATGGAATATTGCTCAGTTATAAAACGGAATGAAGCTCTGATACATGCTGCAGTATGGTTGAACCTTGAAAAACATTATCCTAAGTGAAGTAGGTGCAGAATACATCATGCGAAATGCCAGGCTGGGTGAAGCCCAAGCTGGAATCAAGATTGCTGGGAGAAATATCAATAACCTCAGATATGCAGATGACACCACCCTTATGGCAGAAAGTGAAGAGGAACTAAAGAGCCTCTTGATGAAAGTGAAAGAGGAGAGTGAAAAATCTGGCTTAAAGCTCAACATTCAAAAAACAAAGATCATGGCATCTGGTCCCATCACTCCATGGCAAATAGATGGGGAAACAATAGAAACAGTGACAGACTTTATTTTTTGGGCTCAAAAATGACTGCAGATGGTGACTGCAGCCATGAAATTAAAATAAGCTTACTCTTCGGAAGAAAAGCTGTGACAAACCTAAACAGCGTGTTAAAAAGCAGTGACATCACTTTACCAACAAAGGTCTGTCTAGTCAAAGCTATGGTTTTTCTAGTATTCATGTATGGATGTGAGAGTTGGACCATAAAGGTCCAGTAAAGAAAGTTGAGCACTGAAAAATTGATGCTTTTGAACTGTGGTGTTGGAGAAGACTCTTGAGAGTCCCTTGGACTGCAAGGAGACCCAACTAGTCCATCCTAAAGGAAATAAGTCCTGAATATTCATTGGAGGGACAGATGCTGAAGCCTAAGCTCCAATACTGTAGCCACCTGCTGTAAAGAACTGACTCATTGAAAAGACCCTGATGCTGGGAAAGATTGAGGGCAGAAGGAAAAGGGAAAGATAGAGGATGAGATTGTTGGATCGATGGACATGAGTTTGAGCAAGCTCTGGGAGTTGGTGATGGACAGGGAAGCCTGGTGTGCTGCAGTCCATGGAGTCGCAAAGAGTCTTAACACGACTGAGTGACTGAACTGAAGTGAAGCCAGAAACAAAAGGACAAAGACTATGTAATTCCCCTTAACATGAAATATACAGGGACAGATTTACAGAAACAAAAAGTAAACTAGAGGATAAGGGATGAATGGGGAGTTATTGCTTAAATAGGTAAAGCACTTCTTTTAGGGAGAAAATTTTTGGAAATAGTGTTGATAGTTGCTGAGCATTATGAATGTAATAACACCACTGAATTGTACACTTAAATTGATTAAAAAGGCAAATATTTTAAATATATATTTTACCACAATAAAAAATTATAGGATTAAAAAAAATGTATCCCCATAAGTAGCTAAAGCTGTTTCCTTGAGGCTAGCATATAATCTAAAAGGACTATTAGGAAAGAACACTCCATCTGGAATTATTTGAAAACAAAGAGAAAATTCCCATCTGGAATGATTTAAAATAATGTAATAGATACAGATAAGAACAGAAATGATTGTTTAGAATGTAAACATAAGGTAGAATCAACAAAGCCAAAGATTGTGCCTTTAAAAAAGCCAATAAAATTGGCAGTCTCTGGCAAGAATAATAAAGTATTAAAGAGAATGCACAAATAGCCAGTTCTAGGAATGGATAATGGGATAATGGATAACTTTAGATTGTACAAATGGGAGATCACTGTAGATCATAGGATATTGTGAGCAATTTAATGTGAATTTGAAAATTTAAGTAAATAAGCACATTTACTAAGCTGACTGGCTTAGTAAAATTGGAAATTGGCTCTGTAATGCCACTTTTGTCAAAAGTAAGTGTGCATATGTGTATAGATCTGTTTTTGGATTTTTCTATCCTATCCTTCCTCAACTGGAGTTCCATAATGGGATTAAGCTTCACAGAAAGTTGAGTGAGTATATTTTTAATTTTCTCAAAGACAGTATATAGTTGATATTATTTCAGATCCAGAGGAGCTAAGTTAATCCATTGTATATAATAGATGCCTAAGGACATTGGAAGAAAAATTATGACCAACCTANCTGCATATCTGAGGTTATTGATATTTCACCCAGCAGTCTTGATTCCAGCTTGTGTTTCTTCCAGTCCAACGTTTCTCATGATGTACTCTGCATAGAAGTTAATAAGCAGGGTGACAACATACAGCCTTGATGCATTCCTTTTCCTATTTGGAACCAGTCTGTGTTCCATGTCCAGTCTAACTGCTGCTTCCTGACCTGTATACAGGTTTCTCGAGGCAGGTCAGGTGGTCTGGTATTCGCATCTCTTTCAGAATTTTCCACAGTTTATTGTGATCCACACAATCAAAGGCTTTGGCATAGTCAATAAAGTAGAAATAGATGTTTTTTTGGCACTCTCTTGCTTTTTCTGTGATCCAGCGGATGTTGGCAATTTGATCTCTGGTTCCTCTGCCTTTTCTAAAACCAGCTTGAACATGAGGGAGTTCACGGTTCACATATTGCTGAAGCCTGGCTTGGAGAATTTTAACATTACTTTATTAGTGTGTGAGATGAGTGCAACTGTGTGGTAGTTTGAGCATTCTTTTGCATTGCCTTTGTTTGGAACTGGAATGAACACTGACATTTTCCAGTTCTGTGGCCACTTCTGAGTTTTCCAAATTTGCTGGCATATTGAGTGCAGCACTTTCACAGCATCATCTTTCAGGATTTGAAATACCTCAACTGGAATTCTATCACCTCCATTAGCTTGTTCGTAGTGATGCTTTCTAAGGCCCACTTAACTTCACATTTCAGGATGTCTGGCTCTAGGTAAGTGATCACACCATCATAATTATCTGGGTCGTGAAGATCTTTTTTGTCCAGTTCTTCTGTGTGTTCTTGCCACCTCTTCTTAATATCTCCTGCTTTGTTAGGTCCCTACCATTTCTGTCCTTTATTGAGCCCCTCTTTGCATGAAATGTCCCCTTGGTATCTCTAATTTTTTCGAAGAGATCTCTAGTCTTTCCCATTCTGTTGTTTTCCTCTATTTCTTTGCACTGATTGCTGAGGAAGGCTTTCTTATCTCTTCTTACTATTCTTTGGAAGTAAGTGTCTTTTAATTAGCATTAACATTAGCCTTTATATTTTATTTTTTTAAACCTGTATTTTTTATGGTGTGTACCCAATTAGCAAATGTGATAATTTCAAGTGAAAATTGAAGGTACCCAGCCATTCATACACATGTATCCATTCTTTCCCAGACTCCCCTCCCATACAGGCTGCCACATAACATTGAGCAGAGTTCCTTGTGCTGTACTTGTTGGTTATCCATTTTAAATATGGTAGTATGAGCATGTCCGCCCCAAACTCCTTGACTATCCTTTTCCCTGCTGCAACCATAAGCTCATTCTCTGAATCTGTGAGTCTTTTCCTGTTTAGTAAGTTCATTTGTAACATTTCTTTTTAGATTCTGTGTATAAGGAATGTCATATGATATTTTTCCTCCTCTGTTCAACTTACTTCACTCAGTGTGACACTGTCTAGGCCCGTCCATGTTGCAGCAAATAGCATTATTTCGTTCTTTTTAATGGCTGAGTAATATTATTGTATATATGTCCCACATCTTTATCCATTCCTCTGTTGGTGGACATTTAGGTTGCTTCCATGTCTTGGCGATTGTAGGTAGTGCTTCACTGAACACTGGGTGCATGTATCCTTTTGGATCATGTTTTCTCCTGAAATGTGCCCAGGAGTGGGATTCCAAGGTCATATGGTATCTCTTTTTAAGTTTTTTAAGGAACCTCCATGCTGTTCTCCATAGTGGCAGCACCACTTTACATACCCACCAACAGTGAGGAAAGTTTCCTTCTCTCTACACCCTCTCCAGCATTTATTGTTTGTGGATCCTTTGATGATAGCCTTCATATTTTTATCTGTTTCTTATTTTGTGTTTGATGCTGCTAACCATTCTAGCATTTGGGATGTGATCATAATGGTAAAGGATAACTTTTTAAACTGCCCCAGTGTATATACGTTAAAACATTTTGTTAAATGATTTCAAAATGCTCAAAAAAATCTAGGTAACCCGTTTAAGATGCAGGATTGTGTCTCATTCAGAAGGAATGGTCTTGAAGAGTGAATTGAAACCTCAGAAAACAGACACAGTGATATATATGACCCTTTTTTTAAGTTAAAGTTATTTCAAAGGGCCTTTAATAAATGAGAAAGGGGCAATTTCAAAGGCCACTGGAAGCAAAGAAAATTTAGGCTGAGAGAACTTGAGTTGCTCAGAGCTATTTAATAGCAGACAGATATAAAAAAGATAGCACCATCCTTACACTAAATAACAGCCAGTAAGTACCCAGTGGAGCTAAAATTTGTGAAAATTACCTACATCAGCTTTTAAATAGATGAGGAAGATGACTGTTGTTGGAAATTAACAAAATTATTAATGAAGGACTTCTAATTTTACTTACTGTTTTTCAAGTGTGGAGTTATTCTCCTTATTGCCCTAAGAGAGCTACTTGAAGAAATAGGAAAGCCTCTTTAGGGTTTGCTTTTCATTCAAACCCTTCTTTTCATTCATTTGCTTTTCATTCAAACCCCTCAGGTGACAGTGGCTTACTTTTGCTTTTTATCTACGCAGATGAAAATATTTTATGAAATAGGCCTTCTGTAGTATTCAGTTCCATGTGCTAAAAGTATTCTGTCATATTTTGCTCAGATTTGATGACGGAAAGATGAATTTTGTTTTAATAACAGAAACGTGATGCTGAAATAGCCAGAACTATGATGGAAGAGCACCAGAGGTTAATAAAGGAAGAGAATGCTGCAGAGGACAAACGAAACCAAGTAAAAGCACAGTACAGTCACGACCTAGAGAAACAGCTTGAAGAACAAGAGAAGCAGAAGCAGGAAGCTTATGAGCAATTGCTGAAAGAGAAACTCATGATTGATGAAATTGTTAGGAAAATCTATGAAGAAGATCAATTGTAAGTTTGCCCCAACTTTCTTACATGCTTAAACCTGCTTAAATATTTGTTAGATTTATCTCAGACTTGTCATGAAGAATAAGCCACCTAAGAAGTGCCTGATACACAGTAAGTCCTCAGTAAATGTTATGACCTAAATTGAGACCAGGTCTTATCTTTGTTAGTATAACAATTAATTTATAATTAAGAGATACTTATTAAGTAACAGTGACTAAACCTTTTTTTCCTTAACGCATATCAGGAGAATTTGTTTTCTGTTCAGTTTCCTTGGTAGACAGCTAAAGGAAATGACACTCATGTTTTTTAATTTTTTAATTATTATTTCTGTTACTATAGAACTGCACTCACTTTTACTTTTTAGGGAAAGACAGCAAAGGTTAGAGAAAATGAATACAACTCGAAGGTATATAGAAGAGTTTCAGAAAGAGCAGGCTCTCTGGAGAAAAAAGAAACGGGAGGAGATGGAAGAAGAAAATAGAAAAATAATAGAGTTTGCCAAGTTGCAGCAACAAAGAGAAGAAGATCGAATGGCAAAAGTTCAAGAAAGTGAAGAAAAAAGACTACAGCTTCAAAATATGGTACTAAAATAATTGTTTTAACACTGGAGAAATTCTTAAATATTTGTCATAGAATTTGATTCCTATACATGTTTTTATGTGTGTGTGTTTTTTTTTAAATAGCTGACTCAGAGGTTGGAAGAAATGCTGCGGCAACGTGAAGATTTAGAACAAGTGCGACAGGAATTATACCAGGAAGAACAAGCTGAAATGTATAAGAAGAAACTAGAAGTAAGTTTTGGAAATTGAAGGAATGATTAACATAGTGAAAGCGAAAGCTTCAGTTGCTCAGTCATGTTGACTCTTTGTGACCCCATTGACTGCAGCCCAGCAAGCTCCTCCGTCCTTGGAATTCTCCAGGCAAGAATACTAAGGTCACCATTTCCTTCTCCAGGTTAACATAGAGAAGAATATTATTTTGAGATGAAGCAGTAGAAATATAATAGATTTAAACCCAACCATATGGATAGTTACGTTACATGTAAGTGGTATAAGTGTTACATTTAAAAGAGAGATTTTTCAGGCTGGATAAAAAAGCTAGACTCAGACAACATAAAAAAAACTGCATCAAAAAGCATGATGCAACTATGTTGTCTATAAGAAACATAATTTAAATATGAAGACACATATGGTTTAAAAGCAAAAGGATGGAGACAGATACCAATTGAGAGCATGTTAGGGTAGAAATCATGATGATAATAGCCTAAATTCATCTAGAGGATGTAATACCCTAGAAGTGTGTGAACCTAAATAAAACTTCAACTACAATACATGTAGCAAAACTGAAAAAACTGAGAGGAGAAAGATAAATCTGTAATTATAATTGAATACTCCTTCTCATTTATATATAAAATGAAGAAGTGAAGTGAAGTGGTTCAGTCGTGTCCAACTCTTTGCGACCCTGTGGACTGTAGCCTACCGGGCTCCTCCGTCCATGGCACTTTCCAGGCAAGAATACTGGAGTGGGTTGCCATTTCCTCCTCCAGGGGAACTTCCTGACCCAGGGATCAAACCCGGGTCTCCTGCATTGTAGGCAGACACTTTACCATAGTCATGAAACCATGGGATATGGCATTGAACAATTTGACCTCAAGTTAACGATGATTTGTCAATTTTCTAATTGGGTGTTTTTCGTTAATTTATTATAGGATTTTGAGAGTTCTTTATGTATTCTAGTTCTTTGTCAGGTGTGTGGTTTACAAATATTTTTTCCTGGTCTATAGGTTGTCTTTTTATCCTTTTAGTGGGGTCTTTTCCAAAGCAAATGTTTTCAATTTCTGTGAAGTCTAATTTAGCAATTTCTATTTTTATGGACCAAACTTTAGTACCAGTTCTAGGATGTCTTTGCCTAGAACCCGAAGAACTTTTTTTTTTTCCTTAAAAGATTTCCTCTTCAGTTCATTTCTGTTTATAGTTATGAGACTTAGGTCAGTTTCTGTTTTGCTTTTCTATGTCCAGTTGGTCTAGTTGGAACTATTTGTTGAAAGGTTTTTTCTCTTACACCCAGTTGCTTTTGCACATTTTAAACAAAGTTGAGCACATTTGTGCTTATATTCCTGGGATCTCTGTTTTGTCCGTTGATTTATGTGTCTATCCCTTCAGCAGTACCACATAGTTTTGATTACTGTAGCTATATAAAGTCTTCAAGATTGTTTTAGTTATTTTAATTCCTTTGCCTTTCCATATAAAGCTTAGAGTAATCTTAACTCTACCTACAAATAGTCTTTGGGGAATTTGATAGGAATTAAATCTGAATATCAATTTGGGGAAGATTGACATGATCACTATATTGAGTCTTATAGTCCATGAGCATGGTATGACTCTTCATTTACAATTTCCCCTTGAACAACACAGGTTTGAATGTGTGAGTCCACCTATATTTGGATATTTTTCAGTAGTAAAACCTGCTGTTTACACAGTCTGTGGTTGGTTGATTCCATAGATACAGAACTGTGGTGGATACAGAGAGCTGACTAAATTTATGTGGTTTAACCCCTGTATCATTCAAGTCAATTCTGTTTAAATCATCTTTGAATTTTTTCATCAGTGTTTTTATATTCTTCAGCATACAAATCCTGTACAAGTTTTGTTAGATTTACATCGAAGTATTTCAGTTTTTTGAGTGGTTGTAAATGAAATTTAAGTTTTAATTTCATTGTCCACCTACTCATTGTTAGTGCATTGACTTAAAAAAAAATATATCTTGTATCTCATGACCTTGCTGAATTCACTTAGTAGCTGTAGGAGTTTGTAGGAGTTGGTTTCTTTGTTTTTCCATACATAGTCATGTCTTCTGCAAATAGGAACAGTTTCATTTCCTGGTTTCTTATCTATACACTTTTAAAAAATATTTATTTATTTGTCTAGCTTTAGTTGTGGTACATGGGGTCTTTACTTGTGGCATGTGGGATCTAGTTCCATGACCAGGGATCAAACCCCAGGCCTCCTGCAGTGGGCACGCAGAGTCTTAGCCACTGGACCACCAGGGAGGTCCCATCTAGGTACACTTTTTATTTACTTTCTTGCCTTATTGTACTGGCTAAAATTTTTAGCACGGGCTGGCACTATATTGAATGAGTGAAGAGAGTAAATGTCATCTTTCTTTGTTATCTCTTAGGGGAGAAGCATTATGTTAACTGTAGTTTTTTGTAGATGCTCTTTTTATAGTTGAAGACATTTTCTTCTATTTCTATTTTTCTGAATATTTTTATTATAAAGAGGTGTTGAATTTTGTCAAATGCTATTTCTTCTTTAGCTTGGTCGATTGCATTGATTAACTTCGGGAGTTACTGAACCACCTTGCATCTCTGGAATAAAACCCACTTGGTCATGGTGTGCATGTATTTAAATATGTGACTGGATTTTAATTTTATAATAATCTGTTTCAGGATTTTTGCATCCATATTCAAAAAGAATATTGGTTTTTAGTTTTCATTTTGTATACTGGTGTCAGGGTAAACTGCCTTCATGAAATGAATGCAGAAGTTTCCTTCTATTTTCTAGAAGAAATTGTTTAGAATTGATGTTAGTTAACTAATTCTTTAAACATTTGGTAGACTTTTCCAGTGAAACTATCTGGCCTAGGAATTTAATTTTTTTAGTGTTTAAAAATATTTATTCATTGTTTTATTGTGTATTTATTTTAAGTTTTTATTTTATATTGGAGTATAGTTGATTAACAGTATCATGTTACTTTCAGGTATACAGGAGTGATTCAGTTATGCATATACATACATCCATTCTTTTCCTGATTCTTTTACTACTTAGATTATTACAAAATAATGAGTATATAGTTCCCTGTGCTATATAGTAGGTCCTTGTTATCTATTTTATATACATGTATGCATATATATATCAGTTCAGTTCAGTCACTCAGTCGTATCCGACTCTTTGCGACCCCATGAATCGCAGCACGCCAGGCCTCCCTGTCCATCACCAACTCCCCGAGTTCACTCAGACTCACATCCATCGAGTCTGTGATGCCATCCAGCCATCTCATCCTCTGTCATCCCCTTCTCCTCCTGCCCCCAATCCCTCCCACCATCAGAGTCTTTTCCAATGAGTCAACTCTTCTCATGAGGTGGCCAAAGTACTGGAGTTTCAGCTTTAGCATCATTCCTTCCAAAGAAATCCCAGGGCTTATCTCCTTCAGAATGGGCTGTTGGATCTCCTTGCAGTAAAAGGGACTCTCAAGAGTCTTCTCCAA
>SJYV01026877.1:54876-75040 GCA_006410875.1 Neotragus pygmaeus | reverse complement strand
GAAGTGAAGTGAAGTGGTTCAGTCGTGTCCAACTCTTTGCGACCCCGTGGACTGTAGCCTACCGGGCTCCTCCGTCCATGGCACTTTCCAGGCAAGAATACTGGAGTGGGTTGCCATTTCCTCCTCCAGGGGAACTTCCTGACCCAGGGATCGAACCCGGGTCTCCTGCATTGTAGGCAGACACTTTACCATAGTCATGAAACCATGGGATATGGCATTGATCAATTTGACCTCAAGTTAACGACGATTTGTCAATTTTCTAATTGGGTGTTTTTCGTTAATTTATTATAGGATTTTGAGAGTTCTTTATGTATTCTAGTTCTTTGTCAGGTGTGTGGTTTACAAATATTTTTTCCTGGTCTATAGGTTGTCTTTTTATCCTCTTAGTGGGGTCTTTTCCAAAGCAAATGTTTTCAATTTCTGTGAAGTCTAATTTAGCAATTTCTATTTTTATGGACCAAACTTTAGTACCAGTTCTAGGATGTCTTTGCCTAGAACCCGAAGAACTTTTTTTTTTTCCTTAAAAGATTTCCTCTTCAGTTCATTTCTGTTTATAGTTATGAGACTTAGGTCAGTTTCTGTTTTGCTTTTCTATGTCCAGTTGGTCTAGTTGGAACTATTTGTTGAAAGGTTTTTTCTCTTACACCCAGTTGCTTTTGCACATTTTAAACAAAGTTGAGCACATTTGTGCTTATATTCCTGGGATCTCTGTTTTGTCCGTTGATTTATGTGTCTATCCCTTCAGCAGTACCACATAGTTTTGATTACTGTAGCTATATAAAGTCTTCAAGATTGTTTTAGTTATTTTAATTCCTTTGCCTTTCCATATAAAGCTTAGAATAATCTTAACTCTACCTACAAATAGTCTTTGGGGAATTTGATAGGAATTAAATCTGAATATCAATTTGGGGAAGATTGACATGGTCACTATATTGAGTCTTATAGTCCATGAGCATGGTATGACTCTTCATTTACAATTTCCCCTTGAACAACACAGGTTTGAATGTGTGAGTCCACCTATATTTGGATATTTTTCAGTAGTAAAACCTGCTGTTTACACAGTCTGTGGTTGGTTGATTCCATAGATACAGAACTGTGGTGGATACAGAGAGCTGACTAAATTTATGTGGTTTAACCCCTGTATCATTCAAGTCAATTCTGTTTAAATCATCTTTGAATTTTTTCATCATTGTTTTATATTCTTCAGCATACAAATCCTGTACAAGTTTTGTTAGATTTACATCGAAGTATTTCAGTTTTTTGAGTGGTTGTAAATGAAATTTAAGTTTTAATTTCATTGTCCACCTACTCATTGTTAGTGCATTGACTTAAAAAAAAATATATCTTGTATCTCATGACCTTGCTGAATTCACTTAGTAGCTGTAGGAGTTTGTAGGAGTTGGTTTCTTTGTTTTTCCATACATAGTCATGTCTTCTGCAAATAGGAACAGTTTCATTTCCTGGTTTCTTATCTATACACTTTTAAAAAATATTTATTTATTTGTCTAGCTTTAGTTGTGGTACATGGGGTCTTTACTTGTGGCATGTGGGATCTAGTTCCATGACCAGGGATCAAACCCCAGGCCTCCTGCAGTGGGCACGCAGAGTCTTAGCCACTGGACCACCAGGGAGGTCCCATCTAGGTACACTTTTTATTTACTTTCTTGCCTTATTGTACTGGCTAAAATTTTTAGCACGGGCTGGCACTATATTGAATGAGTGAAGAGAGTAAATGTCATCTTTCTTTGTTATCTCTTAGGGGAGAAGCATTATGTTAACTGTAGTTTTTTGTAGATGCTCTTTTTATAGTTGAGGACATTCTCTTCTATTTCTATTTTTCTGAATATTTTTATCATAAAGAGGTGTTGAATTTTGTCAAATGCTATTTCTTCTTTAGCTTGGTTGATTGCATTGATTAACTTCGGGAGTTACTGAACCACCTTGCATCTCTGGAATAAAACCCACTTGGTCATGGTGTGCATGTATTTAAATATGTGACTGGATTTTAATTTTATAATAATCTGTTTCAGGATTTTTGCATCCATATTCAAAAAGAATATTGGTTTTTAGTTTTCATTTTGTATACTGGTGTCAGGGTAAACTGCCTTCATGAAATGAATGCAGAAGTTTCCTTCTATTTTCTAGAAGAAATTGTTTAGAATTGATGTTAGTTAACTAATTCTTTAAACATTTGGTAGACTTTTCCAGTGAAACTATATGGCCTAGGAATTTAATTTTTTTAGTGTTTAAAAATATTTATTCATTGTTTTATTGTGTATTTATTTTAAGTTTTTATTTTATATTGGAGTATAGTTGATTAACAGTATCATGTTACTTTCAGGTATACAGGAGTGATTCAGTTATGCATATACATACATCCATTCTTTTCCTGATTCTTTTACTACTTAGATTATTACAAAATAATGAGTATATAGTTCCCTGTGCTATATAGTAGGTCCTTGTTATCTATTTTATATACATGTATGCATATATATATCAGTTCAGTTCAGTCACTCAGTCGTATCCGACTCTTTGCGACCCCATGAATCGCAGCACGCCAGGCCNTTTTTAGTTTTTTAGAGCACCTCCATACTGTTCTCCATAGTGGTTGTACTGATTTACATTCCCATCAACAATGAAGGAGGGTTTCCTTTTCTTCACACCTTGTCTAGCACTTAACTGTCTGTAGACTAATGGTGATGACTATCATCATTCTGACTGATGTGAAGTGATACCTTATTGTAGTTATAGTGATGTTGAGCGTCTTTTCATGTGCTTTTTGACCATCTGTATGTCTTCCTTTGAGAAATGTCTCTTCCTGTCTTCTGATTGAAATTCTCTGCAAGAGATTTCTGTGTATTGACCCATTTTTTTATTTCTTTTTTTCTTTTTTTTGATGTTAAATTGCATGAACTGTTTATACATTTTGGAGGATAACCCCTTGTTAGTAACATTGTTTCCAAATATTTTCTCCCATTCTGTGGGTTGTCTTTCATTTTGTTTATGGTTTCCTTTGCTGTGCAAAGTCTTTTAAGTTTAATTAGGTCTTATTTTTGTTTTTATTTTCATTACTCTAGGAGTTGAATCCAAAAAGACCTTGCTGTGGTTTATGTCAAAAAGTGTTCTGTGTATGTTTTCCTTTAAAAGTTTTATAGTATCTGGTCTTATATTTAGGTCTTTAATCCATTTTAAGTTCACTTTCATGTAAGATATTAAAAGAATATTCTAACTTCATTTTTTTTCCCATGTAACTGTCTGGTTTTCCCAGCATCACTTATTGAAGAGACTGTCTTTTCTCCTTGGTATATCCCTGCCTCCCTTGTTGTAGATTAATTGTAGATTAATTGTTTGCAGGTGCAGGGTTTATTTCTGGGCTTTCTGTCCTAGTCCATTGACCTGTATTTCTGTTTTGGGGCAATTACCATACTTTGATGACTAAAGCTTTGTAGTGCAATCTGAAGTCAGGTAGCCTGACTCCCCAGTTCCATTTTTATTTCTCAGGATTATGTTGGCTTCAGGATGTTTTGTGTTTCCATACAAACTGAAAATTTTTTCTAGTTCAGTGAAAAATGGCATTGATAACTTGACAGGGATTGCATTGGATGTGTAAATTCCCTTGGGTTATTTGGTCATTTTAACAATGTAAATTCTTCCAATCCAAGGTTATGGTATATCTGTGTATCTGTTTGTATCATCTTTGATTTCTTTCATCATTACCTCATAGTTTTCAGAGTGCAGGTCTTTTGTCTCCTTAGGTCCATTTATTCATAGGTATTTTATTCTTTTTGATATGATGGTAAATGCATTATTTTCCTTAATTTCTCTATTTTTCTGTTTTTAGTGTATAGAAATGCAAGAGATTTCTGTGTATTAACTTTGTAACTTACAATGTAATTGATTCATTGGTGAGCTCTAGTAGTTTTCTGGTAACATCTTTAGGGTTTTTTATGTATAGTATGTCATCTGCAAACAATAACAGTTTACTTCTTTTCCAGTTTGGATTCCTTCTGTTTCTTTTTCTTCTTTGATTGCATGGCTAGAATTTACAAAAGTATATTGAATAAAAGTGATGAGAGTGAACATTCTTTTCTTCTTGATCTTAGAGGAAATGCTTTCAGTTTTTCACTGTTGAGATCAATACTTGCTGTGGATTTGTCGTATATGGCCTTTATTATGTTGAGGTAGTTTCCCTGTGTGCTCACTCTCTGATCAATTTTTTATAATAAATGAGTGTTGAATATTGTCAAAAGCTTTTTTATGTAATTATTGAGATGGTCATATGTATAGTTTTTTTTATTCTTCAGCTTTTTAGTGTGATGTATCACATCGATTAACATATGTTGAAGAATCCTTATATCCCTAGGTTAAATCCCACCTGATCATGGTGTTTGATAGTTTTAATGTGTCATCGGATGTGGTTTGCTAGTATTTTGTTGACAATTTTTGCATCTATATTCATCAGAGATATTGGCCTGTAATTTTCTCTTTTTGTGTGTGTTATCTTTGTCTGGGGTTATGATGGCCTCATAGAGTGAATTTGAGAGTGTTCCTTCTTCTGTAGTTTTTATGGAAGAGTTTCAGAAGCACAAGTATTAACTCTTCTCTAAATATTTGCTAGAATTCACCTATGAAGCCATCTATCTGGTCCTGGACTTTAATTTGTTGTAATATTTTTCATCACAGTTTCAATTTCAGTAACTTGTAGTTGGTCTGTTCATATTTTCTGTTTCTTCCTGGTTTGGTCTTGGAAGGTTCTACTTTTCTAAAAATCTGTCTTCTTTTCTAGGTTATCCATTTTATTTGCATACTGTTGCTTGTAGTTGTCTCTTTACTGTCTGAGTCCCTGGTGTCTCAGACTGTAAAGAGTCTGCCTGTGATGCAGAAGACCCGAGTTCAGTTCCTGGGTTGGTAAGATGCCCTGGTTAAGGGAATGACAACATATTCCAGTATTCTTGCCTGGAGAATTCCATGGCAGAGGAGCCTGGTGGACTCCAGTCCATGGGGTCACAAAGAGTTGGACACAGCTGAGTGACTAACTCTAACCATCCAACTAGTAGTCTCTTACCAAGTTTGTCTTTTCAAAGAACCAGCTTTTAGTTTCATCAATTTTTTCTTTTGTTATCCTCATCTCCATTTATTTTTGCTCTGATGTTTATGATTTCTGTCCTACTAACTTTGAGTTTCATCTATTCTTTCTTTCTTTCATCTGTTCTTTCTTGTTTATTTTGGACTTTTCTTGTTTCCTGAGGTAAGATTGTATTACAAGTAAACTTCTCTCTTGGAACTGTTTTGCTGTGTCCCATAGATTTTGGATTGGGGTTTCATTTTCATTTAGCTCTAAACTGTTTTTGATTTTGATTTCTTCAGTGATCCATGAGTTGCGTAGCACCATATAGTTTAGTCTCCATGTGTTTTTTTACAGTTTTCTTCTTGGGGTTGATCTTGTTTTTTTTGGCAGGGCTGGATCTTCATTGCTGTGCATGGGCTTTCTCTAGTTGTGGCGAGTGGGAGCTACTCTCTAGTTTTGGTGCATGAACTTCTCATTGTGGCCGCTTCTCTTGTTGCAAACCTGGGCTCTGGGGTGCACAGGCTTCAGTAGTTGTGGCACACAGGCTCTAGAGCACGAAGGCTTCAGTGGTTGTGCCTCATGGGCGCTAGAGTCCAGGCTTGGTAGTTGTGACACATGGGCTCCGTTGCCCCTAGCACGTGGAATCCTTCTGGACCTGGAGTTGAGCCTATGTTCTCTGCATAGGTAGGTGGATTCCTAACCACTGGGCAACCAGGGATGTCCCTTGTAGTTAATTTCTAATCTCATAGCATTGTGGTCAGAAAATACGCTTGATAATAATTTTAAGTTTCTTAAATTTACTGAGCTGCTTTTGTTGCTCAGCATATGATCTATCCTGGAGAATATTCCTTGTGCAGTTGAGAAGACCGTATATTCTGCTTTCAAATGGAATGCTCTATAAATATCAGTTAAGCCTGTCTGGACTAATGCGTCATTTAAGGCCTGTGTATCCTTACTGGTTTTCTTTCTGGATGATCTGTCTGTTGATGTAAGTGGGGTATTGACACATTATCAATTGGGGGAGTTTTGCAGAAACTAATTCCTGTGGCCAGCAATTTGTTATGTAAGTAAATATTGAAACACTAGCATTTAAGTAAGTATCAACAACTCTTTTTGCACTTGATGTATTTATTTGAAATTCTGTACATGTCTCACTAAAGCATTCTAATATTTTGTTACAGCATGATAGGCAGTATAGCAGGCCCCTCTGTGCAGGGAAATAGAACATCTGTTACACATATACTGTGTTTCACTGGGCTTTCTCCTGGAAGAGCAGACCCTACCCTTTCTGGTGGCATTTGCTTAGTCCTGTGGGTATTATTTCTTCTAGAATGTGTTCTTTTATTTTACTTGATAGTCAACAAAGTAGATCATCGTAGGGAGCCCCAGAAGGACCAGGTGCAAGACCACCACCACATTGACCAGAATTCCCAGTTAGCGACTGTCTAGCTACTGCTGACAGAAGTTGCTGGTAAGTCCTTTTACTCTGTGCATTAATGCTATAATAACATCTAACTGTATTGTATAAGTCACAATTACTCAAATAGAAGCCCACTTTCTTATACCATTTTTGAGTTTTCTGGAGGATATTGAAGTTTGCCAGATACTGATCAGATCAATCAACTCCTTCCTTGTATTTAATTATGCTCTAGTATTCAAGTGGGCTTGGCTATCCGATGCCCAGGCCTCCTGTCTTCCTTTCCTGTGGATGTTGTGGAGGAGTCAGGGACAGTTGTCACCATGCAGACTAGCGTCGTGTCTCTCCATATAAGAAAAATCACTTTTCCCTTCTATAAGAATGCCATTTCTCCTCTGTGTAGATTTTTAGATTTCTCCTTTAATTGGCCTGGTAGACCCATGATTCTCTCCTGTAGTCCCACAAGCTATGGTTTTGTTTCTCAACCATATTCTAGATGTGGACACACTGTTGCTGTAATTATATTGGTAAATTATAGTGCCATGGACTATAAGGTTGTACGACCAATAAATAATTTTGTTTCTTGCAGTTTTTTTTTTCCTTCACTTGTGTAAATCTCAAGGTTTCAAATATATTCAGTTTCACTTTTGCTAACTGTCCTGACCAAAATTTCATATTTTTTAAGTTTCTGGGATTACAGGTTTTGAATTTGAACTGTTCTCTCCACTTTTCATTGCCTCAGCAAGTGATAGCTCTTGTTTGGGTATATAAATTTTGGTAGAAAATAATCCAGAAGAGGTTTAACTCTTACATTTGGATTTATCGGATCTTTCTTTAAATTAGCTTTCTTGAGGTATAATTGCCATATAAAACTGTAAGATATTTAAAGTATACATCATGGTGATATCATAAATATTTACATTGTAAAAAGATTCCCCCATCTATAGTTAGTTAACACATCTATCACTTCACATTTTTTTATGAGAATTTTTAAGTTCTACTCTTCAGAAATTTCATTTATACAATAAAGTGTTTTCAACTATAGTCACCATGTTTTATGTTAGAGCCTCAGATCTTATTTGTCATAGAGCTGGAAGTTTGTACCATTTTACCAACTTTTCCTATTTCTCCCACCCACCAGTCTCTGCCAACTACTTTCCAACTTTCTGTTTCATTGAGTTTGACTTTTTTTTTAAGATTCCACATGTGTTACCAGGCAGTATTTGTCTGTCTTTTATCAGCTCATTTCACCCTCAAGATCCATCTGTGTTGTCACAAATGGCAGGATTTCATTATTTTATGATTTTATGGCTGAATGATACTCCACTTTATATAGCTCTGCCACGTTTTATTTATTCATCTGTTGATGGACAGTTAGGTTGTTTCCCTATTTCTGCTATTGTGAGTAATGCTACAATGAACACGGGAGTGCATATACCTTGTTAAGATCTTGTTTTCATTTCCTTTGGATATATACCTGGAGTGGGATTGCTGGAACATATGGTAGTTCTGTGTTTAATTTTTTGAGGAATCTCTGTGGCTATATCAATGGCTATACCATTGGCTTTGGTTTTCTACCCACAGTGACCAGAGTTCCCTTTCTCCACATACCCACCAACTCTTTATTATCTCTCTTTTTTGATGATGCCATTATTACAGATATCTCATTGTGGTTTTGATTTGTATTCCTTGATTTTAGTGGTGCGTTGAGTACCTTTTCTTGTCCCTGTTGGCCATTTGTATATCTTCTTTGGAAAAAACATCTGTTCAGATGCTCTGCCCATTTTTTAATCGGATTTTTGTTGTTCTTTTCTGTTGACATTTATGTCATTTTTATGTATTTTGGACATTAACTCCTATCAGATACAGAATTTGCAAATGCTTTCTGCCATTCCATAGGTTGCCTTTTCATTTGGTTGATGATTTCCTTGTCTGTAGTCTTCCCTGGTAGCTCAGATGGTAAAGAATCTGCCTGCAATGCAGGAGACCTGGGTTCAGTCCCTAGGTTGGGAAGATCCCCTGGAGAAGGAAATGGCAACCCACTGCAGTATTCTTGCCTGGAGAATCCCATGGAGGGAGGAGCCTGGCGGGCTACAGTCCATGGGGTCACAGAGTGACACAACTGAGTGACTTTAACTTCATTTCTTGTCTGTACAGACGCTTTTTAGTTTGATGTAATCCTTTTTGTTTATTTTGCTTTTGGTGTCAAATCCAAAAATTCATTGCCAAGGNCCCTGGAGAAGGAAATGGCAACCCACTGCAGTATTCTTGCCTGGAGAATCCCATGGAGGGAGGAGCCTGGCGGGCTACAGTCCATGGGGTCACAGAGTGACACAACTGAGTGACTTTAACTTCATTTCTTGTCTGTACAGACGCTTTTTAGTTTGATGTAATCCTTTTTGTTTATTTTGCTTTTGGTGTCAAATCCAAAAATTCATTGCCAAGGCTGATTTAGAGGAACTTACTGTGTGCTCTTGTAGGAGTTTTATGGTTTCAGTTTCATTAATTTTTTAAAAATGAATCAGCCTTTTGCCTCCTTGATATTATCTATTAGTTTTCTGTTTTCAATTCCATTTATTTCTGCTCTTTATTTACTCCCCTCTGCTTCCTTTCTATGGGTTTCTGAAGTGTAGTAGTTTAGATTATTGATTTGAGACATTTCCTACAATGCATGCCCCTATAAATGCATTTTACTATATGTATACATTTGGTGCTATAAATTTCCCTCAAAGCTGTTTCAGTTGCACCTCACAAGTTTCAGTGTTGTTTTCATTTTCATTAACTTTGATGTTTTCATTTTCTTGAGCCTTTTTCTGACCAATGGATTACTTAAAACTGTGTTACATAGTCCCCAAATGTCCAGAAATTTTTCTTTAAAAATAAGTTACTTATAGTTTGATTTCATTGTGATCAGAGAACATGCCCAATATGATTTTATTTCCTTTAAATTTGTTCTGTGGATATTTGAAAAGAATATGTTTTCTGCTACTTTGGGTGAAATGTTCTAGAAATATGTTTAAATGTCTAAAATTTCTATAAATGCCAGTTAGATTCTATTAATTGTTCTGTTGAATTCTCCTATGTCCTTGCTGATTTTCTGTCTAGCTGTTCCATCAGTCGTTGAGAGAGAATTGTTGATGACTCTAACCATAATTGTGGGCTTGTGTTTCTCTTTAAGGTGGTTTTTTTTTTAATTGAGGCAAAATTCATGTAACATAAAATTGACTGTTTTAAAGCAGCATTTAGTACATTCAGAATATTGTGCAGCAACCATCTGTCTAGTTCCAAAACATTTTCATTACCCCAAAACAATACCTTACATTAAGCAGTTACCACCCTTTCCATGCCTTCCAAGACCCTGGCAACTACTAATTTGCTTCCTGTCTTTATGAATTTGGCTATTCTGAATATAAGTGGGATCATGCAATATGTGACCTTTTGCGGTGCGATTTCTTTCCCTTAGAATACTATTTTGGAGTTTCATTTGTTTTGTAGCATGTGTCAATAATTAGTCCCCCCCTGCTTTTTTTTTTTTTTTTTGGCTGAATAATAGTCCAGTGTATGGATATACAACATTTTGTCCTGTCTCTTATACACATCTGGTNTTTTGGAGTTTCATTTGTTTTGTAGCATGTGTCAATAATTAGTCCCCCCCTGCTTTTTTTTTTTTTTTTTTGGCTGAATAATAGTCCAGTGTATGGATATACAACATTTTGTCTTTCCATTCAATAGAATATGTTTCTACACCCCCCCTTTTTTTTTTTTTTACTATTGTGAATGTTATTGCTATGAACATTTGTGTACAAGTTTTGTCTGAGTATCTTTTTCAGATCCCTTTGGGTGAATAACTAGTACTGGTCTTGCTGGGTCACATGGTAATTCTGTGTTTAGTTTTCTGAGGAACTTCCCAGCTGTTTTCCATAGAGGCTGGACCACTGTACTCTATTACTGCCTATGTAGGAGAGTTCCAGTTCCTCCACATCCTTGCCGTCACTTGTTATACTGTGTCATATTATAACAAAAAGAGCTGAAGCTAAAACATTTCTAGAAGAAAACATGAGAAGGTTATTATGANAGAGGCTGGACCACTGTACTCTATTACTGCCTATGTAGGAGAGTTCCAGTTCCTCCACATCCTTGCCGTCACTTGTTATACTGTGTCATATTATAACAAAAAGAGCTGAAGCTAAAACATTTCTAGAAGAAAACATGAGAAGGTCATTATGAACTTGGAAATGGCAAAGATTAAAAATTTTTAGGATAAAAGCATGAGCCAAAAAAAGTTTATAAGTAGGCTTCCTCAAAATTAATAATTTCCTAACATTGTTAGGAAAACAAAAATGCAAGCCACATTTAGGAGACAACATTCCGTATATGTGTATCTTACAAATAACTTTTATCCAGAACATGTAAAGAACACTCAATAAGTTGACAACAGAATATAAAAAACCCAAGTTTTTTTTTTTTTTTTTTAACACGCTGGAAGCTTCAGCACTTTGTTTTGACCATGTTACATGGCTTGTAGGGTCTTAATTTCCTGACCAGGGATTGAACCTGCACCGTCGGCAGTGAAAGCATGGAATCCTAACCACTGAACCACTAGGGAACTCCCCAAAATTTGAACACTTTATAAAATAAGATATATGAATATATATAACAATTAATTACACTTATTAGTATTATTTGTAATATTATCAGCTATAATAAAGCAACTTTGTCTTAGATACACTGTTTCATGAATGAGGAAGAAATAGATACTATGTAAAATATCCCAAAACTTATTTCATGTGAGTCCTTAATTATTAACTGCATTTAAGACTGTAAAATGTGTCCAGTTCTTTTAAAGAAAACATCTTAATAAAATTCACTTATAGATACCTAATGTCAAATAACCCCCAAAGTGTTAAGAATAAAATGATGGATGAAGACTAACAGGCATATATGAACAAATGGTAAGCAGGTAGGCAGCATTATTACTAGGTAAGTGGAATAGCAAATGAATCTCAGATATCACAGAGAAAAGGTATAATCATCAAGGTATAATATAATGAACATTTTATCTCCCTTGTAACATTGTTGTACTGAAGTACATAACTGTTATATTTCCAAAGAAAATTTATTGGAAAGGGGAAAGGGTGTTTAAGCACCACTAGAACTTAATAACAAATATTTTAACTTACTAACTGAAAATCTGAAAACATTCAATTATTATTGGTTGAAGAGGATATTTGCAGACAATTTAGAGGAGGAAATTATGACATCAAAATCTATTAGGCAATTAAAACATTTTTTTCTGTTTGATTTTGGCTGTTGTCTTTGTTGCTGCACATGGGCTTTCCCCAGTTGCAGTGTGCAGGCTTCTCATAGATACTATGTAAAATATCCCAAAACTTATTTCATGTGAGTCCTTAATTATTAACTGCATTTAGGACTGTAAAATGTGGCCTCTGAGATACTGTTTTCTGAACTGTATTTTTGTTCTCCTGGATGTGTTACTGATGTGATACCTGTAATACAGGGATGCACAAGTTATTTGGGAAAATCCTTTGGCAGCTTGTCAGGTCCCTAGCTATTTTGCATAGCTATTTGGATAATTATAAATATATTTTCTGTCTCAAAAAAACCCATTCTTATCCTTACCACATCCTACCCTGTTGTAAATTCATTTGTCTTGATTTATTGCAAAGAGAAATGTAGTTAAAACTACATTTATCTCTTACCTAGAATTCTGCATATGCACTAGGTTACCTCCAGTAGCCATCACCCCCACTTCAAGGTGTGACGATGGAAGTAAGCACATGAGACAGTAGTAGGTCACCATAGACAGTGTTACCATGAGACTGGAGCAGTAGGATGACAGCTTGGTTCCCTGGCCTTCCTGGAAGTTCTGTATGCCTCTGATGGCCTGTAGGAAATCCCTTATAGTTTGTTGTATCTGTACCCTTGGCTACATGGATGTTAAGGCAATATTTTGAAGATACTGGCTTACCTGGAACTTGTATTAGAATTGAGCAAAGTTGGTTAGATTAGCAAATGATTTAAAATTTACAACAGTCCTAATTCAGTAGATCAATGATAAAGCAAATATGGGTGATCCCTGTAAAATTCTTTGGTTTTGAAATCTTTCATAATAATGTTGGGGAAATATAAACCTTGTAGGAAAGCACTTTTAACTGCTTCAAGTAAATTTGAATTTCTCTAAACTTCTGATTCTCATTGTTAGATTATTGTTCTGAAAAATATTTATCAACGATTTGAACACAAGGTTCTAGAATGATTCATAGTTGGTACAGATTATATAGTTGACAGATTTAATAAACTCACATATACAAATTTTCATACAGTTCTTTTCAAAGTTAATTAGTTAATTCTGAATACAGAAACAAGATGGTACATATATATTAGTTAAAATTTAAATAATGAGCAATCCAAAGGTAACATCTACTTTATTAGTTTTTAAAGGATGGGCAAAGTGTTAACTTGAAAAGGCTTAAGTTTTCAGTTTAATTTCTTATTGTAACATTAAGCTTTATCAAACTCTGTCTGACCCTATCTTTATAAATCTACTGTAAAGAAACAATTACTGAATTAACTTTTACAGGTTAATTATTAAATTAACTTTTAGATGTATTGTTATTTAGGAAGAAGCAGAAGAGAAACTGAGAAAGCAAAAGGAGTTGAAGCAAGATTTTATGGACCAAATGGCCTTGAAGGAATTAGTACTTCAGGCTGCAAAAGAGGAAGAGGAGACATTTAGAAAAGCTATGCTGGCGAAATTTGCTGAGGATGATCGAATAGAATTAATGAATGCTCAGAAGCAAAGAATGAAGCAACTAGAACACAAGAGGGCTGTGGAGAAACTTATAGAAGAGCGCCGCAACCAGTTCCTTGCAGACAAAGTAAGGAAAGCTTTAAAAAATTTTCCATTGAATAGCAACTGGCTAATTTATTTATCCACTAAATAACTGAAAACTGTTTATGTGCCGGATGTTGGATATCCATTCACTAATCATATGATATATACATTTTCTGACTATTCATTAATTAATGAATCTAGAACATATTTACTGATGCTTTCTATGTGTTAGACATTGGTTTGTGTTGAGAACATAAATATGACTAACTCCATGTCATCTATGAGCTTTTAGTGTTGGTTAAGAAAAATACTTAAAAACAATGATGGTAAAGATATGTCAAATGCATTGATGATAATTATACAGAATAGACATGTTGTATGGCAGAGAGGAAACTGATCATGGATGTCTTGGCTGCTGTTTTAAAGGTGGATTTTATTCAGCGGGTATCCACCGAAGAATTGAGCTGCATGATAAGATGTGCACTTGGAAAGATGACTCAGGTAGCATGTTGAGGACAGACATGAGCAGAGTACGACTGGAGACAGGAAGAGCAGTTGCTTTTGTTTAGTTAAGTCATGTGTGACTCTTTACGACCCCATAGACTGCAGCACGCCAGGCTACCCTGTCTTTCACTGTCTCCTGGAGTTGGCTCAGACTCGGGTCCATTGAGTCGATGATGCCATCCAACATCTCATCCTCTGTCGCCCTCTTCTCCTGCCCTCAGTCTTTCCCAGCATCAGGGTCTTTTCCAGTGAGTTGATTCTTCACATCAGGTGGCCAAAGTTTGGAGCTTCAGCTTCAGCACCAGTCCTTCCAGTGAATATTCAGGGTTGATTTTCCTTTAGGATCGACTGGTTTGATCTCCTTGCTGTCCTAGGGATTCTTAAGAGTCTTCTCCAGCAACACAGTTTGAAAGCATCAATTCTGTGGTGCTCAGCCTTCTTTATAGTCCAGTCTTCACATCTGTATATGACTACTGGAAAAATCCATAGCTTTGAATATGCAGATCATTATCAGCAAAGTGATGACTCTGCTTTTTAATATGCTGTCTAGGTTTGTCATAGCTTTTCTTCCAAGGAGCAAGCATCTTTTAATTTCATGGCTGCAGTCACTACAGTGATTTTGGAGCCTAAAAAAATAGTCTTTCACTGTTTCCATTGTTTCGCTATCTAATTGCCATGAAGTGATTGGACCAGATACTGTGATCTTTGTTTTTTGAATGTTGAGTTTTAAGCCAGCTTTTCACTCTCCTCTTTCACTTTCATCAGGAGGCTCTTTAGTTCCTCTTCACTGTCTACCATTAGGGTGGTGTCACCTGCATATCTGAGGTTATGGATATTTCTCCTGAGAATCTTGATTCCAGCTTGTGCTTCATCCAGCCCAGCATTTAGCATGATGTACTCTGTACAGAAGTTAAATAAGCAGGGTGACAATATACAGCCTGATGTACTCCTTTCCCAATTTTGAACCAGTTCATTGTTTCATATCCATTTCTAACTGTTGCTTCTTGACCTGCATACAGATTTCTCAGGAGGCAGATCAGGTGGTCTGGTATTCCCATCTCTTGAAGAATTTTCCACAGTTTGTTATGATGCACACAGTCAAAGGCTTTAATGTAGTCAATGAAGCAGAAGTAGATGTTTTTCTGGAACTCTCTTGCTTTTCTATGATCCAGTGGATNTGGCAAAGTAATGTCTCTGCTTTTGAATATGCTATCTAGGTTGGTCACAACTTTTCTTCCAAGGACTAAGCATCTTTTAATTTCATGGCTGCAGTCACCATCTGCAGTGATTTTGGAGCCCCCCCAAAAATAAAGTCTGACACTGTTTCCACTGTTTCCCCATCTGTTTGCCATGAAGTGATGGGACCAGATGCCATGATCTTCGTTTTCTGAATGTTGAGCTTTAAGCCAACTTTTTCGCTCTCCTCTTTCACTTTCATCAGGAGGCTTTTTAGTTCCTCTTCACTTTCTGCCATAAGGGTGGTGTCATCTGCATACCTGTTATTGATATTTCTCCCGGCAATCTTGATTCCAGCTTGTGCTTCTTCCAGCCCAGCCTTTCTCATCTACTACTAATAAGTAATGCTGTTAACACACTTCCATATTCAGTGAGTGAGTGGTGATGTATGTATAAAGATGTATGAAGAAAAAGATTTTGAGGGGGTAGATATATAGTTCCTTTCTGTCCACATAGATTTTGAGGCCCAGTGGAAAATTTCTTAGTTGGAAATATGTATTTAAGAGTTGGTGAGGAAACTAGTTTTGTGACTTGGACACATTGAAATGTCTATGTTTCATCCATAAAACTGAAATACTCCTTTAAGAAGCAAGAAAGATAATGTGTAAGTGCTTTGGAAAGATAAAGAGCTCTAAATGTGAAAAATACTGATAAAGCATGTGGTAAATATTTTTAAGTAGTCACAGAAGTGGAGTAACTAACATTTATTGTTTTCTCATGTTATTCACTATTCTATATTCATTACAAGCAAGTCAATAACTTAACTTTCAACCCTGTGAGTTAGGTACTGTTACTACCTCCATTTTAAAGAACTATAACTGAATCTTGAGAGATGATATATGTTGCCCGAGGTGTCACAGCAAGTTAAGTGGCAGAGCTGGGATTAATATATTAATATTGTAATGATTTTCCTGAATGGTGGACAAAAAGAAACCCCCAAATACTCTTATAATCAGCAGATACTCATTTGCTAGGCATTCTGCTGAGGGAACAAAAATAAATAAAGCTCATTCTGGTAGCTTTTAATCTAGCAGAAGAAAATAAGGTCTAGATACCTCAAAGACTTGATTATATATACTGCTGTGAATATGTTTCTTAAATGTAAACATATGTAGAATGTGATAGTGTGATATACTAATAGTGCAATTCTTTTATGGCAGAACTATGAGATTCCCTGGTTTCTCAGATGCTCAGATCTGCCTGCAGCGTGGGAGACCCAGGTTTAATCCTTGAGTTGGGAAGATCCCCTGGAGAAGGAAATGGCAAACCACTCCAGTACTCATGCCTGGAAAATTCCATGGATGGAGTAGCCTAGTGGGCTACAATCCATGGGGTCACAAAGAGTCAGACACAACTGAGCGACTTCACTTCACTTACATGGATTTATCTAGAAATACATAAAAAATGAATAAAAGAAGAGAGGAAGGCTATTCTTAGTTGGCAGCTTATAGAATTACCACATGGAGAAACCTGAATGATAGGCTGAGGAGTTTGGCCATGATACAGTAGAAACTGGTTATTGTAATATGCTCTTTAACAAGAGGAGAAAGAGTACATGTACACAATGGAGTATTACTCAGCTATTAAAACGAACGCATTTGAATCCGTTCTAGTGAGGTGGACGAAACTGGAGCCTATTATACAGAGTGAAGTAAGTCAGAAAGAAAAACACCAATATAGTATATTAACACATATATATGGAATTTAGAAAGATGGTAATGACGACCCTATATACAAGACAGCAAAAGAGACACAGATGTAAAGAACAGACTTTTGGACTCTGTGGGAGAGGGTAAGAGTGGGATGACTTGAGAGACTAGCACTGAAACATGTGTATTACCATATGTGAAACAGATGACCAGTGCAAGTTCAGTGCATGAAACAGGGCATTCAGAGCTGATGCATTTGGGACAACTCAAAGGGATGGGATGGGGAGGGCGGTGGGAACGGGGTTTGGTATGGGGGACACATGTACACTCGTGGCTGATTCATGTCAACATATGGCAAAAACCACCACAATATTGTAATTAGCCTGCAGTTAAAATAATTAATTAAAAAAACAGGTGAAAGTAGTACCTTAAGAGTTGAAGTGATGATGGCCTGGAGCAGGTTGGCAGAGCAATGGAAGGAGAAAGGCAAGAGTTTAAATATTTTTAAAGGAAGAATAGATGAGACTTGTGTGATTTTTTTTTTTTTCTTGGACCATATAGGGTAGAGTCACAAAGAGTCAGACACGACTGAGCGACTTCACTTTCATACAGGGTAGAGTGGAGGAAGGTATCAAAATAAGTCTCAAGGTTTCAAATATGAGAAACTCAAGGAATACAAGCGCTGTTATGTTTAGAATTGGAGCAAAAAGATGGACTGACTTCAGTTTTAGTCGTATTTAGTTAGAAATGCAAGTTGAAATTCCTGAAGGCAATTGAACAGAAGAAGAAAACTTAGGTCAGCTTTTCTTAGAAAAGCATTTCTGGCATTTAAGTAACCCACAGTTTCAAACTAAGATGATTCTTCCAAATATTATGAGAAGCCATCAGAGGGCCAGTGACTGAGGCTTGGAGAACACAGGAAGTGCAAGTGGTAGAAAAACATTGACAGGACCAAGGGATGGCCAGAGGAGAACAGCTGGATGCCACGGAAAGCTGAGATCAGCCCTGTCTGTTTCGCCTGCTACATGAAGTGTTGGGAGACTTGAGGTGCAATCTTTGGCTCTCCTGTATGCTTGATCAACTCAGGTCTTAGTTCTGTTGTTGTATTTCCAGATGCTTAAAAGGACATAGTTGGAAATCTTGTGGTGCCTTAGAATTAAGCTCTCCAAAAGAAAGCAGCAGACAGACAAACGTTTTCCAATTTCTATAGCCTGAATCTTGATTAAAGACAGGCAGGTGGGTGACTGAGTGAATATGCTGTTACCTTGGAATCATTCTGGATTCTTCCCATTTTTTACCTAATAATTTTTAGCCATCAAATCCTATTGATTCCAGTTATACCATAACTCTTATTAAATCCATTTCTCTTCATAATTTAGACATTTATTATCATTCTGTGAACTACTGAAATTGTCTTCTAACCGGTGATTCTGGTCCATCTGCTACGAGTTAGCATGAAGTAAAAACTCATTATGTCCTCCTCCTGCTTAACCAAGTGGATTCCTAATGGATAAAAATCTCAATTCTGTATCTTTGATTGTAACCTTTAAGGGAGATTTAAAAAAGCACCTAGCATTTTTCCTGGCAAGCAGTAAATGTTTGTTTGTTGAATCAATAAGGGTGATTATCAATGTCAGAGCAAAGTGATCAAGGAGACAGAAAATTTTAAAGCTTCTGAAATTGAACAGAAAGCTTGGAACACTCCTTGCCTAGAAAGAGGCAGAACCAGTGCCTGTCCTATCTCGTGGCTTACAGAGCCAATCAGAAAACTGCTTGGAAAGTTACCAAGACAGCTATAAAGGGAAGAAATATGAAAATATTACCTAAGCCATAGATACTTTTCTGAGAAATTTATATCTTATCTTGGAAAAAAAGGTGTATTTTCCCAAAATGAAGCTGTGGGGCTAGTTTTATTGATATCAGTGAGACTGGGTCACATTTCTGCCTTGGCCTAAGGAAAAGGATAGAGTTTCATGTTCATAGAATCATGAATCTATTTCATTATACAATCCTGTAAGGCATGCTCTTTTTTTTTTTTTTTTTAGGATTTCATAGATATTCCTAAATAGCTATCTGTCTACCTCTAAAATAAATCCAGTCAGACAAAATCTGAAACTCCCCAGGAGGTACTTTCTACCAGAGCTATTCAGAAGTTGCCCTCATGGACAAATTGGCTTCATATCTTTCTAAAATATTTACCCTAATTTACTATAAAAAGTTTTTTTTTAATGGTAAATAGTTAATATGGTCTACCTTAGAAGGAAAACCCAAATTAGAGACCATGCGCACAACCGGACAAAAATCTAACAAATGAGCTTTCCTCACAACATTAGATAACTTTCTTACACCCCCGTTAGAAGGAATAGATCAGTTAGGATGATGTTTGCTACAAGTAGAGTCTCAAGTTAACAGCGGCTTAGGAGATCGTTTACTATTCTCTCACATGGAAGTCTAGAAACTGAGGCTTTAGTCATAGTCTTCAGGAAGCCAGGCTCCTCCTGGATTTTTTTGTTATAGTCCCTGTAGGGTATAGCCCTCATCTTCATGGTTTAAATTGGCTCTTCAGCCTTCATAGCCATGTTTCAAGCAGCAGACGGAAGAAGTGCAGAAGGCACAAGAGATGTAAGACTGATTCCTGAAAACTGCCACAGAACACTTTTGCTTATTCCCTTGGCAAAAACCTAGTCCTGTTGTGACCACATCTGACCCTTTAGCCTTAGAAATGCAGTCTAAAAAAATTCAGATATAGTGATTCTATAGCAGATTCTGTTACCCTCTGTTTCATCTTAGAGATAAAATATTTAAGAGCAATTCTACCCTTTGATTCAGTAGCAACATGGGTGAAAGTATCTTCTCAATTAGCTGTCAGTGATACTTCTAATTCTGTAATACATCTGACATGATAGTAGACACAGAAGCAATTCCAAGTTTAACTGGCATTGGATATGGTTGGGTCCTAGCGTTCTTATTTTCATCCAATAATGAAATATTAGGTGATACAGAAGCAGCTTACCTCTCATTGTAACAGAAAAGACAGACATCCTGCTTTCTGATTTATATGACTTAAACTGATTATTTCCAAGAAAAGTTGAAGTATAAATACTATTTTAACTAAAGTAATTCTTGGCAGAAATTCATCATTATTTCAGTGGCCTGCCTTTAGCATCCTTTCCCATTTAAAAGTCTTATTTGGATGTATTTCTATAAGAGTTCTTTTAAGCCCTAAAAGAAGTTAAAGCTAGTCATCTCTTCCATATTTTCATGGCTCAGAAGTTTGGTGTGGTTATCAATCAGAACATTTCCCTGAGAAATACTGGTTCTTTGCAGGAACACTTGCTGCTGCTCTTACACTTCACACAGGCTTTAAGAAACTTAATATATATGGCAGTACTTACCTTTTAGCTATCCCTGTTGTTTTATCTACCTTTTTTTTT
>SJYV01026877.1:31138-44294 GCA_006410875.1 Neotragus pygmaeus | reverse complement strand
AAGAAAAGACAAATCCTACAAGTCACTGTTATTAAAATGTTTTTAATTGTTAAAAAAATAAAATAAATAAAAAGATGCAATATTGTTAACAAATTAAATAAATACTTTAAAAATGGTTCAATCAAAAAAAATTTTTTTAATGAGTGGAAGTTCTAAATAGACATTTGTCCAAAGACATACAAATGACCAAGAGGCACATGAAAAGATGCTCACCATCACTAATCACTAAAGAAATGTAAATCAAAACCACAATGAGGTATCACCTCACACTAGTCAGCATGGCCATCATCAAAAAAATGTACCAACAATAAATGCTGGAGAAGAGGTAGAGGAAAGGGAACCCTCTTGTTCTGTTGGTGGAAATGTAAATTGATACAGCCACTGTGGAAAATAGTATGGAAGTTCTTTAAAAAACTAAAAATAGAGCTATCATATGATCCCATTCCTTGGCACATATCCAGAGAAAACTGTAATTCAAAAAAGATACATGCACCCCAATGTTCACTGCAGCATTATTTACGATAGC
The DNA here is from genome assembly GCA_006410875.1 of Neotragus pygmaeus. Lineage (NCBI taxonomy): Eukaryota > Metazoa > Chordata > Mammalia > Artiodactyla > Bovidae > Neotragus > Neotragus pygmaeus. Next base: position 43,768 of record SJYV01026877.1, on the reverse strand, counting down.
CAGGACATGGAAGAAGCAACCTAAATGTCCATCAACTAAGGAATGGATAAAGATGTGGTACATATATACAGTGGAATATTACTCAGCCATAAACAAGAATGAAATAATGCCATTTGCAGTGACATGGACAGACCTAGAGATTATCATACTGAGTAAAGTAAGCAAACACACAAAAGACAAATATCGTATGATATCACTCATATGCAGAATCTAAGGGAACAAATGAACTTATCTATAAAACTGAAACTGAGTCACAGATCTAGAAAACAAATTTATGGTAATGAGGAAGTAAGGGGTGGGGAAGGGATAAACTGGTAGACTGGGACTGACATATACATACTACTATATATGAAATAGATAACTACTAAGAACCTCCTCTTAGCTCAAGAAACCAAACTCAANAGTCACAGATCTAGAAAACAAATTTATGGTAATGAGGAAGTAAGGGGTGGGGAAGGGATAAACTGGTAGACTGGGACTGACATATACATACTACTATATATGAAATAGATAACTACTAAGAACCTCCTCTTAGCTCAAGAAACCAAACTCAATACTTTGTAATGGCCTATATGGGAAAAGAATCTAGAAAACAGTGGAGATATTATTTTATATATATATATATATTACTCACGTTGCTGTACAGCAGAAACTAACACACCACTGTAAATCAATTATACTCCAATAAAATTTAAAAACCTCACACATTCTCAAGTCTCACCCCATCTACTGAATAGTAAAATCTGTGGGTGGGACCCAGGAATCTGTTTTAATAAGCCCTCCGGGTAATTCTGATATGTGCTCAAGTTTGATAACCAGTGCCCTGGTAATATAGCCCCTTGTGTTATATATATTGGAAAACTGATGTTCAGAGAAGGATTTAAAAGACTTGAGAGACAAGAAACATTTTTCCACCATTTATTCCCCCAGTGTCTGGCATGTAATATGGGCACACGATAAAGATCTGTTGGAGGCAAAAATGAATGCCTCGTCCAATGAGTTGTGCTATCACCTAATGATGGTGTTAGTCCAAACAATATAAACCTAACTTACCAAAAATATACATATTCCTAATGACTGCGTTTCTTTGAAAACATATGTTCACCATGACATATACCTGTGGTGGATTCATGGTGATGTATGGCAAAACCAATACAATATTGTAAAGAAATTAACCTCCAATTAAAATAAATAAATTTATATTTTAAAAAAACTATTACTTTTAAGTGTTGTGTAAAAAAGGAAGTTACCAAACATGATCACTAACAAAACTATTCCGTTTTTCCATACCTTGTTATTTTGCCTTAGTTTACTTAGCTCTAGTTTATACTTTTCTGCTTCTTCTAGAGCTCTATTTAAGCGAACTTCCATGGCACTTTGACTAGTAACGGCCTGTTTTTGTAGTCTTCTTTTATTTTCTAATTCCTGTACAGCAAAAAAGACAGATAAAACATTTATAAACATAAGTTCTCTCTGATATTTTCAATATTTTTCATTTCTATATTCCTTGCTTTCTCCTAAATTATACACACACACACACACGGGCAAGAGATTGAACACTGAATGATAGAGGTTTTAGGGAATTCCCACGCTGAATTTGTTTTAGGAAAACATATCCTTAAAGATATAGTCACAAATCAGGCTTTTAGATTGCTTTTTGTTTGGAATTTTCTGCCTCTTTTTACTGATCCCAAGATACAGTATACGTTTCTTCTGTATTTACTTTATAAACAACTTTTTATAACCATAGTTCTCTTGGAAACCTCCCAAAACACCAATTTAAGACATAAATTCTCTCATTAATACTGTGCTTGTGTAAACCTGATAAAATATATCATTTAAGAAATATCTGTTAAATACAGAGCATTCTACGTTAGCCAGATAAGAAAACCCCAATTCTGAGCAAAAGCAACAGATTTTAAGGATATTTTTCACATCCTGGTGTGGGTTTAGACCAGCATTTCTTCAAAAAGACTAAGAGCTGCTGTTGAAGAATCTACAGGCCACACAGGAAGAAACATGAACATATAGGATAAACTCCAAATTCCATCCCAATCTGGCACCATAATCTCATCTACTCCTACAAATGTTACCTTCAGCTCTATGGGCAATACTTGCTTGGATCTCTCCTGCAGAGTCATGATGTTTCTTGCCTGTGACCTTTTGCTCATGCTCTTCCTTCTGTCCTGATTTCTCTCCACCCTCATTTTTAACTGGCTAACACCTATTCATCCTTTAACCCTCAGTTAGGGATATACACTAGGGTTTTACCTTCTTCCAGGAGCCTTTCCTCACTATCTTCTCAGGCTGGATGAAGTACCCTTTCTTCAGAGATTCTATGGCACATTGATACATATATCATAATGCCTGCTTGTGTGGAACTGAAACTCTCCATTTACTTAATTCCCCTCACTATCCTGTAAGCTCCTCAAGGATAGCAACTACTTTAATTGCTATGTTCCCAGCACTTCGGTGACAAATAAAAAGCACTAATACCATGTTTACAGAACTGAATTTATTTTGTAATACTTAACTCACTCTACTTTGCATGCCCTACAATGCCTAGTACATCGCATTATACAAAGCAGATAATAAATATCATGGAATTGAAATGATGCAGTTAATAACAGAGTTGTCTGTTTTCTTCTAATTTTTTCTCCTGGCTATATCACTATGTTTTATTTGAAAACTGATCTCCTTGGCTCTGAGTAATTAAGAGGAAAACAAAACAAAACACATGCTGCTCTTTATGCAGGTTTCTAAACAAATCAAACTGTGTCTGGATACCATCTGCTCTCACCAGCCTTCTTCACAGCTTTGTGGGTGGTAGCGACACTAAGAGCAGCCTGACTTCTCTCACTGCTCACACGGAAAAGGCAGATTCTCATTAGCTACGAAGGCCACAGTTCTTGCTGCTTCATTTCAGCCTCTTCTCATAATATTACAGAAATCAATCTTTGCCCTTCTCTTTCTTGCTAGAGACTCTGTAACCTACTTCACAGAAAAATGAAAACGCTTCTTTACCACATGATGTTCCCCTATGAATAAATTAATACTAAATCAATACTGCCCCATTTCTTGGGAAAAGTGAAAAAGGATAGAAGAATAGTAAAGTAGGAAATAAAGTTTTCCTATATGAGAAAATCCACTAAGCAAAGGGTTGATCTTATCAAAAACTTGAAAAGCTTTCTGTTTTCAGCTATGCTTAAGGACTTTTTATAAAAGAAAGTACAGACAAGATACCAATGTTATTATTGAGTATTTTTAAGATGAAAACTCTCTCCTAAAACAAGTCTTTATTACCCTATAAATTAAGAAGTTTACATGTTGCTAGAGAAAAATTTTACAAAATCACAAGTCCTGAATTTTACACTAACTTTAAAAGAAAAAGCTGGATAGCTTATAGAAAATCAAGTCTAAACTTTAAAATTCAAATACGAAGATACCCAAGAAGAAATAATTTGTGATTGTTCCATAGTTTTTAATGCAGTCATAAGGCACTGGGAGAGTGCAAAAAAGAGGTATACACTGGTAACCAAGTGAAGTGAAAGTTGCTCAGTCGGGTTCCACTCTTTGGGACCCCATGGACTATAATGTCCATGGAATTCTCTAGGCCAGGATACTGGAGTGGGTAGCCTTTTCCTTCTCCAGGGTATCTTCCCAACCCAGGGATCAAACCCATTCTCCTGCATTGCAGGCGAATTCTTTACCAACTGAGCTATCAGGGAAGTCCTTGGTAACCAAAGTACAAGTCAAATATAGCAAATGCTTCAAGAGTCACACAGCCACGGTAATTCAGATGAGGAATAATCAGATAAGGACAAATAAATGATCAGACAAGGATCTAGAAACAAGTGGCTGAGGTTCAAAACACAATAAATTTGGAATTAAAAAACCTGACAGCTGTGATCAATTCAGTTTCTACATCTGCAATTGGGAGTAATATATATGTCTAATAGGTTTTACTTATTCAACACATATATCGAGCACTTACTTAATTGCCAGGTATTATACTACATGATGGGGCATCCCTGATAGCTCAGACAGTAAAGAATCTGCCTGAAATGCAGGAGACCTGGGTTTGATCCCTGCATCAGGAAGATCCCCTGGAGAAGGAATGGCTGCCCACTCCAGTATTCTTGCCTGGAGAATTCCATGGACTGGGGAGGATAGCAGGCTCTAGCCCAAGGTGCTGCAAAGGGTTGGACATGACTGAGCGACTGACACAACAGCAACACGGCTACACGATGGACACATGATAATTAATCAGAATTCTACTCTCATAAAGGTTGCACTCTAGAGGAAGATACAGATGACAAACACATACCTACATACTCATATCTAACATTTTATAGTAATAAGGCCTATGAAGAAAAAGGGTAAGAGGACAGAGTAGGGAATTTCCTGGCAGTCTGGTGGTTAGGACTCTGTGTTTCCACTGCCATGGGCCTACGTTTAATCCTTGATCAGGGAACTAAGATCCCACAGTCTGGCATGGCCAAGAAAAAAAAAAAAAAAAAAAGGACAGAGCAATGGGTAAGGGACATCATTATTTAAGATACAGCGGGAAGGCTATATCTTAAGATATTAGGGGAAGGCTTCCAAATGAGGGAATGATTCATGTCTAGATCTGGAGGAACAAATAAGACAAAGATCCTGAGGTAGAAATCAATGTGACATATTCAAAGATCACATTCAAAGGTCAGTGTGGCTTCAGATGAGTGACACATGCAGTTTTAGGCCTTGAGATCGCAGAAACAGCCAGGGAGATGTTAGATAGACCTTGTAAACCCTACCTCAAAGTTTGGATTTTATTCTGAATGACATGAAAAGTCTCTGGAGTGTTTTGGTAGGGTGTGTGTGTGCTGGTTGAATCTGCAGATGTGGAACTACAGATACACAAGTACAGAGGAACTGAGAACACACGGGGCCTGGGGCTCAAAGAAAGATCACAGCAAGAAGTGGAAACGTGGAAGTGATGAATATATGGATGGTATACCAAATGAATGACGTATCCCAGAACTGGATGAAGACAGAGAAGAGAGTCAAGGACTGAGCCTTGGATACTCCAACATGGAGATCCTATGGCATGTTTGAATGCTAATGCAAATAATTACATAGAGTAAATTTGATTTTTGCAAGAGAAAGAAAGATAGGATAATCATAGGAGCCAAGTCCTTGAATAAGAGAGACTGAATGGGATCCAGTGTACAGTGAGGGGATAAGCTTTAAACAAAAGAGGGAGTAATTCACTATAATGAGGGGGAAAGCAGAGTAAATGAGGGTATAGAGACCAAGAGACTGACAGTAAAATTTGCTGTTTTCTTAGTAAAATAGGGGGGAAAAGTAATGAATCGACAATGGTAACATTGGAAGAGGCACTGGATACATGAGGGAAAAAGATACCCGTTTAATAATTAGCTCTACATCGACATGAATCCACCACAGGTGTCGATGTATGGCAAAACCAATACAGTATTGTAAAGCAGAATAAAGTAAAAAAAAATAAAATTAAAAAAATAATAATAATCAGCTCTGACAATGGGAGAGGAAACTGACTTCTCAGAAAGTAGGAGAGGAAAACAGCACTACACTTGATATTTATAAACAAAATTAAAGTAGCACCAATCTGTTTGGCTGTACACTTAGGCAGGGAGTATGGGGGGAATTAGGTTGGGTTTTGCCACACAGCAGTAGCAGGGAAATTAAGAATATATTCCATAGATAACTAAGTCATGTACCATGGAACCTAAGTTGGGGAAGAAGGATATAAAAAACATGGGGGAAGGCATAGAGCTATGTAATAAAATACATAAAAATGAGACTACACAATTATTATATATATATGATAGATATACAAATATTAAACCAAGCCAAGGTACCATTCATATTATGATTTTGCAGGACACATACAGGCAAAATTGCAAAAAAGCTTTCTTTGCAGGATTAGGAAATGACTTGAAGGAGATGAGAAAATGCTTTTGAAGAGTTTTTATTATGAAAGCAGAAAAGAAGAAAGCAGCTTTAGGAAACGACACAGAGATTAATTTTACCTGAAGCAAGGTAACTAAAGGGCAGACTTTTTTTTTAAGGTGAGCTAATAATGTTAATAGGAGTGTTAATATGACATATTCACAATCAGAGAAACTTGTGGAGTGTACCAGCAACTTTATTTTAACCAAAAAACAAAATAAAACTGAGATTAAGTCTTCCAGCCACGAAGAAATAATAAATAGCTAATATAAAAAGGCACTGTAAACAGCTAGAAATAATGATTAAGATATGTTAAATAACTATTTACAGATACTGGAAAACAGTAGGGTTGTGATTCCTGAGAAAGGGAAACAAATTTGTCTTGCAATCACCCCAGCATTCTTCTGGGAGACAATTTTCACACAGTACCTACAGGGAAGAGAAAACACAAAAAAGAGTCCAGAGGTCCATTGAGTTGAGGAAACAGATCAGACTTAAGGAGACTGAAGCAGCTGGGAATTTATATGAAGGTTCAAGTAAGGAGGAACTACATTAGGAGAGAGCTTCACACATCTACATAGGAGGTCCCCTGAGTCTACTGTGGACTAGGCAACACCTTAACACGTGGAAACCCAACAAGGCCAGACAAAAAACAAGTGGGGAGCTGTAAATACAGCAAATCCCATAGATCATACAGGGCAGAAGGACATTTGAGCTCTAACTAGCCAGAATGGACAGTCCTCAATGATCATTTTGGGTATATGTTGGGGATCATGAAAGGTCTCTTTAGGGGAAGCATTAAGGGTAGAGTTGAACTATCTCTGAAGGCTGCTCTAGACACACTCTTGTAAAACTTAAAAACAGGCCTCAAAAGGATTAAACTGGCAAATAACTACCTGTAAAAATACAACACTGCCTTCAAAAAGCACACTAAATAGAATCATTCAACAATAGCATTCAGTAAAAAAGCACTAACCAAGCCAAGAAGCAGGAAAATATGATCTATAGCCAGAAGAAAAATATCAGTCCATAGAAACAAATCCATAAGTGAGAAATATAATGGGTCCAGCTAATAAGGCGGTCAAAGAGCTATTTTAATTATACATAAGTGATTAAAGCAAAACATTAAAGGAAAATCAAATGGAACTTCTATAGATGAATATAAAAAATGAGTATCTCTGCTTAGGTATAGGGGCATACTAGACATTACAGGTAGCTCAGACAGTTAAGACTCTGCCTGCAATGCAGGAGACGTGGGTTCAATCCCTGGGTCAGGAAGATCCCCTGGAGTAGGAGATGGTAACCCACTCCACTATTCTCACCTGGAGAATTCCATGGACAGATGAGCCTGGCAGGCTACAGTCCATGGTGTCACCAAGAGTCAGACACAACTGAGCAACTAACAGGCACTACAAAGAAAAGATCAGTAACCTACCGAAGATACTACCCAAATAAAGAACATAAGGAAAAAAAGGCTAAAAACAGCTCATGAGTAACATAAATATCATTGATATTATTAATGTGGAAATATCAAATAATTTAACATAATTATAGTCTCAAGCTGGGGAGCGAGGCAGGAACCCACAGATTCAAAAAGCTTAACAAGGGCTTCCCTGGTAGCTCAGTGGTTAAGAATACACCTGCCAATGCAGGAGACATGGGTTCAATCCCTGGTCCAGGAAGATCCCACATGCCTGAGGGCAGCTAAGCCCATCAGCCACCAACTACTGAGCCTATGCTCTAGATCCCAAGAGCTGCAATTACTGAGCTCACATGCCACAACCACCAAAGCCTGCGTGCCTAGAGCCCAGTGCTCCGCAACAAGAAAACCACTGCAGGGAAAAGTCCACGCACCGCAACAGAAAGTAGCCTCCACTTACTGCAGCTAGAGAAGTGCCCACACAGCAACGAAGACCCAGCACAACCAAAAATAAAGCTTATTTCAAAACAAGTTAGGGAAAAAAAGCTCAACAAACTTCAGGCAGAATACAAACTCCATACTGAGAAAACTGAGAAAGCACATCATTATGACATGGCTGAAAACCACCAACAAAGAGAGTGTCTTAAAAACAGAGAAAAAAGACACACTGACTACAAAAATAGAACGAAAAGAATTACTGTGGACTTTTAGTCAGAAACTATACAACATATAAATCAAAGTATATCTTTAAACAAAGAAAACAAAAAACAAAACAGTCAACTGATAATTCTATACCTTNAAAAATAGAACGAAAAGAATTACTGTGGACTTTTAGTCAGAAACTATACAACATATAAATCAAAGTATATCTTTAAACAAAGAAAACAAAAAACAAAACAGTCAACTGATAATTCTATACCTTGTGAAAAATACCTTTCAAAAATTAAAGCTCTCAAAAACACACAAGTGCATACAAAAACTGATAAAATCTAAATAACATCTATGGATTGTACCAATGTCAGTTTCCTCATTTTAATGCTGTGCAATCATGTTAGGTATTAGCCTTGAGGGAAACTGAGTGAAGGGCACACAGGACTTCTCTGTACTGTTTTTGCAACTTCATGTGAATCTATAATCACTTCAAAATAAAAAGGGTTTTTTTTTTTTAGGTAAGGAAAATCAATCTTTTACAGAGAAACAAAGAGAAGTAGTGACTAGTAAACTGGCACCACAAAAATTGAAAAGGTAGTTATTAAAAAAAAAAAAAAGACAAAAGGTACTTATTTCAAACAGAAGTATGGAAAAACTTCTAGAGTGAAGAATACAAGAAATGTCAAATATCTTCATCTCTTTAAAACACAAATGACTGTTAAAAGAGAAAATATTGTGTGACGCATGACATTTAAAGATAAATGTATGACCACAAAAGCAGCAGATGGAGTATACTGTGAGAGTGTTACGTTATATGTGAAATACTATGACATGATTTGAAGGTAGACTGTAATATGTTAAATATGTATATTGTAAACCTTAAATCTAAACCTAGCTATAGCTAATGTTGGAAAAAAATGGAATACTAAAAAATATTCAATTCAAAGGAGGAAAAAGTAACAAAGAACAGTTGGGAAAAATAGGAAACAAATAGGAAGATAGCAAATTTAAATCCAAACACCAAAAACTGTATCAATGTAAATGAACTGAACATTCCAATAAGAGACAAAGGCTGTCAGAGTGGATAAAGAAGCAAAAGCCAATTATGTGGTTTCTGTAACAAACTCATTTTCGGTAGAGACAGATTAAAAGTAAAAAGATGACAAAAGGCAGTCAAGATGGAGATGTAGGAGAATGTGGAGTTTCTCTCCCTCCAAATGCATTAAGAATCATCTACAAATGGAACAATTCTCACAGAGCACTAGCTGAACACTAGCAGAGGACCTCAGACACCTAAAAGGACACGGAAGATCCCCACATAACCAGGTAGGACAAAAGAAAGACGGGAAAAGGAAGAGCAGAGGAAGAGGGACAGGACCAGCGCCTCTGGGTGGGGAGCTAAAGCAGAAGAGAGGTTCCTGCACCTGATGAAGCCCCCTTATTGTTGGGGAAATCAGATGGGAAAGAAGGGGAGCTTCAGGCGTTATTCAAAGGAAAGCAGAGCAACAGTCTGGGGCAGGCAGGACAGAGTGAGACCTATAGGGCAGACGGGTTTGGTGCTGGAACTTGGCATTTAGAGACGAAACCTGTGGAGAGGACTCTAGTTAGTTGCGGGGAGATGGTCTGAGGGGACAGGAGTGAGGAAATCCACAACCTGGAATGTTTGTGGAGGAAACACTGAAGAGAGGCGTCATTGTTGAGTGATGCGAGAGGGGTGGGGCCATTTGTAGCCTCTCCCCCCAGGCAGCGGCCCGTTTCTCCCAAGGCACCAGGAAGGGCTCTCATGCCAAGGTTGCCACTTCCCTCTGAGCCCCTCATCCCCACTGGGGCTCCAGCAATTCCAGCTGCTGATGCCTGCACACCCCTTCCTCACCGAGGTGGATTCCTGTGTTCTGGGGCAGCCTCAGGAGCAGACTCCTGTGGGGGCCCACATGCAGAGGTGGGGCTCAAACTACAGCTGGGCCCCAGGAGCTGTGCAACTAAGGAACAAAAAGTGAAACCTCTCCTCCCAGCTGGGCAACCTAGAACTGACACCACCACAACAGCCTTTGTAAACTAAGTTTCTACAGAACATCTGAATGGATAATGAGCACTCCTGCAGCCAAGACAGGTCTTTCCTTTAGCAGCTTTACACTTTGTGAGCATATATACATGGGGGCTGGGCCAGGCCAGAGGATGAACTGCCCCCATCGTGCCTACTGCATCCTGGGACCAGACTTCAATGGCTCTATGCTGGTGGCCTGGTGCAAATAACATCTGACAGACACTAGGGCCAACTACCAGCATATCCACGGTTAAGGTGGGGCCCAGAGCAGTGCCAACAGCAGTGTGATCTCAGATTACACTGTAATTCCTCGTACAATAGGAATGGCATAACAGCCCACACCCACTGCTGAACAGCTCCAGAGGAGGAATACTCAGTGGCTTTCCTCCCAGTGGAAATGCTCCAATTCCAGTTTCTCACATATGCAGATCAAAAACACACCTAAGAAACAGACCTGGGGGCCTCTAATCCAAAAAACTATGGAACAGAACCCACCTCTGACAGGGCAGGGACAACAGAGCACACGGGAGGCCCTGCCCAACATCGAGTGCAGATGCTGGTTACAACTTAAGTTGCACCTCCTATAAAGGGGACAACTGCCAGCATACAAAGAAGAAAGAAGTGGCAGACACCTATACTAAAAACAACACATGTACCAAAAAATATTAAACCTACAAAGGCTACACAGGAATGTTTCTACAAAAAATAGCCCTCAAATACAATCTGAGGGTCTGGCACTGGGTGGAAGAACCCTTGGGGCACAGTCTTAAAGGCCAGCAGGAATTCAGGAGTGTAGGAGTTCCACAGGGCTGGAGAAAACAGAGATTCTACTCTGGAGGGTACACACAAGGTCTCACATGCACTCGGATCCTGCAAAGAGCAGTACCTCAACAGGAACCCAGGCTACACATACCAAGAGGTCTGAGGACAACTACGACTCACCATGAAGGCAAAGACACTGGTGGTGGAAGTCCCGGGAAACAGATCTGAATGAGCTCTCTTGGAGGTCCACATTTTGGCACCAAGATTTGGCTACACCCAACAACCTGTAGGCTCATGCTGAAAGCCTCAGGCCAAACAACAACCAAGATGGAACACGCCCATTACAGAAAATAGGATGCTGAAAGTCATACTGAACTCATAGCCACCTAAAAACACACCCCATGACATGGCCTTGTTCATCACAAGGGACAAGAGCCACCTCTACCCACCAGTGGGTAAGTACCAATCCCTCCCACCAAGAAGTCTGCATAAGCCCCTAGACCAACCGCACCTACCAGGGAGCAGACACCAGAACAAGAGGAACTAAGATTCTACAGCCTGTGGAAAGGAGACCTCAAACACAGAAAGTTAGACAAAATGAGACAACAGAGTAATACGCTAAAGAGGAAGGAACAAGCTAAAAATTCACAAGAACAACTAAATGAAGAGAAGACAGGAAATCTACCTGAAAAAGAATTCAGAGTAATGATAGTAACAATGATATCCACAATCTTAGGAAAAAAATGGAGGCAACCTGAATACAACACCAAAGATAGTCATCAAATCACAGGAGAACAAGAGAGGAAGCGAATAAAATGATTTACAAAAACAAACTCAAAACAATTAAGAAAGTGGAAATAGGAACATACACATCCACAATTACTTTAAATGTAAATGTTTGAATGTTCCAAACAAAAGATATAGACTGGCTGAATGGATGAAAAACAAGACCTGTATATATGCTGTCTATGAAAGATCCACTTCAGACCTAGGGACACATATAGACTGAAAAGTGATGTGATGGAAAAAGATACCCCATGGAAATGGAAATCAAAAGAAGGCAGGAATAGCAATATTAACATAAGATAGGATAGACTTTAAAGACTATTACAAGAGACAAGGAAGGACATTACATAATGTTTAAGAGATCAATCCAAGAAGATATAAAAATTGTATATATGCTTCTCTGGTGGCTTAAACGATAAAGAATCCACCTGCAATCCAGGAGACCCAAGTTCGATCCCTGGGTTGAGAAGATCCCCGGAGATGGGAATTGCTATCTACTCCAGTATTCTTGCCTAGAGAATCCCATGGAGAGAGGAGCCTGGCAGGCTACAGTCCATGGGATCACAAAGGGTTGGACACGACTGAGTGACTAAGCACACACAGGAGCACCTCAATATATAAGGCAAATGCTAACAGCCATAAAGGGGAAAATCAACAATAACACATTAGTAGTGGGGAACTTTAACACCTCACTTACACCAATGGACATCATCCAAACAGAAAATTAATACGGAAACACAAGTCTTAAATGTCACATTACACCAGACAGACTTAACTACAGGACATTCTATCCGAAAGTAGCAGAATGCACTTTCTTCTCAACTGTACACGGAACAATCTCCAGAATAGGTCACATCTTGGGCCACAAATCAAGCATCAGTAAAGTTAAGAAAAATGGAATCATATCAAGCATCTTTTCCAACCACAACTCTATAAGATTAGAAATCAACTACAGAAAAAAATATATATATAATATATATATATATATATATAT
>SJYV01026877.1:0-29735 GCA_006410875.1 Neotragus pygmaeus | reverse complement strand
ATATATATATATATATATATATATATACATAACACAAACACAAAGAGGCTAAACAACCAGTGGATCACTAAAGAAATCAAAGAGGAAATCAAAAACTGCCCAGAGACCAATGAGAACACAACAACCCAAAACCTATAGGAGGCAGCAAAAGCAGTTTTAAGAGGGAAGTTTATAGCAATGCAATCTTACCTCAGGAAATAAGACAAATCTCAAATAAACAACCTAAACTTAAAGCAACTACAAAAAGAACAACAAACAAAACCCAGAGTTAGTAGAAGGCAGAGTAGAAATAAATGAAATAGAGATGAACAGAACAATAACAAAGATCAATAAAACTAAAGGCTGGTTCTTTGAGAAGATGAACAAAATTGATAAAGCTTTAGCTACATTCATCAAGAAAAAAGTGAGAAGACTCAATAAAACTAGAAATGAAAAAGAAGTTACAACAGACATTACAGAAATACAAACGATCATAAGAGATTATTACAAGCAACTAAACACAAATAAAATGGACAACCTAGAACAAATGGACAAATTCTTAGAAAGCTGCAATTTTCCAAAACTGATCCAGGAAGAAATAAAAAATATGAACATATCAATTACAAGTATTGAAACTGAAACTGTAATTAAAACCTTCCAACAAACAAAAGTCCAGGACCAGATGGCTTCACAAAAGAATTATATGATGCATTTAAAGAAGAGTTAACACGTACTCTTCTGAAACTCTTCCCAAAAGTAGCAGAAGGAATACTCCCAAGCTCATTCTATGAGGCTATCATCATCCTGATATTAAAACCACACAAATATCACCAAAAAAAAAAAAATTATAGGCCAACAACAAACAAATTAAAAGATGTTCAACATCACCAATTACTGGAGAAGTGTAAATCAAAAATATAATGAGGTATCACTTCATACTAGTCTGAATGGCTACCATCAAAAAATCTACAAACAAATGTTGGAGAGAGTGTGGAGAAATGGGAATGCTCTTGGACTGATGGGGGAAATATTAATTGATACAACCACTATGGAAAACAGTATGGAGGTTCCTTATAAAACTAAACCTATCATATGACTCAGCAATCCCACTACTGGGCATATACCATGAGAAAACCATAATATAAAAAGATGTTAATACATGTACCCCAATGTTCACAGCAGCACCATTTATAGTAGCCAGGACATGGAAGCAACCTAAACGGCCACTGAGAGATGAATGGATAAAGAAATGTGGTACTTATATACAATGGACTATTACTCAGAAATAAAAAGGAATGCAATTGGGTCATTTGTAGTGATGTGGTAAACCTAGAGACTGTACTACAGAGTGAAGTCAGTCAGAAAGAGAGAAACAAATATTGTGTATTAATGCATACATATGGAATCTAGAAAAATAGTCCCGATGACCCTATCTGCAGGGCAGGAATAGAGATGCAGACTTAGGAGAACAGAATTGCGGACACAGTGAGGGGAAGGAGAGGGTGATGAATTGAGAAACTATCACTGACAGATACACACTATCATGTGTAAAATAGACAGCTAGAGGGAAGCTGCTGGATGGCACAGGGAGCTCAGTCCATGCTTTTTGATGACCTAGAGGGTGGGGTGGGAGGAGGAGTTGGAGGGAGGCTCAAGAGGAAGGGGATATATGTATACATATAGCTGATTCACATCACTGCACAGTGGAAATGAACACAACATTGTAAAGCAATTACACTCCAATTAAAAAAAAGAAAAAATAATTACACACTAATATCACTAAAGACCACTAAAGAACTGAATTAAACAACACATTAAAAGGATCATTCACCATGGTCAAGTGGGATTTATCCTAGGGATGCAGGTATTCTTCAACATAAGTATATCAATCAATGTGAAAAGCCACATTAAAAACTGAAGAAAAACCACATGATCATCTCAATAGATGCAGAAAAAGCTCTTGACAAAATTCAACATCCATTTATGATAAAAACTCTCCAGAAAGTGAAAGGTTTCCCAGGTGGTGCCTGTGGTAAAGACCCTGCCCCCGCCCCGCCCCCCACTGCCAATGCAGAAAGACATAAGGCTCAATTCCAGGGTTGGGAAGATCCCCTGGAGAAGGAAATGGCAACCCACTCCAGTATTCTTGCCTGGAGAATCCCATGGACAGAGGAGCCTGGTGGTCTACAATACATAGGGTCAGAAAGATTTGGACATGACAAAAGCAACTTAGCATGCACTCTAGAAAGTGGGCACAGAGGGAATCTACCTCAATATAGTAACAGCAATATACAACAAACCTATAGCAAAAATCATATTCAATGGTGAAAACCTGAAAGCATTTCCTCTAAGATCAAGAATAAGACAAGGATATCTACCCTCACCATTATTATTCAACATAGTTTTGGAAGTCCAACCACAGCAATCACAGAAAGGAATCCAAATTGGAAAAGAAGTAAAACTATCATTGTTTGAAGATGACATGATATTGTACATAGACAATCTTGAAGATGCTACCAGGAAACTACTAGAGCTCATCAATGAATTTGATAAAGTTGCAGGATACAAAATTAATACACAGAAATCTCTTGCATTCTTATACACTAACAACAAAAGGTCAGAAACCAAAATTAAGCAAATAATCCCATTTACTGTCACATCAAAATCAATAAGATAGCTAAGATTATATCCATGTAATGAGGCAAAATTTATACTCAAATAAGTATAAAATACTGATGAAAGAAATCAAAGATGACACACAAACAAATGGAGAGATGTACCATATTCTTGGATTGGAAGAATCAAAATTATTAAAATGAGTATACAACCCAAAGTAATCTACAGGTTCAATGTAATCCCTAATAACTACTGATAGAATTTTTCACAGAATTAGAACAAAAAATATTTACAATTTGTATGCAAACACAAAAGACTGTGAATAGTCAAAGCAATCTTAAGAAAAATGGAGTTGGAGGAATCAGGCTCCCTGACTTCAGACTATACTACAAAGCTACATTAATCAAAACAGTATGATATGGGCACAAAAACAGAATATACATCAATGGAACAGGATAGAATGTCCAAAAATAAACCCACACACCTATAGTAACATAATCTATAGCAAAAGAGGCAAGAACATACAATGGAGAAAAAAGAGTCTCTTTAATTAAGTGGTGTGGGGAAAATGAACAGCTACATGTAAAAGGATGATATCAGAACATTCTTTAAAACTATATGCAAAAATAAACTCAAAATGAATCATTGTTGTTGTTCAATCACTTAATCGTGTCCAACTCTTTGTGACCCTGTGGACTGCAGCATGCCAGGTTTCCCTATCCTTCACCATCTCCCAGAGCTTGCTCAAATTCCTGTCCATTGAGTTGGTGATACCATCACCATTAAAGACCTAAATGTAAGCCCAGATACTATAAAATTCTTAGAGGAAAACATAGACAGAACATTCTCTAACATAAATTGCAGCAAGATCTTTTTTGATCCACCTCCTAAAGAAAATTAAAAACAAATAAATAAATGGGGTCTGATTAAACTTAAAAGCTTCTACACAGCAAAGGAAACCATAAAGAAAACAAAAAGACAACCCACAGAATGGGAAAAATATCTGCAAATGAAGCAACTGACAACGATTAATCTCCAAAATATACTAACAGTTTATGCAGTTCGATATTTAAAATAAATAAATAAAGGGCAAAAGATTTAAATAGACATTTCTCCAAAGAAGACATATGGAAAGCCAAGAGGCACATGAAAATACGCTCTGCTGCTATTGCTGCTCAGTCGCTTCAGTCGTGTCCGACTCTGTGTGACACCATAGACTGCAGCCCACCAGGCTCCCCCATCCCTGGGATTCTCTAGGCAAGAAGACTGGAGTGGGTTGACATTTCCTTCTCCAGTGTATGAAAGTGAAAAGTGAAAGTGAAGTCACTCAGTTGTGTCTGACTTCTAGCCACCCCATGGACTGCAGCCTACCAGGCTCCTCTGTCCATGGGACTTTCCAGGCAAGAGTACTGGAGTGGGTTGCCATTGCCTTCTCTGAAAATATGTTCAACATCACTAATTACTAGAGAAATGCAAATCAAAACTACAATGAGTATCACCTCGCACCAATCAGAATGACCATTATCTAAAAACTCTACAAACAGTAAATGCTGGAGGGAATGTAAACTGGGGAGTCAGGAGGTTCCTTAAAAAACTAAAAAAAGAACTATCATATGATCCAGCAATCCCATTTCTGGGCATATCTCTAGAGAAAACCATAACTCAAAAAGATAGCTGCACCCCAACGTTTACTGTAGCACTATTTACAATAGCAAGGCTACGGAAGCAACCTAAATGTCCATCAACAGAAGACTGGATAAAGAAGATGTGGTACATATATACAACAGAATATTACTCGGCCATCAACAAGAATGAAAGAATGCCTTTTGCAAGGACATGGATGGACCTAGACAATGTCATACTGACTGAAGTAACTCGGCCAGAGAAAGACAAACATCATATGATAGCTGTTATATTTGTAATCTTAAAAATGGTACAAATGAACCTACTTAAAATGTTTTGTAAATACAGATGTAGAAAACAATACAGTTACCAAGGGGGCAATTTTAACAAAGAATTCAGCACAAGCACCCCTCTCTCAATAGGTGATAGAACAATAAAGACAGAACACTTGAACAATACTATCAACAAATTTGACCTAATACATATTTATAGAAAACTACTCAGTAAAGAATAACACATAGTGCTTTCAAGGGCACATTAAGCATTTACCAAGAGAGGCCAAATGCTGGCCTATAAAACTATTTAGAACAAATATTCAAAGAACAAAACCATACACCACATAATTCAATTAGAAATCAATTTACAAAAGACAAGAAAAATACTCAATATTTAAAATCAAACAACACATACTTTTAATAATCCAATTGTCAAGAAATATCAGGAAGGAAATTAGAAAATACTGTGAACTGAATAAAAAGCATCAAAATTTGTGGGACGCAGATAAAGCAGCACTTAGAAGAAAATTTACAGCTTTAAATTCTTATGTGACAAAAGTAGAAAATCAATTATGTAAGCTTTTGCCTTAAGAATCCTGAAAAATAAGAACAAATCAAGCCCAAATAAGAATGAAGGAAATGGTTAAGTTTGTTGCTGTTTAGTTACTAAGTCGTGTCTGACTCTTTTGTGACTTCAGGCTACTCTGTCCATGGGATTTCTCTGGCAAGAACACTGGAGTAGGTTGCCATTTCCTTCTCCAGGGGATCTTCCTGACTCAGGGACTGAACTCACGTCTCCTGTATTGGCAGACGGATTCTTTAGCAATGAGCCACCAGGGAAGCCAAAAGTAATGTTAGAAAGCAATATAGTGGAAAACTGACAAACAGTAAAGAAAAATGAATAAAAGTCAAATACTGATTCATTGAAAAATTCAGTGAATTTGATAAGTATGTAGCTAGACTAATTAAGAATAAAACATAGAGACAAATTATTAGTATCAAGAATGAAACAGAAGTCATAATCACAGAGATTAAAAATATAAGTAAAAATATAATAAATGATTGGGCTTCCCAGACGGCGCAGTGGTAAAGAATCTGACTGTCAATGCAGGAGACACAAGAGACACAGGTTCAATCCCTGGATTGGAAAGATCCTGTAGAAATGGCAACCTACTCCAGTATTAATGCCTGGAAAATTCCAAGGATAGAGGAGCGTGGCATGCTATAGTCCATGGGGCCGCAAAGAGTTGGACACAACTGAGCGACCGAGTTTGTATGTATGGACATATCTATACCAATGAGTTTTACTACTCAGCACCAGAAAAATTTCTGAAAAACACAAATTACCAAAACTGATTCCAAAATAATGGAAAATTCAAATAGACTTACATACAATAATTAAATTTGTGGGCAAAGATTTCTCAAATAGGATGAAAAAGAGCACAAAAAATGTATTAGAATTCATCGAAGTTTTAAACTGCTACCTTCTGAAAGACACTGTTAAAAAATTTAAACGCCAACTCAAACTGAGAAAAACTATTCACAACACATTCTTTCTAGCAAAGAAATTATATAAGAAAACATTAAGAACTCTTAATACAACCCAATGTTTCTAATTTGGGCAAAAAAACTGAACATATACATAAGAAGAGAAGATAATATGAACAGCTAAAAAACTTATAAAAAGATACTCACGATCAAGTTATCAAGGAAATACAAATGAAACTACACTAAGATACTACTTCTGATCCTTTACAGTGGTTAATACTAAAAACGACTGATAATACCAAGTGTTAGTGAGAATAAAGAATAACCAGAATTCATACAATGCTACTTGGAATGAAAAATGGTATAATCACTTTAGAACACAGTTTGGCAGTTTCTTAAAAAGTTAAACATGCACTTTACATAAACTCAGTTCTAATCCTAGGCATTTCATCAACATTATGAATGATACTGAATATGTTTATACAAAAACATGTATCTACACAAAGCACTTGTACATGTAAATTCATAATGGCTTTACTTCTCATA
This sequence comes from Neotragus pygmaeus, assembly GCA_006410875.1. Taxonomy (NCBI): domain Eukaryota; kingdom Metazoa; phylum Chordata; class Mammalia; order Artiodactyla; family Bovidae; genus Neotragus; species Neotragus pygmaeus. Next base: position 23,208 of record SJYV01026877.1, on the reverse strand, counting down.
GACCAAAGCTGGAAACAACTCAAACTCCCATCAACTGATGAACAGATGGAATGTGGTAGATCCATAAATGAATACCACTCAGCAACACATGAGAATGAACCATACAGCCAGCAGCAACACTGATGAATTTCAGCAACATTACGCTGAAGAAAACAGATGCAAAAAAGGACACACTTAGGTTTCCATCTATACGAAATTTTATAACAAGGAAAATGAACCTGCAGTAAAAGAATGCAAATCAGTGGCTCCTTGGGGTCATGATTAGAGAGACTGGGGATTTACAGGGAAGAGACAAAGGAAACTTGGGGGAGTGACAGAAATTTTATCTTAATTATGGTGGTGGTTACAAGGATATATTAACTTGTTAAAACTCAATGAATTGTACAATTAAGTCAAGTATATTGTGTTTAAGTTATCCCTCAATAGAGTTGGTTTATAAACATGTCATTAATAAAAAAACAAAATCCAAAGATGAGGTAAAATGATTTCTGATTTTATATTTTAAGAATGACTCCATCTGTTACAATCAACAGCTAAAATAAGTTAACATGTATAACAATGTTTTAATAGTTTATTTTTCCAGGTTTATAGAAGCAGCTACTTAAGCTCTGTTTTGTATTTCTCTGAGACTTATTTTGAGAGAGAGAAAAAATGAATAGAATTAACAAAGAAAGATTCAATCTTGAGTATCACATAACCCAGGAAAACTATGTTTTGTCTGTCTGGGCAATAGGCAGATAGGAATTAAAACTGGGAAGTTCAGAGTCAATGCAAGTTTTCATAAAATCTTCAGCTAGCCAATGTATCATAATGCCTTTATACACTCACCATGAAACAAAATTTTCAAATACTTAACCCTAAACAACAATGAAATTTTAGAACAGCTATGTGTTTAAGTCCGTTTATTTGGGGGTTGGAGAAAGAGTCTACATGACTTGCAGAGTCAAATAAACACAGTTTGAATCCTGCTCTGCCATTCCTGTTTGACTGGAGGCAATTTGTCTGACCTCTCAAATTCAGTTTCCCAATGTGTTTTACCTGACAGCACTCCAAAAATATCAGTTCCTTTTCTGCCTACATAAAAGTAGTTATAATCAATGTGGTCCTTTGAGAATATTAATCTTTTGACAGAGTACAGGATACCATGGAAAAGAGAAAGGACATAAAATAACCAGTGAAGAGGATTAAGAAATAAGATATAATAGCTTGAATCAAGAAGTAGCAATGGGAAATGAAAACAAGAGATGAATGAAAAACATTTAGAAGCAAGAAAGCATAGGATTGGGTATGAGGGCCAAGAACAAGAAAAGAATCAAAGATTTAGGCAAGTTACATCCTCTAGAGCAGTGACATGATCACAGCTTGGATGCCTGATGACAAATCGTAAACTGACAAACAGTTGTTTCCCAGATATAATAGTTTGTTTTTTCTTAGACCACTTGGCTTTATTTCTTAAAGCAACAGAAATATAGTACAAACTACATATGTAATTTTGGATTTTCTAATAGTCACTTTAAGAAGAAATAGGTAAAATTAATTTTATTACTATATTTCACTTATCCCAGTATACCCAAAATATTGCCATTTCAACATGTAACCAATATTAATGAGATTTTGCATCTTTCTATTTCATCTTCAAAATTAGATGCTGATTTACACTCACAGCATGACACAATTTGGACTAGCCTCACATGAGTGGCTATCATTTCCTAAAGCACAGGCTTAGACTACGAGATACTATAAGTAATTTTTCTTCCCAGATGAATAGACAAACAAAACGTGGTATATTCATTCTATGTTATAATCAATAATAACAAAGAACAGATTATAACACGGATGAATCAGAAATGCATTATGCTAAGTTAAATCAGACTCTAAGAGGTTACTGTGTATTTCTATTTATATGACATTCTAGAAAAGGCCAAAATATAAGAATCAAAAACAGAAGAGTGGTTGCCTAAGGTTGGGAGTAGAGAGAGGACTAAATTCCAGAGAAATTTTTGGGGATGATGAAAGTGTTCTATAACTCAAGTTGTAGCGATGGTTATGTGACGATGCCCTTGTCAAAACTCATAGAATGGTATACAGTCATCCCTCAGTATTCACAAGGGATTGGTACCCTCAATCTAACATGTACTCGTAGGATGTGGTGAAACTGGAACCCTTATACACTGCTGTTAGAAATGTAAAAATGGTACAGGTGATTTGGAAAACAATCTGAAGTTCCTCAAAAGTCTAAACATAAGGTTGGGACCTCCCTGGTGGTCCGGTGTTTCCAAATCCACCTGCTAACGCAGGGGACACAGGTTCAATCCCTGGTTCAAAAGAATCCCACATGCTATGGAGCAGCTAGGCCTGTGAGCCACAACTACTGAGCCTGTTCTCTAGAGCCCAAAAGGCTGTGTGCCACAACTACTGAAGCCCATGGGCCGAGGGCCTGTGTTCCGCAACAAGAGAAACCACCTAAATGAGAAGCCTGAGCACCACAACAAAGAGCAGCCCCCGCTCGCTGCAACTAGAGAAAGCCTGCACACAGCAATGAAGATACAGCATAGTCAAAGATAAATAAAATAAAAAACAAACAAATAAAACATAAATCCAGTAACTCCACTCCTAGGCACGTACCCAAGAAAAACAAAAACATATATTCACACAAAATCTTGTATATGCATGTTCATAGTACAGCATTATCCAAAACAGAAATAACCCAAATGTCCATCAACTGATAAACAGATAAATAAAATGTATTATATTCATATCTCTATAACAAGGAATATTATTCTATAAAAAGCAATGGAGTCCTAACATATGCTACAATGTAGATGAAAAAACATTAAGCAAAAATGTTGGTTTTGCAGTATCACATACTGTATGAGTCTACCTGTCCAGAAATGTCCAGAATAGGCAAATCTATCAAGACAGAAAATAAGTGAGAAGTTGCCTAGAGCTTGAGGGGACGGGGTGAAGTAGGTTGAGGTACTGTGGCTAAAGGGTACAGGGTGACTTTCCAGGTGCTGAAAATGTTCCAAACCTGACGGTGGTGACAGCTGCACGACTCTGTGACTACTCTGAAAGCCACCAAATTGTATACTTTAAAGGGTAACACGTATTTATGTGACTTGTATTTCAGTAATACCACTAAAAAATACTTTTCTAGGTTTTAGGAAACACTAACAAAATAACTGTACCATGAAAAGTAGTGTCTAAGCAGACATGTGACTTTTGTGTTTTGTGCATCTTTGGCATTAGGTGAGGAAAAAATAGAAAAATTATTACCCTTTCTACTGAAGACAACTGTTGCTGTAATCCATCACATTTTTTGTTTGCTTCTTCAAAAAGAGTTTTAAACTTTTCTGTTTGAGATTGTTGCAAATTAATTGTCCGCTGTTGTCTCACACAATCTTCTTCAAAATTTTTCAGTTGAGATTTTAAATCCTGAATTTCATCCTCCTACACAGTTATGAAATTATAGATTATATGAAGAAACACACAAGATTTGGTATCAATACATAAAGCAAAAATAAAAATCATAAAGCTGAAAACAGAAAGTAGCTTCATATGATCTTTTTATTTTAAAAAGTTATTTTATTTTAAAAGAAGTAATTTATTTTTAATTGGAGAAAAATTGCTTTACAATAATGTGTTAGTTTCTGCTATACATCAACATGAATCAGCCATTGGTTCCCTCTCTCTTAAAACTCCTTCCCACCTCCCATCCCAGACCTCTTGGTTGTCACAACAGAGCATCTGGTTTTAGCTCCCTGCATCATACAACAAACTGGCCATCTATTTTAGTGTGGTAATGTATATGTTTCAGTGTTACTCTTTCAATTCAACCTGTGGTAATGAATATGTTTCAATGTTACTCTTTCAATTGGCCCCTCCCTCCCCTTCCCACACTGTGTCCACAAGTCTGTTCTCTATGTCTGCATCTCCATTGCTGCCCTGCAGACAGGTTCATCATTATCTTTCTAGTGGATTAATATACAATATTTGTTTTTCTCTTTCTGACTTACTTCGCTCTGTATAGTAAGCTCCAAGTTCATCCATTTCATTAGGACTGACTCAAATGTGTTCCTTTCTATGGCTGAGTAATATTCCATTATACGATCTTTGATGAGATATTTATACTCATTTCATAAAGAAAAATAAATTACATTCCATTTTCTGCCTCAAAAATGGAAGTCAGATGTTTTATTTCTGTTTAATATTATTAGCTTACACATCTCAGTCTAATATAGAGCATTCTAATTGCTAACATAAAACTCTTCAGCTCTGGAAATTTAACATCTCAGAACAAAGTTCAGTACTTATACACAGTTATTAAATGTAAAAGTTAACTATGAATTATACCTCAGTGAAGCTATTTTTAAAATAAAATTGAAAACTGCTCCTAAAAGGTCTTTGAATATAAGAGCATTTATTCTGAAAGGTTTTAAAAACTTACCATTTTTTTGTATTCACAGACGACATTATCCAATTCTTCTTGCACAACACGGAGTTTGGCCTTCAGAAATCTAATCTGTGCTTCTGCATCAATAATAATATATATTGTCTTTCATTGAATCTAAGATGCCATCAACTGTAAAACAGACTATCTTGTGAAGGAAAAAAGTGCTCAAGATGAAGAGTCTAATAGAAGAGCCCATTTAGGAAACATGGAAGAAAACACTAAAGACACAATCCCTAATGTGGAGGCAAATGAAAAATCTACCCAGGTATAAAAGGAACTGTGTCTATCTCAATATAAAAAGAGTAAAGAAAGGAGGGGAAAAAATAAAAAATCTTTCCTGAGAATCGGAACTAAAAGCCAGTAGTTTACAGACTGAATTCATACTTAACCAAGTCATTCAAAACACCTCAAGCAGAATTTAAAGTGGTTTCAGGTCAATAATGCTCCCAAAGTGTTTGGCAGAAACAAACACAAATCCTCTCTAGCAAAACTCAACTTCAGTCCCAACTACTGCAATCATAAAATGCCATTGACTGCAACACACATTCCAATTTCACCTAAGTTAACATGTAGTGTATGTGTCTGAGAAGCAGAAAAATACACAAATACCTTACTGCTGAAGCTTTTTTCCCCACAAACCCCTAATTAAGATCTACTTCTAGTATTTCATTGCTAGCAAAAGTTCTTTATTCAATAACATCGGTAAACCTTTGCAGTTTTTAGCTGTATAAAAGCACATAAAGTGAAAACTGAACTTGGAACTCACTCATAATTCATCCAGTCATTAATTTAAAAGATATACATTAAGTCTCTACTACATTTCAGGCATAAAACGGATATTGTTAAGACAAGCTTTGCATTCATGAAGCTTATCTTGAGTAAACAATCTTAATATTCAGTCTCTGAAAGATCATTAGGACAAACCCCACAGAGCACACATATCTCCACACATACTTCCTGCTTCAAAGCTGTTCTTATAAAGTGTCTTCAGCATTACATGGAACTGATTAACTATAGTTGGCTCTAGCCACACCTAGATTTCTCCAGCCTCAACTCTCCTTCTAACCTCCAGGTTAGCAGAGGACAGAAAGGAAACAATCCATCTCTTTCTCTCCCCAACTCTAACCTCAGTAGTATCATCAAGGAGCTAAGTGCTCTGTCTCTGGAGGTACACAGCATTAACCTCCCCTCCCATCCCACTTCAACTTTAGTCTTACAAAACAGTGCTTTGTACACTTACTTACATTTTGTACACTTACACAACTTTAGACTTACAAAGGAGTCTTACAAAGTTTTGTGCTACTAAACTACTTTTTTATTGCTTCCTTCCACACATAACCCAGCCATTCTAGGGAATCACGTGGAATAGGCAAGAACTCCCTTAAAGGGGAGACACCTTGGTCAAAGACTGTGAAAAGAGAAGGATGCAAAAGTGGCAGAGAGGTCATCAAGCAATAAGAAACAAAGCACCAATTTAAGGTAGTCTGTGCCAGTTCTTATACCTGGGCGGAGGAACTCTCTAACAAGGCCTCGAGTGACTATTAATTGAGGAACAGCCAATATCTGACCACTGAGGCCTTGGAGGCATCTTGAGGCATGAAGGTAATTTTTTCTTTCAGTTGCCTTCATACTTAACGATTAGCCTCAGAGAGCTTGGATAGGTCAGTAAACGTAACAAATGCATAAATGAAATTATTCCTCATTTATGACTAACTAGCAGCAGCAGCACAATAATCATTACACATGTAAATTGATGAAATTTTCACAGTATCAGAATATTAAGCATAAACTTCATGATCATCTAATATTAATACAAACTGCTAAATTTTCAAGTGAAGACATTGCTATTACAGAGGGACTAAGCAGTGTGCCTGAACCCAGTTAATTACAGTTCAACATTAACTATGTTCATATAAACTCAACTGTATTGTTTTTTATGTAAATAGAATAGGTGGCACCTCATAAATTCGACAATTTTAGAGGCACTACCAGTAATTAACATAATGTTTTTGATGATTTAGAGTAAGTGTTTTTCTAGTGGTATGCCGATCAAAAAATGGGCCAAAGAACTCAACAGACATTTCTCCAAAGAAGACATACGGATGGCTAACAAACACATGAAAAGATGCTCAACATCACTCATCATCAGAGAAATGCAAATCAAAACCACAATGAGGTACCATTTCACACCAGTCAGAATGGCTGCGATCCAAAAGTCTGCAAGCAATAAATGCTGGAGGGGGTGTGGAGAAAGGGGAACCCTCTTACACTGTTGGTGGGAATGTAAACTAGTACAGCCACTGTGGAAAACAGTGTGGAGATTCCTTAAAAAATTGCAAATAGAACTGCCTTATGACCCAGCAATCCCACTGCTGGGCATACACACCAAGGAAACCAGAATTGAAAGAGACACATGTACCCCAATGTTCATCGCAGCACTGTTTATAATAGCCAGGACATGGAAACAACCTAGATGTCCATCAACAGATGAATGGATAAGCAAGCTGTGGCATATATACACAATGGAGTATTACTCTGCCATTAAAAAGAATAAATTTGAATCAGTTCTAATGAGATGGATGAAACTGGAGCCTATTATACAGAGTGAAGTAAGCCAGAAAGAAAAACACCAATACAGCATACTGACACATATATATGGAATTTAGAAAGATAGTAATGATGACCCTGTATGTGAGACAACAAAAGGACACAGACATAGACAATGGACTTTTGGCCTCAGAGGGAGTAGGAGAGGGCGGGATGATCTGGGAGAATGGCACTGAAGCATATATACTGTTATGTAAGAAACGAATCACCAGTCTCTATTTGATACAGGATGCAGGATGCTTGGGGCTGGTGTACGGGGATGATCCAGAGAGACGTTGTGGGGTGGGAGGTGGGAGGGGGATTTGGGGTTGGGAGTTTGTGTGCACCTGTGGTGGATTCATGTCGATGTATGGCAAACCCAATAGAGTATTGTAAAGTTAAATTTAAAAATAAATAAAAAAATAAATTAAAAAAAAAAAAAAGAAAGAAAGAAAATAATATTCACTAGAAAATTTATTATTTTACTTGATGCTAATCAATAATTCATTTATCCTTTAGCACACGTTGATTTAATACACAATAAAGAGAATTCAGTAACATCAAATGAAAGGAATTCAAAGAAACATTTTTAAAAAATTATTCCAATGTTTTAATAATAAGCTATGGGGCATTTAACTTTAGTTGAAAATGGGTCAATGAAACTAATCCTAGATAGTTCTTTTTAGTTTTACTTTTTATAACAGAAAATATCAAACATATATAAAAGTAGTGAGACTGGTTCAGTGAAACTCTGCTTACCCATCATCCATTTTTAACAATTACTGATTAATAAGCAATTTTATTTCATCTATCAAACAAGTGCAAAACATCACAATACATTTTCTAAATACAAGAAAAATTGTTCTCAATGTCGTTTTTTTAAGCAATTGTGCTGGAAGAATAAAAATAAACAAAAAAACCTACCTGTTCCAATGTCTTCACTAACACCAGAAAAAATATCATCATTTATACAATCAGGTAAGCCTTCTTCCTCTAGTTGCCCTTCAATCTTGCTAATCGTTTTTGCAAGAGAAAAGTCTGAGAAATCCTCTGGAATGGCAACATCACTGGCAGTCTGCACATGAGAGTATTTCAATTTTGCACTAAAAAAAAAAAAAATATATATATATATGTGTGTGTGTGTGTATATAAAAAACATAAAAAATAGATATGATTCCCAGATATGACATTTATTCAAATTAAAAAGCAGATCAAAATTATTATAAATTTTAAGTTTATCATGATATCTACAATTGATAGTTTCAAGGACTATACTATAAGAGATTTAGTAGACTTTTAATCTTTATGACAATCACAGAGCTGGAGAAGGCTTTATGATGCCAGTTACTCTAGATATTAACAATGTAAAAAAAATAAACAGAAACCTCAATTAAACACTGTGGCAAAGCCAATAAAATATTGTAAAGTAATTAGCCTCCAAATAAAATAAATTTGTGTCAAAAAAATAAAGAGAAGACTAAAATCATAAAAAAAAAAAAAAAAAAAAAAAAAAAAGNGAAACCTCAATTAAACACTGTGGCAAAGCCAATAAAATATTGTAAAGTAATTAGCCTCCAAATAAAATAAATTTGTGTCAAAAAAATAAAGAGAAGACTAAAATCATAAAAAAAAAAAAAAAAAAAAAACACAGGAGACGAGGAGGGGGAACTCTCACACCACGCAACAACAGCAAAGCTCAAGAGTATAAAGAAAGACTCCTCTTCCTTTCCAGCTACAGCTCCGCTGATGAAAAGCCTTTGTTCCCTACAGCCCTCCCAGCTTCCTTTCTCCCCCTAAGAGTTACCCTTGCCTTGCTGTGCAGGGACTGGCATGTGGCTCGCCACGGTGACAGATCCCAAAGTGCAATTCTCTCCTGATTCCAAACAAACCCATTTTTTGCTAAAGAATTATTTGTTTTAGGTCAGCACTCTCAACTAAACACCAAAACTAAGAGTACTGAACTTGGCCTCCCAGGTGAAATACAGACTATGGCTTTTAATTTTACATACTGCTGGAAAAGAACTGTACAATTTGATATCACTCTAGCCATAAGTCTGCAAACACTGAAGAACAATACCTCTTGAGAAACAATTGCAGAGTAAAGAGGGTTTTTTTTTTCCACCTAAAGAAACATTATAACCAGGATCAAAATCTACCAAAAAGTTGTGTTTTGTTTTAATTTTAAGTAAGAGGAGAAATATGAAATAAAAGTCATTATCAAAGGCATTGAGGAATGGGCCAAGACTAATTCATTCAGTCTGTTTCTGAAAGCCTTACTTTTAACTTTAAAGCCTATCTTACTTTTAACACATAAGCAAAGGCTTTACAATTCTTTTGGGAAAAGAACCTTTTATTTAAAATGTAAACTTGAAGTCTGAAAATAAGATAACCCTTTCCAGTTATGCACATATTTATGTAACCAGCATATGTTCTCTTTTGAGATTTTTCTCTTCCTTATCCTTTCACCCTGTGTTTCTGGTCTCCCGTATTCAAAAAACAAAAACTTTACTTGGCTTTTCTTGGTGACGGTGAAAGAGGAGAGTGAAAAAGCTGGCTTAAAACTCAACATTCAAAAAACTAAGATCATGGCATTGGTCCAATCACTTCATGGCAAATAAATGACGAAAAAGTGGAAATAGTATCAGATCCCATTTTACTGGGCTCCAAAATCACTGTGGACAGTGATTTCAGCCATGAAATGAAAAGATGCTTGCTCCTTGGAAGAAAAGCTATGACATACCTAGACAGCATATTNCAATCACTTCATGGCAAATAAATGACGAAAAAGTGGAAATAGTATCAGATCCCATTTTACTGGGCTCCAAAATCACTGTGGACAGTGATTTCAGCCATGAAATGAAAAGATGCTTGCTCCTTGGAAGAAAAGCTATGACATACCTAGACAGCATATTAAAAAGCAGAGACATTAGTCAAAGCTATGTTTTTTCCAGTAGTCATGTATGGATGTGAGAGTTGAACATAAAGAAGGCTGAGCAAGCACCAAAGAATTGATGCTTTCAAACTGTGGTGATGGAGAAGACTCTTCAAGAGTCCCTTGGACAGCAAGGAGATCAAACTAGTCAATCCTAAATCAACCCTGAATATTCACTGGAATGACATGCTGAAGCGGAAGCTCCAATACTTCGCCATCTGATGTAAAGAGTCAACTCATTAGAAAAGACCCTAATGCTAGGAGAGATTGAGGGCAAGAGAAGAATGGGGTGACAAAGGATGAAATGGTTGGATGGCATCACTGACTCAATGGACATGAGCTTGAGCAAATTCTGGGAGACAGTGAATGACAGCGAAGCCTGGCAAGCTGCAGTTCATGGGGTCGCAGTCAGACACAACTTAGCAAATGAACAACGACAAAATGACACAAGGATTAATAAAGATTTCTCCAGAATTATAATGCAATTATCAGTTTGAGTAAGCAATAGACATAGACATTTAATAATTTACTGTGAACTAGAAGCTGGTTGGTACAATCCACTGCAGGTGTGAGACTCCTTTGCAAGAAGGTCTACTATTCTAAAGAATCTCTTGGGTCTCCTTTTAGTGCTTAAAGTACTAAAAATAGTCTTGAAATTTTTTTTCACCCAAAACAATAGAATGTAAATTATAACTATACTGTAGTTTTATTGAGAGCATGCCAACATCATTCTATATCTCAATATATACAATAACGCATGGTGTTCGAAAAGTATAAGACTATTCAGTCTATTTGAGAGAACTAGGCAGAAAAAGCATTCTAGGTTCCAGTTTCTGATCTAAGAAAATAACTAGCTAAAAATAACAGTTAAAAATTTTGAAATGTGGCATTTTTGCTTATCTAATCAGATATTTCTGATTAGAAGATGCTTTAAATTACTAAATGTGGAGAAAAATGTAGAGTGTAATTTTGCATCTTTGGGGATATAAAAAGATCCAGAGAAACAAAACTTACTAGTTAAGAACAATGATACTGTAAATTATGAAACTAAAAAAAGGAAAGTAATATTTTAAAAAACTGTACTATACCTTGAATTTGATTTCCTTCCTTTACTTGCGGAGTGTAGTTTGTTTTTAACTTTGTTTATGGGATCAACATTTTTGGTCTTTGGCTAAAGGATAAGAATTTAAATGACTGATTAATTAATTACATTCTAATCAGTTGCCTAGGAAGGCAACTACATAATACACAGAATCACTAGTTTGCTACAAAGAATTCCTATTTTCACAGAATTAGTCAAACTGTATTTTAAGGAATCCAGAATTGTATAGCTAGAAAAGACCTAGTTATTACTAGGACCAAGAGATTTAAAGATAAGAAAATGAGTCCCAAAGATTTAAAGATATTCAGCTAGTTAGCAGAATGTTCAACTGGATGTTCTGATTTACAGAATTTAATTCTCACCAATTCTTGTTCAAACATGTCTCCACGTATACTATTCCCTGGGTCAAAGATCCCCATGGGTGGAATCTGTACATCCAGCACCTGGAATAGTGATCTCTACACACTGTAAATATTTAAACAAATGAATAAACCTCCCAAATCGCCTTCATTGTATAGAAATTCTTTTCTTTTTCATATCTTCCATCTAATAAATTTGGGCTTCAGAGAGAAAACTAAAAATTAATGTATCTTCAAACTGTTCAGTGAGACTATGAGACAAAAAAGGATTCAATTTATTTCATGAGCAATATTTCATAAAGGCATATCTTTTAAATAACAAGGCTAATATTCTATTTCTATAGAATCATACTGTTTTGTCTAAGAAAAATACTAAAAGCCAATTTAAATTCTACAGAATGTGATCACATTCACAAAAAGTTTAAATTCATACCTTAGTTTCTGAATGTAGATGAACTGTCCCTTCAGATAATGGATGTCTACAGATAAAAAAATAAACATCATATATTAATAGTAGATGGTACTAAACTGAGACATAATAAAACTCAACAGCAATTATATCTGAAAGGAAAATATATAAAACTATCAAGTAGACTTTGCTATAATTCTAATTATACACATGTTAATTTACTTTGAGTGTCACAAATAAGAAAAGTGCTTTGGTCAAATAATTCGTCTTTGAGAAGAAACACTAAAGTTCCGAATTTTTTGTAGGAAAATGTAGCACAAATTTTAATGAATTGAAATCACAATGAGTGATACTGGCTTCACACGGGAATCATCTATTTTACAAAATGATTCACCACAGGGCTTTATGTTGTGAAGTCACTCAATGTTATTGTTTGTCTCACACATTTAAAAATGTAAAAACTTGATCAGTGTGTTTTTCCCCACTATATTATGAACTCCACGAGGGTAGCAATCATGCTTCTGCCCGAGTTCACTGGCATAGAGGACTAGACGTCCTATGCCATAGTCCTTGGCATAGTACCTGGCATATAAGCTCTTAAACTGGCACTAAATAAATATTTGTTAAATGTATAAATAAATATAAAATACATTTTTATGCAGTTTTTGGAATACATTTGTAGCTTACATATAATGTTTATGGGAGTCTACAAACTATGGCCCACAGGTTTAATCACCCACATCCATTTATGTACACACTGTCCACAGCTGCTTTCACACTACAACAGCCAATTTGTAGTTGTGACAAAGACTGTATAGCCCACAAACCTAAAAATATTTACTATCTGGCTCTTTACAGAAAACGTCTGCCTACCCATGACCAATTTTCCAGATCATCCCCAACACATGTATTAAAATTTCTAAAACCCAACCACTTCAGTATCTATCATTGCTATTAAAAAAAAAAACAAAAAGCCCTCTGTATGTTCTGAGGACTCCTAACCAAAGTACAGAACATACAAACAAAATTACTTTCTATCGGATGCCACCTACAGCCACCTAATAGCTATACTTCTTGTTCAATGCTAAACACAAAGATACACTTAAGATAGATATTAAATACAGCCTCTTAAAGAACTAGAAACTGCTCTGGAAAGGGAGGGAAAAGGCTTTCAAAATATCTTAAAATTAGAGACCAAAGACTCATTCTCATATATGACATGAAAATGCTTCCAAACTTTATTTATTTGGCTGTGCCAGGTCTTAGGTGCAGCACACAGGGCATGAGGGATCTAATTCCTCCACCAGGGATTCAAGCCTGACCCCCTGCATTGGGAGCATGGAGTCTTAGCCACTGGACCACCAGGGAAATCTGTTTCCAAATTTTATACAAAATTAAGTGATCTCTTTAAATCATTCTTATTTTAAATCAGTATTTGCCATTTCCTTACATTTTTCTACATCTTCCATCTCCCTGCCCATCTACCATACACACATTCATAAGGACCAAGGACATTTAACAGTTATCTGTCTCCCTCAGGTTTAGCAAAGTGCTACTACTTTGTTAGTGTATTTATGAAAGATAATTTCCACAGTATTCAGATTTTTGGTAAACTTCTTGTAAGATTTGTGTGTAATGTGATTAAAATAACTTGTGTGGTAAATCCTGCTTCCAGCAGACTGAGGGATAGGCATGCTATACTATCAGGAAACTGAGGTCTGGTTTACCTACCATATTCACACAGGGGAAGTAACCCTGGATGTTGAAGACCTATTACAATAAATAGTCTGACTACAATAATTTAATTCAATTATCACTGTTCCAAGCTGAAACAGATTGTTTCTTCACAGAATTACCTCCCATCTTTAGTAATTTCCAACCATCAAGTGCCATGTTTGACATGGCAAAAGCCATCTGTTCAAACACTAGCATTAAAAAAAATGGCCACCTGATCTACGTAAGCAGAGGTGTCATCACCACTTTGCACTTCAGGAAAATTTAGTGAAAGAAAAACAACAGATTTATTTTCATGCTTGTAAAATCAGTCTCTCACTTGTTTCTTCAACAGAAACCAGGGATTAGCAGTTGTTAACATCATTTCAATCTTTTTTATTTACTGGATAAAAACTGCAATTAATCTTAATGGTAACTGAACATTGGAATTTTGGTAACTATTAAACATTATCTCGGAGAAGGCAATGGCACCCCACTCCAGTACTCTTGCCTGGAAAATCCCATGGACGGAGGAGCNGCACCAACCAAAAGACACAGACTGGCTGGGTGGATGAAAACATGTGTATGTATGTACTTCCACTTACCACATCAGTCTGCTTAACAAACACCCAAACACCCAAGTTGTATGTAATTATTTTACACTGTTAAGTTAATCATATTCCCATTATGGCTTGCAATTGTAATTATCTTTTTTTTTTTGTATGGCCATTGATTGTGAAAACTGATAAGCATATGTTACCATTGTGGTTATGTAACTATTACTCATTTACTACCATTGTATCATGATTGGTCAACAGAAAAATAATAGAACTCTGTATCACCAAAACTAGGATCTAACAGAAAAACCTGTAGTCACTTTATAAAATCCAGATGCATTTCAGAATTATCTTGAAACTTTTGGGGAAAAAAAAAAAAGCTCAGGTATCGCTTTTTTTCTCCAGAGCTACAGATATGTTTCTAATGAGTAGTCATGTTTAAAAACAACTGGACTATCTGATGATCTTTTACTTTTATCTAGTTCGTTTAACTTTTTCTATTTCATATTCAGTGCTCCCATTTCATTTATGTTTTCCAATCTCTCCGTCTCTCTTTTTTTTAATGTTCTTTCTCATGCTATCAAGTGTAGTAAAAAAAAGTTTTTGTGTGTATATATATATATGTATAATATATATATTTTGGAAAACTTAGGAATTTTTGCCTAACTAAAAATACTATGACATTTTTATTCCACTTGTTTAACTCAGTTGAATTAGAATCAGTTTTCTAATTAAAAAACAGGTATGCAACAAGCAATAAAGATTTACTGTATAGCATAGCATACTGTACAGCCAATATCCTGTGATAACCTATGATGGACAATAATTTCAAAACAATATGTATAGTTGTATAACTGAATCATCTTGCTGTGTACTTGAAACATTGTAAATCAACTATACTTCAATAAAATATATATATATTTTTAAAAAGGTTCTCATCACAAGGAAAAAAGATTCTGTAATTATGTACAGTAATAGATATTAAGTAGAAATGGTGATCATTTCACAATACATACAAATACTGAATCATGCTGTATACCTAAAACCAATATAACATTGTATGTCAATTATACCTCAATTAAAAAATCTTAAAGCATTTACCCAGTAAAAAAACATTTTTAAGGTGTTTGAGAATATAAGTCACTTACCTAACGCTGTAATCATCTTTGTCTTCATATGATTTAATTTGGGCTGAAACAGACTTAGATCGTACTTCTTGCTGATCTCTCTAAATAAAACGAAGGTAAGTCATAAAGAAGAAAACCTCACAAAACTAGGATATATTCAAGTGCCTTTCTGATCATTAATCATTTCAGAATTGTCCACGTTTTCTATAAAATCAAAGCACAGAATTCTAAAAACTATGGTATCAAAATAAGGTCTGTAACAATGTAGTTTCACCTTTCATTCATTCTTGGTTAGGAAAGTCACTCTAAGGGAAAATTGTAAGAATGTTAATGCCTCTAAATGATCTTAGCTGACTTCTTTCCAATTATATTAGGGCTTCCATCTTGTGTAACATGCAAAAGAAGTAAGGTTCACAAGAAATGAAAACACAAATCCATTTAATGGATAGAAAAATTTGTCTCAAATCAGACAAACTTCAGTGTTACAATGACCATACAGAAATTAAAGTGCTAAAAATGAAGCAATAAGAGTGAAAGCTTTTGAAGATGATGTATCAGTATGAAAGTAAGAAAACAAAAATTCCATATGGCAAGAGTTATATCCATCAGAGGACTAATGGATTTTATCAAAATACATAATGAATCCCTCATTCTACTATAATGTGGGGTTTCTTTGTTCAAATTATTTTCTGGCTCTTCAGAACAGACACAAACAAAAGAGGTACTAAAGTATTTATTTTTAAATAAAATATTTAATTACAAATGCAACTAACAAATCTTTAACCATTATCTCCATCTATTACCTGAAATGTTATGTTCCTATGCTAACAAATTAATGATGGTTCTGTCTAAGGCATCAAAATATTACCTATTCTTCAGTGACCTCCATCAACTCTAAAGTGAGAGGGGGATGGGGTTTAAAGAGAATTATAACTGAATTAAAACAAAAAATGAAACAAGCTTGAAAGCAGTTCTAAGGAGTACTATTATAGCCTATCAATTAAGATATTTATTCCTCTAAGGAATACTATTATATCCTATCATTAACAATGGGAATGCTGATGCTTAGGGAGGGGCATTTAAAGAAGGAATAACCAATTTGATAGTCAGAATGGGGCAAATATCCTTATATTGTCTAGTAATATAGCCTCAAAACATTTTCCTGACTATAAATCTGACTATGGACTAGCCCTAACAATTTGAGTTACATCTAACTGCAGAGTTTAAGTGGAGAAGGCAATGGCACCCCACTCCAGTATTCTTGCCTGGCAAATCCCATGGACGGAGGAGCCTGGTAGGCTGCATGCAGTCCACGGGATCGCTGGGAGTTGGGCACGACTGAGCGACTTCACTTTCACTTTTCATTTTCATGCACTGGAAAAGGAAATGGCAACCCACTCCAGTGTTCTTGCCTGGAGAATCCCAGGGACGGAGGAGCCTAGTGGGCTGCCATCTATGGGGTTGCACAGAGTCAGACACGACTGAATCGACTTAGCAGCAGCAGCAGAGTTTAAGAAATAGATTACCATCTAAGCATTAGTGATAATCGTTATGGTTTATTCAAATTCTGCCCAGAAACCGTATCCTTACTGAATTACTAGTACTAATTCAATATAGCTACTCACAAACATTAATCTGAAAATAGTAGGAAATATTAATGTAGCTATTATTAGATGATTGGAATATCAAAATGGAAAACACTTTTTCAGTAACTTTTAGAAAATGTGTGCTTCTCAAAAACATATATACGCATATATACACATACCTATGTACATATTGATTTTCAATTTATAATAATTCACTGAACTGAAAATTTATGTTTTGGGCACTTTTTTGTATGTATGCTATACATCAAATTAAAAAGCTAAAAAACTAACATGGAAATACTAATAATTGTACATTTACTTACTATCACTTCCTCCGCTTGTCGAACCAGATCAGCTGTTTTTGCCTCTAATTCTGCATTTAAACGTCTAAAAACAGAAAATAATTTAATAGCTGTGATACGCTGAAGACTCTAACGCAAAGCTAAAGAAACTGAATTTCAATAACTGCACTTCAGTTAAGTCAACAAATGCCAAAACATATACATGACATTTTAACTTAAAAATTAATATAACTATTAGAAAGATTATTTCCAAATCCCCATGATTCCTTCTTCTTTGTGGTGGAAATTCAAATGGTGTAAATATTAGCCTCTCCATATACTAGTAAAAATATTTCATTACAAGTGCAAATAACATTGACCTTACTTCAAGTAGAATGATTTATTTGGAAAGAATAAACTGGGTGGGTTCACCTCAGTTTCACTCTTCATGTTCTTGGGATTCTGAGGGGGCTCACTCAGTTATATACTTCAATATAAGCTTCATCAGAAATACAGGCAATTCCTTTGACCTTCACCTGCCATTTCTCTTTCTTCCATCTATTTGGAATCCAGCAAAGAACAGGAATACTATTTGGTCCCACTAAGACTGTAAGAATACCAATGCCATTGAAGGAAACTGTTTTGAAAGGAAAAATTGCCCATAATCCTATCACCATTATCAGATGATTTTTAGTATTCCCTTCTAGTTATCACCTGTAAGCACATACACAGTATTGTACGTTCCCCCATAACAATATAGATGGAATATACTTACCTGTATATAAGTTTTTAAAATTAATGCCTTAAATGGCTATAAAATATGCTGAACATATAAAATATATAAAATAAAATAAATATAAAATATGACTTTAACATAGTGTACTAAACTGTTCCTCTTGTTAGTTTAAGTTCCCGTCTCTGTTTTAAAGGTTAACATAATAATAAACATCTTCAAAAGCATATAACTTCTCAGTTCTATTCATAGGTCACATTTCTAGATGATGTAGGCTCTTCTGAAGTTTTATGAAGAAAATATGCAAAACAATTTTAAAAATGAGATTTCTTGTGTTTTTTAGATATGTAATTCAGAGGTAATGCACACCAGTGATGACCCTCACTCCCAGAAAAAAAAAAAATCAGTATCATCCCTTCTTAAAACAGTCTGATGTTTCAAGAAGTATTTTTAAACACTAGGATGAGTTAATCAAAAGAAATAATATCTAACAGTCTTAAAGTTGTATTCAAGATGCCTTTACCTGATTTTCCACATTTCCCTAACAAGAACCATGAGAGGTTTCTGGTCAACACAGTACACTGACGTAACTCAAAAGACTACTCTTCTGCTCCAAAACCCATAGAAATCCTGGATAAACTGTAATAAAGGAAATGTTGCTAAACTTAAACTCAGGCAAAGAAAACACCCTGGCACTAAAAATATAGCAGAAACTCAAAGTGAGAGCAGTAAACAGGAACAGAAGCCAAAACAGCTTAACAGCTAGAAACCAATGCACTTGAGGGAGTCATAAAGGGCTACACCTGTGAACCACAGACTACAAAACCACCACCCATAACCCTGGGTGAACGGAAATGAAACTAAAGCCATGTGTGGAAAAGATTCTCCTATGAGTAATCAGAGCACACAGAAGTGTATTCCAAGTTCATCTTACCCAGATGGTATAGGGACACTAGGCCAAAACTTTAATATAGAAAGTTGGCTTAGAACCAGTGAAAACTGATAAGCTAACAAACTGAAATGCAAAACCACCCTTAGGAATATTTAGTCACCTAGAACAAATGCAACTCTCTCAGAAAGCAAATTCTACTAAAGATGCCTTCACAAAGATAATAAATTGCATTAAAAAATAAGTTTCCAGGATGGACAATCAACAGATACAAACAAAATCTGCACCAAAAGACCTGGAGATAATAAAACAACCTAAGAAAGAATTTTAAATAGTACTTTTCAATAAGAAAAAAAAAAAAAAAGAATAGAAACCAGTAGGCAAGAACCAAGCATTGTAACTTATATTCAAAAAAACACTGAATTTGGAAAACAAAACAGAAATTATATAATGAAAATACAGTCAATGTAAATAAAACTCAAATGCAATGGATAAGCTGAACAACAGAATGAAGAGGGAATGGATGAATTAGAAGACAGATATGAGAAAATTACCAACAAAAAGGTACAGAGAAACAATTAATTTTGTATTCTGCAACTCTACTGAATTCACTGATGAGCTATACTAGCTTTCTGGTGCCATCATTAGGATTTTCTATGTATATAGTATCCTGTCAGCAAACAATGACAGTTTTACTTCTTCCTTTCCAGTTAGATTCCTTTTTTTTTTCCTTCTCTGATTGCCATGGCTAGGACTTTCAATACTATGCTGAATTAAAGTGGTAAGAGTGAGCATCCTGATCTTAGACAAAAATGCTTGTTCCTGATCTTAGATAAAATGTTTTTAGCTTTTCACCACCAAGTACTATGTTAGCTATAGGTGTGCTTATACGTGTGTGTTAGTCACTCAGTCGTGTCTGACTCTGCGACTCCATGGACTGTAGCCTGCCAAGCTCCTCGTCCATGAAAGTCTCCAAGCAAGAATGGTGGGGAGGGTTTCCACACCTTTCTTCAGGGAATCTTCCCGACCTAGGGATTGAACCTGGGTCTCCTATATTGCAGACAGTTTCTTTACCATTTGAGCTACCTGGGAAGCCCATGAGCTTATACATGGACTTCATTATGTTGAAATATATTCCCTCTACACAAACATTGTGGAGAAGGAAATGGCAACCCACTCCAGTATTTTTGCCTGGAGAATCCTATGGACAAAGGGCTACAGTCCATGGGGTTGCAAAGACACACGACTGAGAGACTAACACACACACACACAAACATTGAGGAGAGGAGAGTTTTTATCATAAATGGATGTTGAGTTTTGTCAAATGCTTTTTTTGCATTTGATCATATGATCTATTCAGATGAGCATATGATTTTTATTCTTTTGTTAATGTGTGTATCACACTGATAGATTTCCAGATATTGAACCACCCTTGCACCCCAGGATAACACTCACTTGATCACAGTGTATGATCCTTTTACTATATTACTGGATTCAGTTTGCTAATATTTTATTGAGGATTTTTACATTGATGTTCATCAATGATATTGGCCTATAATTTTCTTTTTTGTAATATCTTTATATAGTTTTAGTATCAAGGTGATGTTGGCCTTATTCAACGAGTTTAGAAGTGTTCCTCACTCTGCAACTTTTTGGAATTAAGATAGACATTAACTCTTTTCTAAATGTTTGGTAGAATTGTTATTCTTCTTCTTGGTTTGATCCATAGATATTATACTACAAAGCTACAGCAGGTGAAACAATATGGTACTGGAACAAAAGCAGACACATAGATCAATGGAGCAGAATGGTGAGCCCAGAAACAAACCTACACTTACGTGGGTAACTGTGACAAAGCAGACAAAAATATACAGTGAAGAAAAGACAGTCTTTCAGTAAGTCATGCTGGGAAGATGGGCTGCTACATCTAAAAGAATAAAATAAGAACTTTTTTCAATCATATACAAAAATAAACTCAAAATGGATTAAAGACCTAAATGCAAGACCATAAACCATAAAACCTGAGAAGAAAACATAGGTAGACTATTCTTTGACATAAATCACAACAATAGTTTTTGGATCTGTCTCCTAAGAAAATAAAATACATACATACATGCACAGGACCTAATTAAACTTGAAAGGGAAAAAAAAAAAAAGGAAAGGAAACCACTGACAAAATGAAAATATATCTACTGAATGGAAGAAAATATTTGCAAATGATATGAGTAACAAGGGTTTAATATTCAAAATATATAAATAGCTAATACTATTCAATACTAAAAACAAAACAAAACAAATAATCTGGTTTAAAAAATGGGAAGAAAATCTGAAAAGGAATTTTCCCAAAGAAGAATATAGATGGCCAATGGGCATGTAAAGCACAACATTGTTAATCATCAGAGAAATGTAAAGCAAAGCTATAATATGATCTCATACCTGTCAGAACGGCTATTATCAAAAAGACCACAAATAACAAATGTTGGCAAGAATGTGGAGAAAAGGGAACACTCCTACACTGTTGGTGGGAATATAAATTGGTGCAGCCACTGTGGAAAACAGTATGGCAATTCCTCAAAAAACTGAAGCTATAACTACCATATGACCCAGTAATTACCCTCTTGGATATATATCCAACAAAAATGAAAGCACTACTTTGAAAAATTATATGCACCCCCATGTTCATAGCAGCATTTACAAGAGCCAAGATATGGAAGCAACCTACATGTTCATCAACAGATGAATGGATAAAGAAGATGTGGCATAAAAATACATACATACACACAATGATATACTGTTCAGTTATGAAAAAAACGAAGTTTTGCCATTTGCAACAACATGAATGGACCTGGAGGGTATTCTGGTTAGTGAAACACGTCAGACAGAGAAAAACAAATACTGTGTGTTATCACTTATTGTAAATCTAAAAAATAAAGCAAATGAATGAATGTAACAGAATAGAAACAGACCCACATAGAGAACAAACTAATGGTTACCAACAGGAAAAGGGAAGAAGAAAGACATATGATAGTGGTAAAGAATTAAGATATACAAACTACTGTGTATGAAATAAATAAGATACAAGGATGTATGGGCTTCTCAGGTGGAGCCAGTGGTAAGGAACCCACAGGCCAATGCAGGAGATTACATAAGAGACATGGGTTCGATCCCTAGGTGAGGAAGATCCCCTGGAGGAGGCCACAGCAACCCACTCAAGTATTCTTGCCTGAAGAATCCCATGGACAGAGGAGCCCAGGAGGCTACAGTCCATAGGTTCGCACAAAGTCAGATATGACTTAGCACAAACACACAAAGATATACTGTACAACACAGGAAATACAGCTGTTATTTGACAATAATTTTAAATGGAATAAATTTATAAAAGTTTTGAATCACTATGCTATACACCTAAACTAGTATAATACTGTAAATCAAGTATACCTCAATAAAACAAAAAGAAAAACAAAAATTATTTGAAACCTGAAGAATACAGCAAGAGACATAACACAAAAGACACCACTTTTTATAAAAAGAAATAATGCTGAGAATTTTCCAGAAATAATTACAGAGATCCCAGGCAGAATCAAGAAAACAAATCCACACCTGTACACACTGGGTAAACTGCATAACTTCAAAGACAAGGAGAATATTCTTTAAATTACAAACCAAACATTTAAAAAGAAGAGAGAAAATTAGTCTACCAACATGATTATCTTAGAAGCTGATAGCAGATGGTTTATCAATATCTCTAGATTACANCTGGGTAAACTGCATAACTTCAAAGACAAGGAGAATATTCTTTAAATTACAAACCAAACATTTAAAAAGAAGAGAGAAAATTAGTCTACCAACATGATTATCTTAGAAGCTGATAGCAGATGGTTTATCAATATCTCTAGATTACAATGGTACCTTTGGACAACCAAATGGTACTTTTAATGAACTGTCAGAAGGTGGGGTGCAGGGACTAGCCATTTCAAGTTCTATATTCAGCTAAACTATCCTTGAAGAATAAATGCAAAGTAAAATTTTCAGGTAAGACTGGTGAATTTAAGACTCAGATTTTCACACAGAAAAGTAATGAACGCTCTATGCTTCAGAAAAAAGGAAACAACTTAGGGGAAAAAAAAAGGAATCATGAGGCAAAGAAATGACAAAACATGATAAATTAGCACAGAATATGAAAATAAGAGGTAGGGGTATTCAAAGCAAAGGGGAAGTAAGTATTATTTAACTCGCAAACAAGGGAAACCAAGTTAAATTATTCTGAGGTCTTTCCAAAACAATAAAGGGAAAATAAAGATATAATGAAAACTCATTCAACCAATAAACAACAGAAAAGAACTAAAGAAAAGGCACAAATAGAAAACAAAACATCAGTTCAGTTCAGTCACTCAGTCGTGTCCGACTCTGTAACCCCATCAATCGCAGCACGCCAGGCCTCCCTGTTCATCACCATCTCTCAGAGTTCACTCAGACTCATG
>SJYV01026875.1:0-28291 GCA_006410875.1 Neotragus pygmaeus | reverse complement strand
CCGGGAGTTGGTGATGGACAGGGAGGCCTGGTATGCTGCAATTCATGGGGTCGCAAAGAGTTGGACACGGCTGAGCGACTGACCTGAACTGAACACACTGCCATATATAAAGCAATCAACAAGTACCTACTCGATAGCACAGGGAACTCTACTCAATATTCTATGGTAATCTAAATGGGAAAGAATCTGAAAAAGAATAGATACATATATATGTGTCCCTGAAACTAACAAAGCATGTAAATCAACTATGTGCACCGTCATTCAGTCGTGGCCGACTCTTTGTGATCCCCTGGACTATAGTCCACCAGGCTCCTCTGTCCATGGGATTTCCCAAGCAGGAATACTGGAGTGGGTTGCCATTTCCTTCTCCAGTAAATCAACTATATTCCAATATAAAACTTTAAAAAAAATTTTTAAGAAATATTTAATACATCTTGTTCCTAAAGTACCTAATACAGCTACCNAGTCCACCAGGCTCCTCTGTCCATGGGATTTCCCAAGCAGGAATACTGGAGTGGGTTGCCATTTCCTTCTCCAGTAAATCAACTATATTCCAATATAAAACTTTAAAAAAAATTTTTAAGAAATATTTAATACATCTTGTTCCTAAAGTACCTAATACAGCTACCTAAAACCGCAAGAATCAAAACCAGGTTAAAATTCAATTTCACTGTGTATGACGGTCTAAGGACCCCCCCAAAAAAAACAAAACAAAACCCAAACCTCTACAATAAGATTCTAGCACAGTTATTCCTCTGCTTCAGTTTCACTTCAAAACAGCCACCAAAAAAAGTATTACAACTGTCAGATAGGAGAAAATATCAATTTTTACAAATTTACAGATTGAGACCCAATTTCACAAATACTAAGTCAAATTAATTATTTGATTGGTGTATGGAAATTTAAAATTTTTAAGTTATTTGTGTATGGTATGTATGGTAAGTATTTTATAAACATTTCATTTTAAGGCTTTCCTTCTGATTGTCAGAGTAATATGTACTCATTACTAAAATTTTCTAATATTTTTATTTTAAAAATTTTAAATCTCCCACAACCCAAAGATAACCACCATTTTGGTGTATCTCCTCCTGCTCTTTTATTTTCTCTTTGTGCATTTTTTATGCTTTCTTTTCTCTTATTTGTTTGTCGGGTTTGGTTACTTAACATGGGCCTGTCGTTAAGAATTCTTTAGCCTACATACCGCTCTGTCAGATGAATGTGTTATAAGACTTTATGTGGCTAGTGTTCGAATCCTAGATGATTAGGTTGCTTATACATTTTTGCTTTTATAGCCCACGATGTGATACACATTACTGTAAATAAATCTTTGGGCACATCACTCTAGTCTAAGGATAGGATGTTAGAAGTGGCCCCGCGGCGCTGATGTCGTGGCGCGTTGGAGGAAGCAGCTGCTGTTTCGCCCTGCCCTGGTCCCGAGGATGCGGTCCAGGTGGGCCCTGGCCGCTTCCTACCCACCCCTCTGCCTGCCTTTTCCCCGCTCCTCTGGCAGGATGAGGCGTGCAGGCCTGGGTGAAGGAGTACCCCCTGGCAACTATGGGAACTACAGCTATCCTAGTAGTGGCTACAGTGCCTGTGAAGAGGAGAACGAGACACTCACAGAAAGTCTGAGAAACAAAGTAACTGCGATAAAATCTCTTTCCATTGAAATATTTTGGGCATGAAGTTGAACATCAAAATAAATTATCAGCTGAAATGGATTCACAGTTTGACTCTACAACTGGATTTCTAGGTAAAACTATGGGAAAACTGAAGATTTTATCCAGAGGAAGCCAAGCGAAGTTGCTGTGCTATATGATGCTATTCTCATTGTTTGTCTTTTTTGTCATTTACTGGATTATTAAACTGAGGTGATGCAAGTCAGGGTGAGTTTGGAATTTGTTCCAACTTAACAGCTTGGAGAACCACATCAGTAAAAAAAAAAAAATCAGCATCAAAACATTCCTAAATATCAGCTACTGCGGCTCCTCCCATCACAGCGCACTGAATCTTGTTTCACAAATCACACCAGATAATACAGTGCTCTTTGGATACTGTTTCTTAACGATTCACTTTTTGCCCTGATTTTCGGGGGTGCTGAGATGTTCTGAGGGTCACTCTGTCCCTAACAGTTTTTTCCTGTTTTTTGCTGTGAGATTAAAGAGCAGTTATAAAATTCTGTGACCATAAATGTGGGTTTCTGTTCGGCATAAAGAAACTTCATGGGAGAGTAGCAATGCCTAATGGGGAAGGCAATGGCAGCCCACTCCAGTGTTCTCGCTTGGAGAATCCCAGGGACGGGGGAGCCTGGTGGGCTGTCACCTATGGGGTCGCACAGAGTCGGGCACGACTGAAGCGACTCAGCAGCAGTGGCAGCGAAGCCTGAAGAACCTGGCGCTGTGCTCTTGAGTTGGTGAGCAAGTCTGTGACGGATGGGGAACGTGCTTTCCTGAATCGTCATCACCCCGATGTTGTACTCTTCTTTCCTCCGTTATTTCGTTTAAATTGTACGCTGGGTTTTGTTTTCTTTTTACCTACAGTTTTC
Source organism: Neotragus pygmaeus (assembly GCA_006410875.1). Lineage (NCBI taxonomy): Eukaryota > Metazoa > Chordata > Mammalia > Artiodactyla > Bovidae > Neotragus > Neotragus pygmaeus. The sequence goes on along the minus strand of SJYV01026875.1, from coordinate 25,749 downwards.
CTAATAATTTTTGATGATATGACTCTTATTCCCCTCTGCCTCTACCCAAGGACCTCAGTCTTTACTAAAACTTGTTAATTTGGCATATTTCTAGTAGGATCCAAAACAAATGTGTACCAGTATAGTTGTCATTTTATATTAACTTTATATATATATAACATTGACTTGGCTTATAATAGTTTTATGATTTTAGCCACTTGGATAGGCCATTTGGTTATCATTTGTGACAGAATAATGTGAAGCTAAAGTAATTGATAAGCTCTGAATGGAAATAAAATGTTCAGGAAAAGTAGTTGCCTCTGCTTTATTATGTGCTCAAAATAATACTCAGGCATTGAACTTGGGGTTAAGGGCACTGTTGTTTTAATCCAGTGTATTTGTTTATAGGAAACAAAATGCAAAAATGGACTGCTAAGTAGATGTCAAAATGTTGTGAAATTGTCTGTATTGCTGCTGTTTTGGAATTTGCTCATTTATGGGCTTCAAAAATAAAAATTTTAATAAAATTTTAAAAAGTGACACTGAGGGGTCAAATGTTACAAAGATTTTAAGGTTTTGAAATATACTGCCAAAGAAAACTCCATCAGTTGGACTGCATTTTGTCTCGACCAGCACGAGTAAGCCTGCCCATCTTACTTCGAGAGGAGTCACTCTTGGACCTGAACGCTATCACTGACAACGTTTCTGCCAATCTTAGAAGCAGGATTTCTTCGATTGCCAATGAGGTTAAGTAGTGTTTTACAACTGCTTTGGAACTTCTTTCATGAGTTGAATTTTCAATTTCTGGGGTCAACTTTGCTCATTGAGTGTTTTCCTTTTGCACGTATTAAAAACACTTCTTATATAATTTGCTGCAAATAAGCTCTATCTTCCAATTGGTGGTTTTGACACGTAGACGTTATGAATTTGTGAAGTCTTGAAATGTAGAAGCTATGAATTTTTATTTAATAAAAGCTATGCAGGAAGAAGGAAAAGGGAGTTGTTTTTTTTTTTTTTAAGAGTACAGGGTTTCAGTTTTGCAAGATGAAAAAGTTTTGAAGAGTTATTTGACAACAGTATGAACATACTTACCACTACTACATTGCACACTTAAGAATGGTTAACGTGAAAATTCTTATGTTATTTTTTAACCACAATCTTTAAAAAGCAATCTTTTTCTTGTGGTTCCTTCCTTTGCTTATGAAGCCCTGTCTCTATATGCACTTTTCCACTGCCCCGTACTACCCCACGGCAGAACAGAGAGTAGTGATGTACCCTAATGTACTGGGTCACCTCATGGCAAATAGATGGGGAAACAGTGGAAACAGTGACAGACTTTACTTTTTTGGGCTGCAAAATCACTGTGGACAGTGACTGCAGCCATGAAATTAAAAGACGTGTGCTTTTGGAAGAAAAGCTGTGACAAACCTAGACAGCACATCAAAAAGCAGAGACGTTACTTTGCCTACAAAGGTCCATCTAGTCAAAGCTATGGTTTTTCCAGTAGTCATGTATAGATGTGAGAACTGAACAGTAAAAAAGGCTGAGCACCAGAGAATTGATGCTTTCAAACTGTGCTGCTGGAGAAAACTCTTGAGAGTCCCTTGAACTGCAAGGAGATCAAACCAGTCCATCCTAAAGGAAATCAACCCCGAATATTCATTGGAAAGACTGTTGCTGAAGCTGAAGCTCCAATAATTTGGTCACCTGATGTTAAGAGCTGACTCATTGGAAAAGACCCTGATGCTGAGAAAGATTGAAGGCGGAAGGAAAAGGGGATGACAGAGGATGAGATGGTTGGATGGCATCACCGACTCCACGGACATGAGTTTGAGCAAACTCCATGAGACAGTGAAGGACAGGGTAGCCTGGTGTGGTACAGTCCATGGGGCTGCAAAGAGTCAGACATGATTGAGCTACTAAAGAACAACAACAGGACCAATTTGTGGCTTTTTCCTTAACCCAAGTATCTAGGATTTTCAGTTTCCTTGGTGCTTTAGGGGCTTCCACCCTTCACAGCTAAGAGAGTGATATGGGTATAGGTACAATAGTAGGGTTTTGGTTTAAAGACTAGATGTTTTTCTGCCATTAAAAAAAAGAAAGAAATGGGAATTAGGTCTTTCTACTATGACTCATGAGAAGAGTTGACTCATTGGAAAAGGCTCTGACGCTGAGAGGGATTGGGGACAGGAGGAGAAGGGGACAGCAGAGGATGAGATGGCTGGATGGCTTCACCGACTCGATTGGCGTGAGTCTGAGTGAACTCCGGGGGTTGGTGATGGACAGGGAGGCCCGGCGTGCTGCAGTTCATGGGGTCACAAGGAGTCGGACACGACCAAGCGACTGAACTGAACTGAACTGAACTATGACTCAATGAACTATGACTGAACTAGAAAATCTTCTCACTCAAAAGCAACTATAAAGATAGACAGTGTAGACAGCCGTTTTAATGCTCTTAAAATCACCGTTTGATTGCTCGTGTAACAATATGAGAAGCATATATGGGTGAGAAAATCTCAACTTTGGGCACAAATAGCAAGTCTCTGTGACAATCTTGTTGGTCATACCAGATGCACAGGGAGGCCTGGCGTCTGCAGTCCGTGGGTCACAGAGAGTCGGACACGACTGAGTGACTGAACTGAACTGAACTGATGACATTCTTGACTGGTTGTTGTTGCTCAGTTGCTAAGTCATGTCTGACTTTGCACCACCATGGACTGCAGCACACCAGGCCCTCCTGTCCATCACCAACTCCTGGAGTTTACTTAAACTCAAGTCCATTGAGTCGGTGATGCCATCCAACCATCTCATCTTCTGTTGTCCCCTTCTCCCGCCTTCAATCTTTCCCAGCATGAGGGTCTTTTCCAATGAGTCAGTTCTTCACATCAGATGACCAAAGTATTGGAGTTTCAGCTTCAACATCAGTCCTTCCAATGAATATTCAGGACTGATTTCCTTTAGGATAGACTGGTTGAATCTCCTTGCAGTCCAAGGGTCTCTCAAGAGTCTTCTCCAACACCACAGTTCAAAAGCATCAAATTAGTGTTTTTGCTGACACCAATATCACAATCCATAAAAAAAATTGGAAAATTGAGTTTTATTATAATTTAAAAGTCCTTTGTTTTAGAGGATATCACTATACACCACAGACTGGGATAAAGTGCAAACCATTATATATATATATATGTTTATATATGATAACATATTATATATATTATTTAAATTAATCTATATATATATGTATACTTGAAATGTATATATTACTGAAATCTCTTAAAACTCAACAATAGAAAAACAAATAACCCGACTAAAAAATGGACAAAAGCGTTGATTAGACATTGAACTGAATAAAATACACAAATGACTAATAAGCACATGAAAGGATGCTCAGCACCATTGATCATTAAGGCAATACAAATGAAGACCACAATGAGATACCACTACATACCCGGTAGGATGGCTGTAATAAAAGAGACAGACAATACCAAATACATTCACATGGATCTGAAAAAACTGGAATGCTGATACACTGCCGGTAGTACAGCCACTTTGGAAAACAGTTTGGCAGTTTCTTAAATCATATCATACCCAACCATACGACCGAGCAATTCCACGTCTAGAAATCTACCCATAAGAAATGAAAATACATATCCAAAGAAAAACTTGTATGCCAAAAAGTGGAAACGGTCCAAGTAGCAGTCAACCAATGAATGGATAAAACAAATTATAGTACATCAGTCCATACTATTCAACAGTAAAAGCAAAAGGATCCAGATACAGGCTACAACTTGGAAGAAAGGCAAGAACATTGTGCTAAGTAAAGAGCTAGATGCCGGGGCTTCCCTGGTGGACCAGTGGTTGAGAATCCGCCTGCCAGTGCCAGGGACACGGGTTTGATCCCTGATCTGGACAGGTGCCACATGCCTGGGGGCAACTAAGCCCTGGGTCGGAACGACTGCACCCGTGTTCTAGAGCCTGTGCTCTGCACTGAGAGAAGCTACCACAGTGAGAAACCCACACGCTGCAACTGGAGTGGCCCCCACGTACCAAGATTAGAGAAAGCGCGAGCGGCAACAAAGACCCAGTACAGCCAAAAATCAGTAAATAAATAAATCTAAAAATTAGGTGCAGAAGCCTGTATGATGAATTGTGCCGTTGGTATAATGAAATGTCCAGAAGAAACAAATTTATACAGAGAAAAAGATATCAGCATTTACCTCGGGCCTGGGGCTGGTGGGAAGATCATCTGCAAATGGACACAAAGGGACTTAGGGAAATGATGAAACGCTCTGAAACCGGATGGTGGTAAATGGCTGCACAGCTATCAATATATTAAACATTGAGTCATACCCTAACATTTGGAGAATTTTATTTTATGTAATCTATATTTCAGTAAAGCTTTTTAAAATGTATAAGAAAATAGTTAATGGCTCCCTTGCCTATCCTTTAAAATTATTTTTGATTTGAATTTTATATTCTTTCCACAATACTGAAGTATAATTTGTACAAAGTTTGCAAATCTTTTCTTGCATCCTGCAGGTTGCCTTTCCACTGTTTCCTTAGCTGTGCAAAAAGTTCGACTTAGCCTCACTGGGGTATTTTTGCTTCTGTTGCTTGTGATTTTGGTGTCCTATTCAAGGTATTATTGTCAAGATCAATGTCAAGAAGCTTTTCCCCTCTGTTTTCTTCTAGGAGTTTTATGGTTTCAGATGTTATTAACATTCAAATCTTTAATCCATTTGAGTTGCTTTTTGTGCATGGTGAAAGCTAAGTGTCCAGTTTCATTCTTTTGCAGGTGGATATCCAGTTTCTAAGCACTATTTATAGAAGAGACTTTCCTCATTGTGTGATCTTGGCACCTACTTGTAAAAATTTAGTTGACATTATACAGGCAGGTTTACTTCTGGGCTCTCTATTCTCTTCCATTGGTCTCTGTTTTTATGACAGGACAATACTGCTTTGATTACTATTATTTTATAATAGAATTTGAAATCAGGCAGTATAATGCCTCCAGCTTTGTTGTTCTTCCTCAAGTTCACTGTGGCCATTCAGGGTTTCCTGTGATTCCCGTATGAATTTTAGGATTACTTTTTCTGTTTGTGTAAAGAAGTCTTTGCAATTTTCATAGAGATTACATCGAAATTGTAGATTGCTTCAGGTAAGTATGGACATCTCAACAATGTTAATTCCTCTAATCCATGAATACAGGATATCTTTCCATTTATTTGTGTCTCCTCTAATTTCACCAGTGTTCTATAGTTCTCACGGTGCAAGTCTTTCAACCCCTCAGGTAAGTTTATTCCTAAGTATTTTTTTCTCTTTGGTGCTACTGTAAATGGGGCTGTTTCTCAATTTCCTTTTCACCTAGTACCTTGTTTGGTATATAAAACTGACCTTTATATGTTGATTTTGTAGCCAGCAACTTCATTGAATTCATTTATTCTACTAGTTTTTTTGTGGAGTCTTTAGGGTTTTCTACATATAAGATCATGTCATCTGCAAACAGACATAATTTGTGCGCATGTGTGTAACTTTTTATCTTATATTGGAATACAGTTGATTAACAATGTTGTGATAGTTTCAGGTATGGAGCAAAGTGACTCGGTTATACATGAACACGTATCTGTTCTTTCTCAAATTCTTTTCCCATTTAGGTCGTCACTCAGCATGGAGCAGGGTGCCTGGGCTATACGGCAGGTCCTTGCTGGCTATCCATTTTAAACAGACCAGTGTGTACACATCAGTCCCCGTCTCCCTAACTGTCCCTTCCCCCAATCCTTCCCCTCTGGTAAAAACAGAGATAATTTTACTCCCCCGTTCCAATTTGGACGCCTTTTAACTGACCTTCATAGTGACGAAAACCATAGAACCTGTTTGGTAAACGTGTGACTTTGAATGGTTACTTTGGATTTCAGTTCTCATGAGTCCAAGAAGCAGACACCCGGTGAGTAAATCCTTCTGAACATGATATTCCTCGTGACAGATATCCAGGGAGCCAAAGGCCTGGGACAAGAATTAGCACCAGCCGCCTCGTGTGACGCTTGCTCAACTGAGTGTCATGATGCTGCTCTCAAACGTAACGAGACACCACACGAGACCATCCTCCAACAAACGTACAGGTGGCGGGGGGAACCGTGTGTGCCCCGAGGATCTCTGCCAAGGTCAGGGGGACAGCCCTCCTGAACTTCTGTGCCACGTGTTTTGCCATGAAGACTTCATGCCCCAAATTCTGATTCGTAACATTCGTGTGTTTGTTTGTTTTTGGCTGTGTTAGCTCTTCGTTGCTGCACAAGCTTTTTCTCTGGCTGCAGGGCAGGGGCTTCTCCTTGCGGGGGCTTCTCTTGTTGCAGAGCGCAGGCTCTAGGGCACTCGAGCTTCAGCGGGTGTGGCTTGTGGGCTCAGCAGCTGCAGCTCCTGGTCTCTAGAGCCCAGACTCAATAGCTGCGGTGCGGGGGCTTGGCTGTTCCACAGCATGTGGGATCTACCCAGATCAGCATCGAAGCCATGTCTCCTGCATTGGCAAGTGGGATTCTTTACCACTGAGCCATCAAAGAAGCCCAATAACATTCATTCTAGAACACAGAAAAGCTAATCTGATCTTGAGTCAGGGTGTTGGCAAAATATGATGTTTCTTGTTCCTATCATTTAGTTTTATAGTTGTGCAATCAATTAAGAGGCCAATCGATTCTACCTAACTGATAAAGAGCAGGAAAAGGGTGAGTTCCTTGCTGTTGTTCAGTTGCTAAATCATGTCCAACTCTTTTCCACCCCACGGACTGCAGCATACCAGGCATCCTTGTGCTCCACTCTGTCCCAGAGCTTGCTCAAACTCATGTCCAATGAGCCAGTGATGCCACCAAGCCACCTCATCCTCTGTCACCCCCTTCTCCTTTTGCCTTCAGTCTTTCCCAGCATAAGAGTCTTTTCCAGTGAGTCAGTTCTTCATATCAGGTGGCCAAAGTATTGGAGCCTCAGCTTCAGCGTCAGTCCTTCCGATGAGGGTTGATTTCCTTTAGGATGGACTGGTTTGACTTCCTTGCTGTTCAAGTGACTCTCAAGAGTCTTCTCCAGCACTACAGTTTAAAATAATCAATTCTTCAGTGCTCAGCCTTCTTTATGGCCCAACTCTCACATCTGGAAGAGATGACTACTGGAAGAACCATAGCTTTGACTATATGGACCTTTGTCAGCAAAGTGAGGTCTCTGTTTTTTAATAGGCTGTCTAGGTTTGTCATAAGTTTTCTTTCAAGATAAGTTCCTTACCTGGAGCAAAACTTCACAAAGGCGGTATCCGCCCCCCCTCCCACCAGCTCATAGCTTTCTGAAGCCCACTCTACCCCCCATTGCTTCTCTCACTTTCTTGAACTTCAGAGTCCTACACAAACTCTATGCAATGAGATTTCTCTCTTGGTGTAAAAGATTTCTGTGGCTGAGTCCTGCGCTTAGTTTTCTGGCATGTTTTCACTGCCTCCATGAGAGGATTTATGCCTACATCCCTTGAAAATATGGTCCTTCTTTCTCTCTATTTTCTCGTAAGTTATACAAACCTATCTTCCTAAAGTCAGAAAGTGAACCTCATACCAGGGTGAAAAATGTCATCTCCACCTGCAGGTGTCTCTACATGTGATCTGATAGTAAAACAACCAGTGAGTGTGTGTGTGTTACCCACACGTTCTCCACGTTCACTTACTTCATGAGTGTTCACTGGAGTCCGTTTGTTTCTGTCCACCTCCCCGCACCCCTTAGTGATGGGACCATGGCCACAGCATGCCAGCCACCTCTTGCCAGGTCAGCCACCCTCACCACCACTTCCCAGCACCCCTGCTGCCCCCTGAGGCTGCCAGCAGAGCCATGGAACCAAACTTTTAGAAACACTGTTGCTGGTTTTCATGTCTCCCTTGCTTACAAGTCTTCTAGAATTCCCCATCATTAATTTGCCACTGTTGTTGTTTACTCACCAAGTCGTGTCCATTGCTTTTGCGACCCCATGGACTGTAGCCCGCGAGGCTCCTCTATCCATGTGATTCTCCAGGCAAGGATACCAGAGTGGGTTGCCATTTCCTTCTCCAGAGGATTTCCCTGACTCAGGGATCAAACCCAAGCCCTCTACATTGACAAGCAGCTTCTTTCTCACTGAGCCACCAGGAAAACTGCCCCTCCCCAATCTCTGCCCATCATTAATGGAATAAAGCTAATGAGAGGCTAATAGAACCTCTCAGCCTGACATTCCTGAGTCCTCTCTTGTCCTGTGATGAAAGACGACCTAGAAGCAAATTCTGCGGGAAACGTAGATCTTGTTTCAGAATTATCTGCTCCTGTGTAGGCAGGATGCCAACCTTATCTTCAAAAGTTCAAGCTGCCCACGTTCCTTGACTTTGTCCATTTCAGACATACTTCAGCTTTATCAGCTGGCAGTGGGTATGGGTCAGAGCTTAATCAATGACACAGACTGTCCATGGTGTGTATCATCAGCAGTTCCGAGACCTCCCAAGGCGAATATATTTCATACTGCTGAGAAGCTGGGCCACCCAAGAGCTCCTTCCCAGGACCAGAACACCTTCACCCTTCGGTGGAAATGCTTCCCTGGACTCTGCTCACCCCCGTTGGCCCACCTCTTTATTTTCCCTGAAACACACCCTATTATCATCTCTCCCACTGTAGCCTTGCTGACACCTTCCTTCCACCTCCTCCCACCCTTCCTCCTTCTCCCTCCCCTGAACTCAGGATATGTCACTCATTTGTTTCGAAATTTTGAATTCCTGGAATTCTATTTTTATTTCAGCTGTGCTGGGGCTTCGTTGCATCGTGGGCTTTCCGCTCGCTGCGGCGAGTGGGGGCGACTCCCTCCTGCTGCGCGGGCTTCCCACGGCGGGGGCTTCTCTTGCTGCAGAGCACATGCTCCAGGGGCTTCTCTTGCTGCGGAGCACATGCTCCAGGGTGCGGAGGCTCCGCAGCTGCAGCTGCCGGGCTCCAGAGCCCAGGTTCAACGGCTGTGGTGCCCGGGCTTAGCTGTCCTCCAGGACATGGGATCTTCCTGGACCAGGGATCCAACCAGTGTCTCCCGCGTTGGCAGGTGGATTCTTCAGCAGTGAGCCATCAGGGAAGCCCCTCAGATTCTTAAAGTTGGTGGTGACGGTGAAAGGTTTTTTTTTTTTAGCAAATCCTGGGCAGGAAGACATTCTCCTGAATTCTCTTCTTGTTTTAAGATTTCTTTTTTTTTCTTTTAAGTTAAATCTTTGATACACTTGGAATTTGTTTTGGTGTAATGCATGAATCAAGGAAACAGTTTTTCCCATTTGTCTCAGCACTAATTTATTCGAATTTTCCCCAGTGATTCTTTTTAATATAAATTTATTTATTTTAGTTGGAGGCTAATTACTTTACAATATTTACAATGGTTTTGCCATACACTGACATGAATCTGCACGAGTGCACATGTGTTTCTCATCCTGAACTCCCCTCCCACCTCCCTCCCCATCCCTTCCCTCTGGGTCATCCCAGTGCACCAGCCCCGAGCACCCTGTCTCATGCATCAAACCTGGACTGCCGTTCCCAATGATTAAAAATGCCATCTTCATTATAATTTAAGTTCTCATCTATCTGGGGTCTCTTTTTATTGTTCTATATTCTGTTCCACTGATCTGCCTAGCCATGGAATGATATGAAACCTTTTTAGTACTCACGGCTTTTTAAATTTACTTTGATATTTGCTAAAGCTGGTCTTTTCTCACTATGCTTGCTTTTCAAAAACTTCCTGATTATTACTGTTTACTTTTCCATATGAACTCTGTAATCATGTCTGGTCACCTTCCACCAAACCGCTGTTGCTGACATTATCAGATCTGAATTTCAAAACTGACTCTGGCTACAGTGTGAAGAACAAGGGTACATGAGAGAAGACCAGTATGAAATGCTATTGCACAAGTTCACAAGAGAGGTGAGGGTCACCTGGACTAGGAGGGTGACAGCAGAGACGGAAAGAAGATAGGATCAAGTGATACGGAAAAATTAAAATTGGCAGGACTTGGTGACAAAAGGAATTTGATAGTTTAGGAAGAGGTAGGTGGCTTAGTTGGTTTTCTAGTCTTGCCTGGACAATCCTGGGATTTAGTCCATGTCTGTAGAGATCCAATCCGGATCAATCCAAGGATGCAATGTTAGTTTTGGGGTTGCCCTGAAAATCAGGGTGCTTTTGGAAAAGACTTGGAGTTCTTTGTAAAGAGCTCATCATGGGTTTAGACAAGATGCCCCAAAGTGAATTGCCTCCCCCAGCTGGTATCAGGTATCAGGAATGCTAAACTAGCTTCTAGAACATTTCACAGGCTGTGGGGGGTGTACCCATGACCTCAAACCACATGGCTCTAAATGGCAATAGTGTATTCTGAGACATTCCATCACATCATATTTGGGGACTGCAGAGGCAACCTGCGGTTAGTGAAGAAAAAAAATACTTCAAAATTTTCCTTTCTTCAGTTCCTCAAAAAGTGGTATTACCGTAAGTCTCCACTCCTAGGTATATTACACCCCAAAGAATTACAAATGAGAACACAAAGAGATCATTATATACCCATGTTCATAGCAGCAGTGTTCACAACAACCCAAAGCTGGAAACAGCTCAAATGTCCATCATCAGATGAATGGACAAAGAAATGTACCAAATCCATCCAATGAACTATGAAGCAGCCTTTGAAAGGAAGGAGATGCTGGCACATGCTACAACACAGAGGGTCCAAGGAAGCACTATGGTGAAATAAGCCAGAAACAAACGGACAAATACAAGATTCCATTTATGTAAAGCACCGAGAATAGGCAAATCCATAGGAACAGAAAGTGGAATAGAGGCTACCAAGGAGCTGGAGGAAAGGGGAAATGGGAGTTATTATTAAATGGATATAGAGTCTGTTCGGGATGATGAAAAGCTTCAGGGAATAAGCAGTGGTGGTGGTTGTATTGTACAACATTGACAACTTAATGCCACTTAACTGTACAATTGTTGCTGTCGTTTCATCGTTAAGTCGTGTCTGACTCTTTGTGACCCCATGGACTGTAGCCCGCCAGGCTCCTCTATCCATGGGACTTTCCAGGCAAGGATACTGGAGAGGGTTGCCATTTCCTTCTCCAGAGGATCTTCCCAACCCAGGCATTGAATCTACTTCGCCTGCATTGGCAGGTGGGTTCTTTACAGCTGAGCCTCCAGGAGAGCCCTAATTGGACAATTAAAAGTGGCTCAAATGGTAAAAAAAAAAAAAAAAAAAATTATTACGTGTATTTTACCATATTTGAAATGGACAGAAAAAAAATCACAGGAACTAACATAATATGGTAGGTCAGTTATACTTTAAAAACAAATAAACAAGCAAACAAACTCATAGAAAAAAAGAGATTAGATCCGTGGATACCAGTAGTGGGCAACAGAGGGAAGAACAGCGGAAGGAAAGCAATCAAAGGGTAGGAACTTCCAGTTATAAGATAAATAAGTACTAGGAATATCGTGTACCACATGGTTAGCGTAATTAACATTGCGGCATGTTACGTACGAAAGTTAAGAGAGTAAATCCTAAGAGTTCTTATCACGCAGAAAAACTTTTTTCTGTTTCTTTAATTTTCTGTCTCTATGTGACAATGAATGAATGTTCCCTGAACTTATACTGATAATCATTTCATGACGTATATAAGTCATTGTGCTGCACACCTTAAACTCATAAATTTAGAATAGAAAGTCTTAAATGATACCTCGATAAACCTGGAAGGAAAAATGATTCACTTTGTGTTGCGTGTATTTTACCAAACCAAAAAAGAATATATGTTTTTTTAAAGTTTCCTTTTCTTATGAAAGAATGTGCCATACAGAGGGGCCTCCCCTCACCACTAAGACAAATTCTGACCACGTGATTACAGCTATATGTCATATTAGTTCTCAGAGACCCAGGTTTTGCAAAGTAGGCAACGCACTCTCTCACTCAAAACAATGCAAAATATTTTGGGAAACAAACTATACTGCCTGCATCTCCGGAAATCCCCTCCCAAGTGGCTAACCACAAAGGGAGGAAACAGAACTCGATGAAACCAAAAGTTTGCAGTCGAAACCTAGAGTCCCTATTACTTCGTTCTGTACTAGAGCACGGCCGTGCGAGCAGGCGCTTGGGAACGATGTGACTGGCTGCAACGGTTAGGCTCGCCTGCCCTGGTCTTTCTTTATGCCATCATGTAGGCATAATCTTACTTCCAAATGTATTTTGAAGCGAATAGGTCTAAGGCATTCGATTAAACAGAAGTTATTTAAAACTCACTTGGCAGATCACCTGAAAATTCAGTTAACAGAATTAGGCAGTGTCCTTTGAAGAGCTCTGAAGACAGCTGGGATTGAAACTGTATTACTGTTGGTCAAACTGATACTACAAATAACCACTGAGCTAGATTACTAAACTGCCAATGCTACTTCCATGCAAAAAAGGAGAACACATATATGTTTGTTCCAGAGGACACCCTAAGAGGAATCTGCCATAAAACGCAGGAGCATCTAAATGTAAGAACAGAGACCTCCCTAGTGATCCAGTGGTTAAGAATCCACCTTTCAATGCGGAGGACACAGGTTTGATCCTTGATTGGGGAAATAAGACCCCACGTGCCACGGGGCAATCAGAAAGCCTGTGTGCTGCAACCAGAGAGAATCTGCTCACTGCAGCGAAGACCCACTACAGCCAAAAGCATCACCATCATAAAATGAATAAACAAGCATCTCTAATCCTCACGATGACTGTACAAGACATTCTTCCCATTGAAACAAATAAATAAATGCAAGAACAACCTAGCCACTGAGTGAAGAGTACCATGTTTTCCAGAAGAAAGTGATTAATACGGTACAAATAAGCAGATGGAAATTATTTATAGTGATAAAATTCTTGGGGAAATTCTACACAAGCAAATTTTTCTAACCACCTAGTCATTATGATATTAAAGAGTGTGCAAAGCTCCAAGTGTTGGCTCAGTGACAGTAAATGACAGGTAGGAATAAAAGGAAATGCTTCTCAAGGGAGAAAGGTAATAAACCTTCCAAGTCATTGCTATATAACATGAAGATGTGTGAGCTTTTATATCTGCAAGTTTATGGATATCAGTGAGTTTGGGGAAATACCAAGTTAAGGAAGATAAATGTAACAGGATGGTAAAGTGAAATTTTCAGCTGAGGCCCCTGAAATCGACTTTAAGCTCTAAAAAGGTACAAGAATACTTAATAAAGGATTTATAAAGCAGATGAGATAATTTTAGAAAGAATCACTACACACCTATTCAGTTCAGTTCAGTCGCTCAGTCGTGTCCAACTCTTTGCGACCCCATGAATCGCAGCACACCAAGCCTCCCTGTCCATCACCAACTCCCAGAGTTTACTCAGACTCACGTCCATCAAGTCAGTGATGCCATCCAGCCATCTCATCCTCTATCATCCCCTTCTCCTCCTGCCCCCAATCCCTCCCAGCATCAAAGTCTTTTCCAATGAGTCACACCTATTAGTCACACCTATTAGAATGACCAAAAACTGGAACACAGACAATACTAAGTTTTGGCCCGGTTGTGGGGCAACAGGAACTCTCATTCATTGGTGTCTTAGTATTAGTTGCTCAGTTGTGTCCTACCCCTTGTGAACCCCTGGACTGTAGCTCCTCTGTCCAAGGAACTTGCCAGGCAGGAACACAGGAGTGGGTTGCCATTTCCTACTCCAAGGGATCTTCCTGACCCAGAGACTGAACCCACATCTCTTTCATCTCTTGTGTTGGCAGGCAAATTCTTTTGCCACTGCACCGCTTGGGAAGCCTAAATCTGTAGAGTGAATGTATAACATCCAGAGTGAATTTTTTAAGATAAACTGTGAACTTTGGTATAATGATGATGTGGCAGTACAGGTTCATCAATTCTACCAAATGCATCATTTTAATGAGTGCTGTTGATAATGGGGGATGCTATATACATGTAGGTACAAGGGGTATATGATGGTATATTTGAGATTCAACAGATGCAAAAAAAAAAAATAAGAAGAAGCCCTCAGATAAGGAACTTTCCTTATCTGGCTAAAAGCAATAACTTCTGGGAAATAAGGCTCCCATAAATTCCTCTTCAGGGTGGACATACACCCAACAAGGGCGAAGCCAAATAAAACCTAACCCAATTCCCTTCTCCAGAGAAGGAACAAGGGAGTGGTTGCCAGGGATGAGGGGGGAGCAGGTAGCAGCTGGAGCGCAGAAGATTCCAGGGCAGTGAGAATGCTGTGTGCCATAACGATGGCTGTCCCTGTGTGGCAGTGTGCCTCAAGAACGTGAAAGGCCACTCACACCCGCATAAGCAAGCTTTGTCGCACACTTTCGCATCTCCCGGCTCTTTTTCTAACACCCATTTGTCTTTCCAAAGAAGCCTGTTGGTTTGTTCTTCCCATACGACTTTCTTCCATTAAATGAGGTATATAATTCTCTAACCATTTAAGAGGCCACCTATCTCCTTTGATGGGTCCCACGTGCATTGGAAACAAACCCTTTCTCCTGCTCACTTGCTGTTTCCCGGGGTGATTCACAGCCCCAGGCCCAGAACAGAAGACGGTGGAAGGAAAGGCTTCCTCCCTTCCCCCCCTGCAAAAAGGGGACAATCTGTCAGCTCAGCCAACTGCCGCGCAGGAAAGGTGAGTGTGAGCTGGGCCTCGGGGACAACCTCAAGCGAGGCGGGAGCGCCGCTTTCTCTGTCTCTCATTGCTGCTTCTCTCAGGGTCACTCTCTCCCTCTGGGGACGGGTTCTTCCCCACAGCTGGCGGGGACACGGCTGGTAGAGGGCTCAGACTCATACCTCACAGGCTTGCCAACCGAGAGCGCCGGAGACACTCTTCATCAAGTTGAAGGTCAGAAATCCCAGGACTAGGCTTCCCTGGTGGCTCAGTGGTAAAGAATCCGCCCGCCAATGCGGGGGACACGGGTTCCGCCCCTGGCCCAGGATGATCCCACATGCCTCAGAACGACTCAGCCCGAGCACCATGACCACTGAGCCCGGAGCAAGAACGACTGAGCCCACAGGCCCTGGAGCCCATGCTCTGCAACGAGAGAGGCCGCCGCAGCGAGAAACCCTTGCCCCTCACCTGGAGAGTGGCCCCCTCTCTCCACAACTAGAGAAAAGCCCTGGCGGCAGCGAAGACTCAACACATCCAATAAATAAATAAATTAAACTATTTTTTTAAAAAGCGAGAAATCCCCAGGACTTAAAGCAACTATGGCTGCTCTGTTGCTTCAGGCATTTCTGACTCTTTGCAACCCCATGGACTGTGGCCCTCCAGGCTCCTCTGTCCATGAAATTCTCTAGGCAGGAATACTAGAATGGGTTGCCATGTCCTTCTTCATAAAGCAACTATACTCCAATTTAAAAAATAAAATACAAAATCCCCCGGACTGGCCGATATTGGGGATCACACCTAGCTCCAGCCAATCATTAGGTAAATTAGGAAAGCAGATTGGTAAGAAACTGGGGGCTCCCACTGAACCATGCACTGAAACGCAATATTTCTGTCGGCCTGCTACTCCAGGCCGACAGAGCAGTCCTTCCAAAGAGCATGGTGAAGACCTCAGAAACACAGTCAGGCCACCTAGATGGCTCCCTTGGCATCCTGAATCCCCATCCCTCGGGCAGCCTGAGGACCTGGGCTTCTCCCCTAACACCAGACTGGCAGGAGTGGATGGGGAGCAGCAGAATCCTGCCCTGGATCACAGCCAGTCGTCTGGAGCCTTTTTCAGCTTGTCAGTGCTCAGCTCCCAGAAGGCTGAACCCTTCTTCCTTCTGGTTCGCTTTATTCAGACCACTTCTGAACGGTGTCAATCAGCCAACGAGACACCCGCGTCTCTCCCATATCTCTCCTAACATTTATCTGCACTCTGTACCCCCTTGACTCAGAGTCACTTGTCTTTGAAACCCAGACCCCAGATGAGCTGTGCTGTACTCCTCTCTGGAGTGAATCTTGGTCCAGGAAGCTATGGATGAGTGGGGATGGGACGGGGCGAAGACCAGCCCTGTGCCCCGCCGCCTACCCGCCACCAGCCCTGTCTGCATATCCCGCTTCTGCTGAACCCCGCTCTCCACTGTTACCCGTGAAGGTGCCTCTGCACTTGTGCAGACTGCATGCCATGCCCTGCAAAGCTTTACAGAGATAAATTTAGACATAAAGCAGGAAGTAATTCTCTGTGTCGCTGAGAATGATCTAAGAGAAGTTATTTAAAAGCTGAAGTGTGGGGGTTTGGTTCTCAGACAACGTGGATCAGATTCACCAGGAGGTCTCGTTCAGGTGAGAGAATGGGGTCCTCGCCTTGAGTCTTCTTCAGGAGGTTTGGCGTGGGGCCCGAGAATGTGCATGGCTAAAAAGCGGATGCTGTTGGACCCAGGCCCACACTTTGAGAACTTCTATGGCAGAAGCTTAAGAAGAGAGAGAAACCATCTTTAGGCCACAAGGCCCTCATGTGAAATTGCAGCTATTGGCCAAAGTCCGCTAAGGCGCTCTTTAGCGCTGACTCTGAGTGTCGTGTTCGTCAGACGACCCCATCTGCACTTCTTCACACTGTTCTCACTTGTCCTTGTTCGGTCGCTAGGTCGTGTCTGACTCTCAGCGACCCCATGGGCTGCAGCAAGCAAGGCTTTCCTTCCTTCACATCTCCCAAAGTCTGCTCACACTCGTGTGCCTTGAGCTGGTGATGCCATCCAACCATCTCATCCTCTGTCGCCCCCTTCTCCTTTACTATGAAATAATTATTGACTATCTTTACTAAGATACCATAAAAATTTCTAGGAGCCTCAGTGTTCCGATCTATATACAGATAGTATCTATATCTATATATATTTACTGAAGTTTTCTAATAAAATTCATGAGTTGCTCAGTGAAAAGCTTAAATTATAGAATTTTTAAAACATTCTATTGATGTGGATCATTTCTAAAGTTTTTATCAAATTTGTTACAACATTGCTTCTGTGTTTTGATTTCTTGGCCACACGGCATGTGGGATCTTACTTCCCCTAGCAGGGATCGAACCTGCCCAATGGACCGCCTGGAAAGTTCCAGGGCGAGGGTCCCTTGATTGAGATACTCTTAACAGCCCTGGCTCTCTGGAATGCTGGCTAGATAGGTCAGCTCTGAGCCTCTGTTGGGGAGAGGAAGGAATCTAAGTGGGACCAGGGTGGGCAGGGGGGCTAGTGCCCATGTTAGAAACTGGGAGGAGCCAGATGCCTGGAAGAATAAAGAGCCTTTCTCCCTCAGGAATGAGCCAAAGAGTTGGACCTCTTTCTCCTGGACCCTCTGCTGGTTTGCTCTGTTCTCCTACTTTTAACATTCTGACTGTAAAGGGAAAGAGAAAGAATCAAGTGGCCTTGAAGAAGTTGGCCCTCTGACTCATCAGAAGCTCCTTTCCCACCATGCCCTTGGTTTCATCACTATCGGGAACGGAAGTGCTAGTTTTCCAAAGGTGGAATGAAAGGCTGAGATCCTGGACTCTCCCAGAGCAGTGGGTCTCACCTTGGCTGCATATTAGAAACACATGGGAAATTCAAGAACAAATTCTCAGGGACCAGGCAGCATCGCCAAGCCAATTAAATTAGAATTGTGGGTGTGAGACTCAGACCAATGTATTTTAAAACTCCCCAGGTGAGTTTAATGTGTAGTCGACTCTGGGTGCTACCACCCTGAAGACTAAAGCTGGCTGTGCGGTCAAATCACCTGCGGGACTTTTAGAGCTACTGTTAAGAAAAAAAAAACAAAAAAACCTAAAGAAGACCTCAGACCAAGTAAAATCAGATCTCTGAGGATTGTGGCCAGGTATCAGTATGTTTTTAAAGCTTCTCAGGTTTCTAAGTTTCCTTAGTGTGTATGTGGTAAACCATATACAACATAAAGTTTACCATTTCAACCATTTTTAAGTAAATAATTCAGTGGGCTTCGCTCATAGCTCAATTGGTAAAGAATCCGCCTGCAATGCAGGAGACCCTTCCTGGGTCGGGAAGATCCCCTGGAGAAGGGATAGGCTACCCACTCCAGTATTCTTGGGCTTCCTTCGTGGCTCAGCTGGTAAAGAATCCACCTGCAATGCGGTAGACCTGGGTTTGATCCCTGGGTTAGGAAGATCCCCTGGAGAAGGGAGAGGCTACCCACTCCAGTATTCTGGTCTGGAGAATTCCATGGACTATAGCCCACGGAGTCACAAAGAGGCGGACACGACTGAGCAACGTTCACTCGTCACGTGTCAATTCAGTGGCATTAAGTCCATTCACAACGTTTTGCAACCATCACCACTATCCATTTCCAGANGTCTGGAGAATTCCATGGACTATAGCCCACGGAGTCACAAAGAGGCGGACACGACTGAGCAACGTTCACTCGTCACGTGTCAATTCAGTGGCATTAAGTCCATTCACAACGTTTTGCAACCATCACCACTATCCATTTCCAGAACTTTTTCATCATCCTGAAGAGAAACTTGACACTCATTCAATAGTAACTCCTCATTTCCCCAGCTCTGCTGACCTCTACAGTATTCTACTTTCTGTCTCTATGAATTTGCCTATTCAAGGGAATATAAATGGAATGATACAATATGTGTCCTCCTCTTTCCGGCACACATCACTTAACATAATGCTTTCTAGGTCCCTCCATGTTAGAGCGTGTGTCAGAAATCCCTCCCTTTTTAAGGCTACCTTACATTGCTTTGTATGTATGCGGCATGTTTTGCTTTTCCATTCATCTGTTAATGAATATTTGGGCCGTATCCACATTTTGGTTCACTGTGAATAATGTTGCTACAAACATTGGTGTACAGGGATCTGTTTGAGTTGCTGCTTGCAATTCTTTTGGGTCTGTTCCAGAAGAGTGATTGCTGGGTCATGTGATGATTCTATGTTTAACTTTTTGAGGAACTGTGATGCCCTTATGAGATTCTTACATGCAGCCAAACATGAGGGACACTGCTATGGCCAGCAGTGCTCCTCATACAACCTAAGAGAGCGCTGAGTAGTATGACAGTTGGTAAATATTATTAATTTCTTCAGAAACTACATCACAGTCCAATGCGACTGTTAGTGTCACAAAGTCAAAAGACTTGGGTGGATTAACATAGCACCCTTTTGAAAACCCCAACAAAGTGTCTCACAGCCATGAGAAACGTCACATCAATTGCAGTTCCTACCTTCTATTGGAATGCATGTCTGGTGATTTGCTAGTGTTAATCATTGATGTCTCAGCGCTTCTGATTTGCTTTGTAGATAATAAATGACTGGGCTTCCCTAATGGCTCAGTGGTAAAGAATCTGCCTGCCAATGCAGGAGTCATGCGTTCGATCCCTGGTCCGGGAGGATCCCACCTGCCGTGGAGCAACTAAGCCACAACTCTTGAGCCTGTGCTCTAGAGCCCGGGAACCACAGCAACTGAGCCCACGTGCTGCAACCACTGAAACCCATATGCCCTAGAACCATGCTCCGCCAGTGAGAAGACTGTGCACTGCATCGAAGAGTGACCCCTGCTCGCCGCAACTGGAGAAAGCCCTCGTGGCGACGAAGGCCCAGCACAGCCAAAAATAAACCACATTATAAAGAGGCTAAGTGACTGGCATTAGAGGCAGTAAATGAGATCTGATTCAAGGCTTCTCCTATTGTAATGCCGTGTCTATCCTGATACCTGGTATTATTGCTCAGATACGTTTTCTTGACTAGGAAGGAGACAGTGGCGATGTCTATGGGAGTGTGCTGTACCTGGGAATGTCTTCCATCTCATAGAGTGCTGCTGAACTGGCTGCCGACAGCTTCTTTCGAATTCCTTTGTATGGGAGGAGTTTTTGTTTCTGCTTTCCCCTCTCTTGATGCTCCACATGGTACCTTCTCCTTCATATTTTCAGCCTTCCTTCTTGTTGCCAACAGACCACTCACTCCCCACTCCCTTTCTGTGCCATAAGCAGAGATTGTATCTGGTCAACCTTGTACTCTAAGCACGGGCTTCCCTGGTGGCACGGTGGTAAAGAATCCACCTGACAACGCAGGAGACACAGGTTCAGTGTCTCCTGGGTGGAGAAGGTCCGCTGGAGGAGGAAGTGGCAGCCCACTCCAGGATTTTTGCCCAGGAAATCCCATAGACAAGAGGAGCCTGGTGGGCTACAGTCCATGGGGTCAAGAGTCAGACACGACTTAGTGACTGAGCACGAACGCACGTACTCTAACCACTCTAAGAAAGAATTACCAAAGGTGAACATCGTAATGGGAACCCTAACTAGCTCATCCATCTGGGTTATCTCTGCCTTTGACTAAGGTATTTTGCAACTCTCAGAGATAGAAGTTGCAGAAAACTGATAGTAATGCAAATAGTTCTTGACTATAAATAGATAAATTCTGTCTGGGAAAGTTCAACGGATTTCCCTCTTCCACTGTGGAAGAAGTTGCATTGCATCTATTAAGCTAATACATTTCAACTCCCTGCTGAGTCCATATATTGTTTCCTTCATTCACGAATGTGTTAAATAAAATCTTTGACTTGTGTTCATTGCACATTTGTTGAGAGTCATGGTTTTAAGTTTCTTATTTAAAAAAAAAAAAAACCCATCTTATCCAAAATCTGAAACACCCAAACACCAAGTGTTGGCCAGGTTTTATGGGGCAACAGAAAGTTTCATTCATTGCAGGTGGGAATTCAAAAGGATCTAGCTACTTTGGGAAACAGTCTGGAGTTTCTTACAAAACTAAACACACTCTTACCCAGTGATCCAGTGATCACTCTCCTTGGTACTTAGAGGAGTTGAAAACTTATGTCCACATGAAACCTACACAGAGATCTTTACAGAAGTTTTACTCACAGTTGTCAAAACTTAGACACAACCAAAATGAACTTCAGTAAGTGAATGAATAAACAAACTGTGGTATATCTAGATGACAGAACATCATTTAGCACTAAAAAGAAATGAGCTACCAAGCCATGAAAAGACACGAAGGAACCTTAAATACATATTAAGTGAAAGAAACCAATCTGAAAAGGCTGTATGATTCCAACTATATGGACTATTCTGAAAAAGGGCAAAATAATGGAGACAGTATAAAGACCAGTGATTGCAAAGGGTTGAGAGGGAGAAGGGATGAATAAACAGAGCAGAGAGGATTTTTAGGACAGTAAAAAATACTCTGTATGACACCAAAAGGAGAAGGCAATGGCACCCCACTCCAATATTCTTGCCTGGAAAAATCCCATGGACGGAGGAGCCTGGAAGGCTGCAGTCCATGGGGTTGCTGAGGGTCGGACATGACTGAGCGACTTCACTTTCACTTCTCACTTTGATGCATTGGAGAAGGAGATGGCAACCCACTCCAGTGTTCTTGCCTGGAGAATCCCAGGGACAAGGGAGCCTGGTGGACTGCCATCTATGGGGTCGCACAGAGTCAGACACGACTGATGCGACTTAGCAGTAGCAGTAGCATGACACCATAATGGTGCAAACATATCATTATACATTTGTTTAAACCCACAGAATATATAACACCAGGACTGAACCCTAATGTAAACTACGGACTGATTATTACATGTCAGGGTAGGTTCCTCAGTTGTAACAAGTGTACCATGCTCATGGGCCATATTGAGAATGAGGGAGGGGCTATGTATATGTGAGGACAGAAGAAACATAAGATATCTTTGTACCTTCCTCTCAGTTTTGCTGTAAATCTAATACCGCTGTAGTTTAAAAACATGCAGGCTTAATAAAAACAAAACAAAATGAAAACCATCCTTTAACAGTATTTGGGCCAGAACATGGCACAAGGCAGGTATCGAGTAAATATTCATGACTGAATGGATGTGGACAAGTGAACGTAGTCTCTGGCATGGATGTTTCATCATGAAGGAAGGCTATGGAATATTAACGCGTACTTAGCTGCTATTCCAAAGCTGAAACTGAAATGGGAAAATCCCCCCAGTCCTTTAGGAGATGGTGGCAAGAACAGGCAGCACGGGAAGTGGAGAAACATGTGTCAGAGGGTAGACTGCATGGACTCAACACAGAGGATGAGTCAGAGGTCACAAAGGGTGCTGGGCATGAAATAAAGCCAGAGACGAGGAATGCCAGTTAAGTCTCCTTTCCCTCTGTCATATACGGATCCCAGGAGCTTTTGAAAAATCTGTCCAGATATAAAATAATGGCATTCTGGCATTTTTGGCTAGAGTACACTTCCTAGTCAAATTGTGTAAAGGAAAAAAAACTATGTCATCTTCCAGATCTGTGTTTCAAAGATGACATCAATGGATTTCTATAGAATGAAACCACCGGCTTCCTGCAAATTGTCTGGATTCACAAAGCCCTGAGTCACTTTCCACCACCGAGGAAGAGCTGCCAAGTACATCATCTGTAAACGTGTATGAATGTCCAAGAGGCTCTGAAAAGTCAGATCCCTGCTCTGTTTTTCTCCTGTCTTTATAGAAATACAATGGCGGATACAGAAAAGGCAGTTGAATTACTGTTTATTGTGTTTTCCCCAAAATTAACATGGCAACTTTGAGAGTACTATAAAACTGCATCTACTTCTCCTAGACATTTTCTATGCATATATATTATTTCTCATTTAACTCTCATAACAATTGTTTGAAACAAGTACTATTATCTTGTACTCTTTACAAATGTGGAAACTGAAGCTGAGAGGTTAAGTAATTTGCCTGAAGTCACACCATTCATGACTGGCAGCATCAAAATTCAAATTCAGGGCTAACTCTAAAGGTCACATTCTTTTCTACTGTACCACCATGTCCCATAAGAGAACCCTAGGAGTGAAATTACATTAGAAAATATTAACATTTGATTGGGAGGTGGAAAAGATCAGTTATAAAATGTAATGTTAGTCCAAGGTACATGTTGGAGGATGATGGAAGGGGTGAATTCGTAGCTTAGGTGAAAAACAGGGCCCTGACTAGAGTGAAACGAGTGAGGCCCTTGTCTTGGGGCAGAGAGGAGAAGCAGGGGAGGGGGTGGGAGGTTACAGACATCATCAGTACCCAGCTGGGCTGTATTGGATAAAATGTACTTGATCAGATTGGCGGTTATTCACAGGGTAATGAATATGCAGGTGTACAAGCAAACACTTGCACGTAGCACACTTTTAAAAACTCCCTTGAATCTCAAGTTTAAAAGCCTAGAGGACTAAACCAATAATGATGAGATCAATAAAGACCAGAATAATTGATTTCCATAATTGGTACCTGCAAGTAATAGACTCTAATATTTTTTCACTGCTTGAGGACAAAATCAGAAGACATTAGAAGTAATTAGAAAAGGTTTACCATGTCTAACTGAGTATGACACAAGCATGTGCACTTGTAAGAACAACAGCCAGCATTTATAGGCAGGAAAGCCTGGTGGGCCGCAGTCCACGGGCTCACAGAGTCAGACATGACTTAGCAACTGAACAACAACAACACGCTAAGCAGAGTTAACTGATTTACATACATCAACTTCTTTAATTCTGGTGACAACTCTACACATATTGTAGAGGAACAGCAATTAGCCAAGATGGTGAGGGTCAGGCTCTCTTGCCCACATCGTATCGCTCTTCCCCCATGTTCTGTAAACATGACTTGGCATGGTAGCTGGCATCATGGTGTATGTGCTTGGCCACGTGCCACCTTTGTTCTGTATACTTATATAAGCACCACTTGAAACAGCCCGAAGAACTATCCACATCTGCTTTCTGGCCAGGTCAGCCGCTGCAAATAAAACATGCCTGCAGCTCCTACTGCTCCTTGTATTTTCTTCCAGCTTCCCTGCTCATGCCTTGTATACCTGGGTTCAGGCAAAGAGTGAGACATACACTATTATACTTTCATTCCCATTTTAGCAGATGAGGCAGAGAATTAAGTAACTTACTAAAAGTCATAAAACTAGAATCCAGCATGTCTTCTTGGATTCAAAGGTTGTAGCTTAGTCGTTATACCTCATTCTGAACCCTGAACCTACTCTGAATTTTAAAAAATCACTGGATAGTGACAACAGAATATGATGGAGACTGTATGGAGCAACCACGCTGACAAAGTAGAACCTGGGTGTCCAAATTTCTGCTACGGGAAATCCTGCTGTCCTCGTGTGATGCGAAAGTTAATACCACAAGAAACTAGACCAGGAAGCCTGCTGTCGGGAGCTACCTGGCTAGTCACGCTTCTTTAAGTTGCTTGCTCGCTTTTGTCCCAAACTACTCTCTAGTGTTCAATGGGGTAATGGCCTAAGTGAGGGAAAGCGCGTGCAGCTGTGGCCTACGTTTGTCATTTCATCTATTCTGGAGCCTTCCAGGGAAGGGCATCCAAAGTTGCCTGCTCTGATTTAGGACGTTTGGGGGTGGCAGTCTGACTCGGAGGAAACCAGATGATTCCTGCTAAAAACAATCATTTCCAAGATCTACCTAAATATACCACAGCCCAGGGTTTGGTTTTTTTTTTTAAGTCTAGGCAGAGATTTCAGACAATTTCCATTAAGTATCTGTCTGGATCTCTAGCCCTGCTTCCCTCAGCATTGCCATACACATCTAAGCCGAAAACGAGGACGCCTTCGCTGCGGTGGCCCAAGGCGGGCGCCGGTGTCACTGAGTCAGCCGGGCGCGCCTCTGGAGCAGCAGCCGGCCGCGCGACGCAAAGCCGCGCGCTCGCTCCTCGACGCGAGGCATCCCTCCTCGCGTAGCCTTGGGAAGCCCCTACGCCGCCGGCTTCCTCGGCGTAGTAGAGCCGCCGGGGCGTAGTTCCTCCGTCGCTTCCTCCCGCACCTGCCACCGCCCGGCCCTTCTCGCCCAGCCCCGACTCCACCTCCCCGGCGTTTGAAGGGCGCGCCTCCGAGGCCACGGCGCTGAGGAGGCGGCGCAGGGGAGGCGGCGTGGAGGGAGGGGGAGGTGCGCGCNTTCTATACATCTGTGTCTCTTTTGCTGTCTCACATACAGGGTTATCATTACCATCTTTCTAAATTCCATATATATGTGTTAGTATACTGTATTGGTGTTTTTCTTTCTGGCTTACTTCACTCTATAATAGGCTCCAGTTTCATCCACCTCTTTAGAATTGATTCAAATGTACTCTTTTTAATGACTTCTAGGTTGCTTCCATGTCCTGGCTATTATAAACAGTGCTGTGATGAATATTGGGGTACATGTGTCTCTTTCAATTCTTGTTTCTTCGGTGTGTATGCCCAGCAGTGGGGTTTCTGGGTCATAAGGCAGTTCTATTTAGTCTCCACACTGTTCTCCATAGTGGCTGAACTAGTTTGTGCCAGGAGCCAGCATGGGGAATCCTGCCCATGGCAAAGGTCATGAGAAAAGGGGCCTGACAAAACGCAAAGGAAGGATCAGATCTCAGGGGCCCCCCTGAAACTTCTGGAGCATCTACCCCAAAACCAGAATCTGTCTGTCTTATTATTTTATGACTTTCACCGACTCCTCTGACGTTAACAGGAGGCTATCCCCAACCACCTTTCTCTAAAGAAAATTAACTTAGAGCTCTAGTTAATAAGTCTCCTGTGTGTAAAAGGAATATCTCAGCTCAAACCCCTCTGATAGCTTTCTAACTTGCCTGACAGGTCTGTCCGTATTTTTACAACTGCGCATGTGAATTGTTTACAGCCTTCCAAACTCAAGAGGGACAGAAAGCTTTAAAAGTTCTAGGAAAAATCATTAGAATAAAACTGATTAAAGATTTCATTGTGGAGCCGGTACTTGCTGTCAAGTTTCAATATCCTTTATTTGTTGTTTACCCAGGAGTGCATTAATTAA
>SJYV01026873.1:0-13159 GCA_006410875.1 Neotragus pygmaeus | reverse complement strand
AAATAGATGTTTTTCTGGAACTCTCTTGTTTTTTCCATGATCCAGTGGATGTTGACAATATGATCTCTGGTTCCCCTGCCTTTTCTAAAACCAGCTTGAACATCTGGAAGTTCACGGTTCATGTATTGTTGAAACCTGGCTTGGAGAATTTTGACCATTACTTTACTAGCGTGTGAGATGAGTGCAATTGTGCAGTACTTTGAGCATTCTTTGGCATTGCCTTTCTTTGGGACTGGAATGAAAACTGACTTTTTCCAGTCCTGTGGCCACTGCTGAGTTTTCCAAGTTTGTTGGCATATTGAATGCAGCTCTTTCCCAGCATCATCTTTCAGGATTTGAAACAGTTCAACTGGAATTCCAGGAGTTGGTGATGGACAGGGAGGCCTGGTGTTCTGCGATTCATGGGGTCGCAACTGAGCGACTGAACTGAACTGAATATAAAAATATATTTGGAAGTGTGTTTGTGTATGTTGAGGGCATTGTTTATACATAAGTATACACATACACATATATATTCAAAATATTAATCCAAAATCTGTACATAAATGTTTAGAATTATTAATAAGTACACAAAAATAAATATGTCTTCAAAATAAATTTAAACAGAAAATAAGACCACTATAGTCATCAATATTAAATTACTGATTTTAGAAAGTATTCTGTAAATGTATTACTGAAATATAATGCAAATATAGTTTCTAACAAAAACAGAAAAATAATTGCCAGTAGAGAAACTGATTTCTCAAAAATGTGAAAATTTAAAAATTATTTTGAGACCAACTCACTGAATATTTTTTAGTATTAATTGCTAGATTGTGTTTGCAATACACTATATTCGGTCAAGATAAATGGATTTGTAATTCATGTCTTAAAGTTTGATCTATTACAGTTTTAAAATGTGGATCTTAACGTCTGGAACAATTTTTTTTAAAAAGAATCACAACACTTAATAAAAATTATTTTTCTGTTTGATTTTCTACTATAATACAATACCAGTATCGCTTGGCCATCTTTTTGCTTCTAGTGTGTACCCTCAATTCTTATAAAGAAGAATTAAAATTTTTTTCTCTCGGTCTACAGATTTTACTCAAATGGAAAGTTTTTAATGAATCATTTTATTTTTCTATTTACCTCTTCTGAATTCTGGTGGCTGTTAATACTACTTTCATTAGATCCAAATTTTATGCAACTCCAGTTAGCACTTCAAAACTTTCTCAAAAAGTCATCGCCCTTAGAGGCTCATTGCTTTTACTGCTTTGCTTTAACAAACTTTAATCTAACCACATTTTCATTTGATAAAATACTTTGAGGAAATAATCACTTTATTTTATGAAAGATTTTCCAAAATATTTTCTTTAATCGAAAGACTATTAGAGCTCCTATGGTGTTTTAGAAGTCATTTAGTCAAAAAGTATGATAGAGGCTATCATTAAGAGTGAATCATAGAAATAAAGTATTAATTACAGGTTTTGGGAGACAGTCATGAAGGAAATCCATTGCTTCAGAATTAGATTACTCCTATAATCACTGCAGATAGAGACAGCAGCCATGAACTAAAAAGACGCTTACTCCTTGGAAGAAAAGCTATGACCAACTTAGATAGACATTACTTTGCTGACTAAGGTCCGTCTAGTCAAGGCTATGGTTTTTCCTGTGGTCGTGCTATGACAGATACATGTTAAACCTTTTTAAACTACAAATCCTCTATGTGGTTATAACTAATATCTTTTATACCAGAGATGCCTAGGATAACAGAGAGTTTTCTAACAATAAATTTACATACTTAGTAACTGATATTCAAAGTTCCATGCTATTTCTAATGTATCTAACTGTCTTCCTATTGCTTGAAGGTGTACATGCCCGTGAATCTGATATTCCAAGATTAAAAGGGTTAAAGGACTTGGTCAAGGTTAAGGAGTTAAAGACAACAAGTTTAGGTGACAAGACAGTCTCCTAGTTTAGTTCCTAGCAAGTATCATGCACTGTGCAGGACACTGGAGAACAAAGGTAAATAAAACACATGTCCTACTTTTGAGGGCATCTCAGTCTGGTGGGGAAGGGTATAGTTATGCCATTAGTAGAATATGGTTTGTTAATGGTGGAATCTATGGATTTAGAGAAGAGAGGGACACTGCTGATGCTTAGGGAAAGGGGAGCTTTCACACTACCAGAGAAAATGCAAATTGATGCTCAAATCGAACAGATGGGCTTTCCTGGCCATCTAGTGGTTAAGACTCTGCACCACCAATGCAAGGGGCTTGGGTTTGATCCTTAGACAGGAAACTAAGATCCCACAAGCTACATGGTGTGACCAAAAAAAAAAAAAAAAAAAAGAAAGAAAGCATGCATATAAGTTATGTGAAGGCTAAGGAAAAAAGCATGTATCTGGAGGAGATAATGGCCTGTGTGAGCAGGCAGTGCAACAGTAGCATGAAGATGTAACTAGAAACTTGATTTGAGAGTTGATTGTGAAATGCTTTGTTTGCTATAGTACAAGCCAAGGGGTTTGAGCTTTAGATAATGGAAATAGAAACCATCAGACTTCTTTCCTTTTTTGAACGGTAACACTGCGGGCATTGTGAAACAATGATATTAAATGATATAAATATTCATAAAATCAGAAAAACTACATGGCAAACTCCTAAGGAATATGTAGTAAATAGGTTAAAAATTTAAAGCTTTTATCCTGAAAAATACCTGAGGTCTTTATTATACACTTAAAAAAATATATTATGTACAAAGTATATATTTATATATAAATATTTCCCTAAGATATTTATGTAACCTCTTAGAATACATTTTATATAAATAAAAGTATATATTTATATATAATTTATTTTTAAATGTATAATAAAAATCTCAGGTCTTTCTCAGGGTAAAAACTTTACATTTTTTACCTATTTGTTATATATTCCTTAGGGGCAGTATTCTTGCCTAGGTTGATGATCCCATGTTCAATCCCTGGGTTGGGAAGATCCTCTGCAGGAGGACATGACAACCCACTCCAGTATTCTTGCCAGGAAAACCCATGGACAGAGGAGCCTGGTGGGCTATGGTCCACTGGGTCGCAAAGAGTTGGACACAGTTGAGTGACTGACACTTTCACTTCACATATACTTTTATATATATTTAAAATATATACATTTTTAGTTAAATCTGCAGTATTTTATATAATTGAACACTTATTCTCCTAAAATGTATATGTAACCTCTTAGAATACATTCCTAATATCCAGATTAAAACTTAAAATGCTTTGAAGAAGACTGAATATTATATGCAACTATGTGCATATTTGCATATTTCATAAGTTGTAAACTTTTTTTGTTTAATGGGAAGAGTTTGAGCATGTCTTTAAAATAGTTTGCTAACTCAGTATTCATTGCTCTACCAAGGAGATTATTTCTTTCTGCCAAGCAATCATGACTGATATAACTGTCCTAGAAATTCTATTAATAATTCAGCGTAACTGTCAGTTTCTTTAAGTTAAATTCTAGATCAGATACTTGATAAATATTTTAACATAGAATATCTATTAAAAGTCAGACTAATGATTCACTCAGGCTAGCATTAGATTCTCGTGTTGTCACCAAATGACACTTTTTTTCCTCCTTCTCATCAATAGGTGAGTCGACTTACCCAAAAAGTAAACATTAAAGTTTCCTTTGTACCACAGATCACACATTTGTCTACCTACCTCTTGAACATGAATGTAAAGTAGAACTTTATTTGAGAAGGCTTGGAGAAAAACAGGTAATTGCTTTCAAGCATAAAAATAATGGAATGGAAATGGGATAATTCATAGTAACTATAGATCCACATGATCGAATTAAGACCAAAGACTGCAGTTTGTCATAGGAAAAGACTTTAGAGGTATAGAAATTTGGCTGAAAATATAACGGCTGGTGAATGAGAAAGAAATTATAATTTGGCAGTCATTCTGTAAAAGTAATTAAATGTTAGATAGTTGGACTGGAGCAATGGTTGTACAGTGGAGAGAAAAGGTTTAAGAAAAAATAATGTACAGACATACCTCGTTTTATTGTGCTTCACAAATATTCCGTTTTACGAATTGAAGGTTTGTGGCAACCTTGCATCTAGCAAGTGTATTGGTGCCATTTTTCCAGCAGTATTTGCTCACTTTGTATCTCTGTCACATTTTGGTAACTCATAAAATATTTCAAACCTTTTTATTATGATATTTGTTATGGTGATCTATGATCAGTGACCTTTGGTGTTATTTTTGTGATTCTTTTGGTGCACCATGAACGACACTCAAATAGGATGGCAAACTTAATAGATAAGTGTCTATGTTCTGACTGTTCCATTGATCAACTCTTCTCTTTCTCTCTATTCAGGCATCTCTATTCCCTGAGACACGAGTATATCAGATTAGGCTAATTAACAATATGAAAATGGTCTCCAAGTGTTCAAGTGAAGGGTCATACATCTCTTACTTTAAATGAAAAGGCAGAAATGTTGAAACTTAGTGTGAAAGACATGTTGAAAGCCAAGATAGGCTGAAAGTGAGGCCTCTTGGATCAAACAGCCAGGTTGCGAGTGGAGAAATAAAAGTTTCTGAAGGAAATTAAATGTGCTACTCCAGTAAACATATGGATGATAAGAGAACAAAACAACCTTATTGCTGCTCTGGAGAAAGTTTTAGTGGTCTGCATAGAAGGTCAAACTAGCTACAACATTCCCTTAAGCCAAAATATAATCCAGAGCAAAGACCTAACTCTTCAATTCTATGAAAGATGTTAGAAACTAGTATAAAAGTTTAAAGCTAAAAGTTAAAAGAGGTTATTTCATGAGGTTTAAGGAAAGAAGCTATCTGCATGCTATAAAAGTGCAAGGTGAAGCTTCAAGTGCTTATGTACAAGCTGCTCTAAGTTATCTAGGTGGTCTAGCTAAGATAACTAATGAAGGTATTTGTCCTACACAACAGATTTTCAGTGTACCTGAAACAGCCTTATATTGGAAGAAAATGCCATTTAGGACTTTCATGACTAGGGAGGACAAGTCTGTGTCTTGGCTTAAAGGTACAAAGGATTTTCTGACTCTTGTTAGGGCTAAGGCAGCTGGTAATTTTGGTTGAAGCCAATGCTTATTGATCTTTCCCAAATTCCTAGAGCCCTTAAGGATTATGCTAAATTTACTTGGTTTATGATCTCTAAATAAAGCAACAAAGCCTGGAAGACAACATATCTCTTTAAAGCATGATTAACTGAATATTTTAAGCCCACTGTTAAGAACTATTTCTCAAAATAAATAAATAAATAAAATTACTTTCAAAATATTATTGCTAGTTGGCAATGCACTTGATCACCCAAAAGCTCTGCTGGAGAACAATGAGATTAATGTTTTCATGCCTGATAGCACATCATCCATTTTGTAGCCCATGGAACAAGAAGTCATTTTGACTTTCAAGTCTCATTACTTAGAGATACATGTATAAGGCTGTATCTACATAGATTCCTCTGATGAATCTAGGCAAAGTACCTCTAAAGAATTTACCATTCTAGATGCCATTAAGGACATTCATGATCCTTGAGAAGGTCAACATTACTATAAGTTTGAAAGAAGTCAATTCCAATCCTCATTAGTGACTTTGAGGGGTTCATGACTTTAGTGGAGGTAACGTTAGTAGAAGGCAATGGCACCCCACTCCAGTACTGTTGCCTGGAATATCCCAGGGACGGAGGAGCCTGGTGGGCTGCAGTCCATGGGGTCGCTAAGAATCGGACACGACTGAGCGACTTCACTTCGACTTTTCACTTTCATGATTGGAGAAGGAGATGGTAACCCACTCCAGTGTTGTTGCCTGGAGAATCCCAGGGACAGAGGAGCCTGTTGGGCTGCCGTCTCTGGGATCACACAGAGTCAGACATGACTGACACGACCTAGCAGCAGAGTTAATGGAGGTAGTGGCTGCAGATGTGGTGGAAACAGCAAGAGAACTTGAATTATAAATTGGACTCCAAAGATGTGGCTGAATTGCTGCAATCCCATGATAAAACTTTAAAGGATGAGGAGTTGATTCTTATAGATGAGCAAAGAAACTAGTTTCTTAGATGGAATCTACTCCTGGTGAAGAGGCTATGAGGATTATAGAAATGACAAAAGATTTAGATTATTACACAAACTTGGTTGATAAAGCACTCAAAAGGATTTGAGAGGACTGTCTTCAACTTTCGACAAAACATTTTATTGTGGGTTAAATACTATCAAATTACATTACAAGCTGAAAGAAATTATTTTTGAAAAGAGTCAATCAATTTAACAAACTTCATCATGTCTTATTTTAAGAAATTGTCACAGCCTACCCAAACTTTAGCAGCCACCAAACATAAGTCCACAGCCAATAAACATCAAATAAGACCCTCCACTAGCAAAAAGAATACAACTTTGAAGGCTCAGATAATTTTAGCACTTTTTAGCAAAAAATATTTTAAAATTATGTTATATATATTTCTTTTTAAAATATGATACTAATGCACACTTAATAGACTTCAATATAGTGAAAATCTAGTTCCAAAAAAATTTCTGTGACCTATTTTATTTCAAAATTCACTTAATTGCAGTGATCTGGAACCAAACCTTAATATCTCCAAGGTGTGTTCATATGTATGGCTTGGAAAAATGGTGAGATTATTTCTATATTCCAAATCCACTCTTTTCCAATCAATTGTGAACCACTAAAATTGGTCTTTGAATTTTCTATTTTTCTTAGAATTGTTTCATTCTATGACATAAAGTAATGCATTGCAATAATTTTAAAAAGTATTGTTTTATTTTTTCTCATATTTGGGTCAGGTTTAATATTTTAATAATAGTATTTGAAATTCGGGAGGAAATCAAAGCTGTTTTCAATCTTTGAAATCACAGTCCAAATGTAACTTTTCTAAGTTAATGGTGCTCAATTATATCCACTCTTTAAAGTTTGCCTTCTCAATACAGAGTCTTAATTTTTCAGGTGTATTCATGTGCAAAGCTTAGTAATAAGCATAATTATAATTTTAGGAAGAGTCTTTAATTTTTAAAGTTCTTTATTATCCCAATAACATTTCACTTTCTCTTTGGTGTAGAAGACAGAAGTTTTCAACTTTAGGTCACATAAAATGAATTCTTTATTACAAACTGTCTAATTTGATTTATCTTTAGGTGACCAAGACAAATACTAAGAGAATTATCATTTTTAGGACAAATGTTTAATAATGACATGTGCATTCTACCATTTGAAATTTCCCATAAAGAAAAATCAAAGCAACCTTTTCAATTAAAATCTCAAATAATTACTGCTGTTTAATATAATTAAATAAAAAATCCTCACAAATGAAATAAAGAAAATATTCTTTTGTATTTGTAACCTGAGCTCTGAATTAATCCAAAATCATCAAATACTGAGCTTCATTATTGTAATCCTTCAATTAAAGTTTTATCATGCATTAAAAAGTGTCATGGTTTTAGCATTCATCACTGGTTATTCCATCAAACAATACATGATGAAACATTAGGTTAAGCAAATTAAAATTAAGTCTACAAAGGAGTGAATACTTTATTTTCCCAGGAATTAGCATGTAACAACTCCTTCTAAATTTTAATCTCATTAATAAGACTGAAACTCCAGTAACAGGCTTTAGAAAAGATTTGTGCTATATATACAACTACATTAAGTTATATGTAAACTATTTATAAGCCTCAGATTTATTTTGCTATTTGTTTATATGTCTGTACATTGTGTCTATGGTATTAAATGATGTACATGTTGACTGGTTACTTAAAGAGCTACCAAGAAGGATAAGCAGGTTAAGGACTCCAGTCTAACAGAGTCTAGAATTTCCCAGAATGTCAGCTACAGTTTCCTGCAAAAAGCATAATTTATTGATACTGTCTGCACTCTTCCTCTCCCAATTCTATTTGATTGAATTTTTTTTGTATAAGTCAAAAGAGCATATTAGCCCATTCATCCTAGTCTTTAGAAATGAAGTCTACTGATATAATTCCACAATTTTCAAGGAATGTAGCACATTGATAGACAATGAACCTGATGAAGATATGTGATTTTTAATGCAGATTACAATATCTTATGAAATACAGTTTGACTTTCAGGTAAAATAAAGACAGCCACATAGCATTAGCTGCAGTAGGAGACTGATGAAAGTTCTTGCTGGTATTTGTGAAGGCTGCTGAATAGGTTTGCACCCAGCACCATGCATAAAATTTAAATAGGTTAATCAAGCCATTTGAAGTCAGAGTTATTTAGCATAACTGTAATACTCTGCTTTAAATGTCAATGATCTTGTGGGGGAAGTTGAGGTACAAAGACAGATTTAAGAGTCAGACCAAGTGTGGGAGGGGGAAGGATATGTCTATTTACAAGCTGATAATCTACATCATGAACTCTGGTCTCCCCTCATGCCACTTGCTGTTTTTCACAAAGGATGTCTCACACTTCTACACATCTATCATTCTATTATTTTCTAGATGATTTAGGGCCCCTTTAATTTCCATATTACTTTCACTCTATCTTAAGACGATTTCTATTTTTAAAACTTTTATTGCAATATTTTATGTACATTTCTTTATTCTTTGTAAACTTTCTTTGTAGAGAAGCCTGGTGTGTTATAGGTCATGGGGTTGCAGAATCAAACACAACTTAGTGACTGAATAATAGCAACAAACTCTCTTAAAGATGATGAAAATGCTTAATCATCTTTATAAATGACCACATAACACTTTATTTGCCTTTGTATTTGTGTCTGTGTGCATGCGTGCTCAGTTGCTAAGTCATGTCTGAGTCTTTGAGACCCCATAGACTGTAGCCTGCCAGGCCCCTCTGTCCATGGAATTTTCCAGGCAAGACTGGAGTGGGTTGCCATTTCCTACTCCAGGGGATATTACCAATCCAGGGATTGAACCCATGTCTCCTGTGTCTCTTGCATTGGCAGGTGGATTCCTTAAAACTGAACGACCTGGAAAGCCCATCTTTATATATAGTTATCTCTTGATATATAGTTGAATAAATTCAGTAATAGAGGAGATGTTTTCATGAGATATTGAAGAGATGTAATTGAGAATATTAAGATATTCTTTGTTGTAGATCAGTGTGTGTAAGTTGCTTCAGTTGTATCTGAATTTTTGTGACCCCATGGACTGTAGCCTGCCAGGCTCCTCTATCCACGGTATTCTCCAAGCAAGAATACTGGAGAGGGTTGCCATTTTCTTCTCCCGTGGATCTTCTTGACACGGGGATCAAACCTGAAACTCTTATGCTTACCTGCATTGGTAAGCAAGTTCTTTACCACTAGTGCCACCTGGGAAATTGATTCTGAAATCATAAAAACACACCATGGTGAAGAAAAAAAAAAATGATGCACTTATTACCATAGTCATTATCAGAGTTTTGCTGAAAATGTCAGAATTTTGTGTGGTAGACTATTTTAGTAACATTTCTTTATTTCTTATATTAAAGAGGGGGAAAAAACACACACTAGAAGGTAATGAAAGAGTAAAGAATTTTTCTTCCACTTCAGAATGACTACCTTTGACATAATTGTTGTTCTGTCACTCAGTCATGTCCAACTCTTTGACACCATGGACTGAAGCACACCGGGCTTCCCTATCTTTCACCTTCTCCCAGAGTTTGCACAAACTCATGTTCATTGAGTCCATTATGTCATCCAACCATCTTATCCTATGTCGTCCCCTTCTCTCTGTTTTCAACTTTCCCAGCATTAGTGTCTTTCCCAGTGAATCAGCTCTTCACATCAGGTGGCCAAAGTATTGGAGCTTCAGCTTCAGCATCAGTCCTTCCAATGAATATTCAGGGTTGATTTTCTTTAGTATTGACTGGTTTGATTTCCTTCCTGTCCAAGGGACTCTCAAGAGTCTTCTCCAGAACCAAAGTTCGAAGGCATCACTTCTTTGGTGCTCAGCATTTTTGATTGTCTAGTTCTTACATCCATACAACTACTGGAAAAAATAGAACTTTGACTATACAGACCTTTGTAGGCAAAGGAATGTCTTTGCTTTTTAACACACTGTGCAGTTTGTCATTGCTTTTCTTTCAAGGAGCAGTGTCCTTTAATTTCATGGCTGCAGTCACACTGCAGTCAGTTGTTTCCTCATCTATTTGCTAGGAATTGATGGATCTGGATGCTATGATCTTGTGTTGTTTTTTTTTTAATTTTAAGCCAACTTTTTCACTCTCCTTTTCACTTTCATCAATAGGCTCATTAATTCCTCTTTACTTTCTCCCATAAGGGTAGTTTCATCTGCATATATGAGGTTATTGATATTTCTCCTGGCAATCTTGATTCCAGCTTGTGCTTCATCCAGTCCAGCATTTTGCATGATGTACACTGTATAGATTTTAAACAAGCAGAGTGACAATATACATCCTTGACATACTCCTTTCCCAGTTTTGAACCAATCCACTGTTCCGTGTCCAGTTTTGTTGCTTCTTGACCTGCATACAGGTTTCTCAGGAGGCAGGTTAGTTGGTTTGGTATTCCCATCTCTTTAAAATTTTTCTACAGTTTGTTGTGGTCTAGAGTCAAAGGCTTTAGTGTAGTCAATGAAGCAGAAGTAAATGTTTTTCTGGAATTCTCTTGATTTTTTGATGATGCAACAGATGTTGGCAATTTGATTTCTGCTTCCTCTGCCTTTTCTAAATCTAGCTTGTTCTTCTGGAATTTCTCAGTTCATATTCTGTTGCAGTCTAGCTGGAAGGACTTTGAGCATTACTTTGCTAGCATGTGAAATAAGTGCAATTATGCAGTACTTTGAATATTCTTTGGCATTGCCCTTTTTTTGCAATTGGAATGAAAACTGATATTTTCCAGTCCTGTGGCCACTGCTGAGGTTTCCAAATTTGCTGACATATTGAGTGCAGCACTTTCACAGCATCATCTTTTATTATTTCAAATAGCTCAGCTGAAATTCCATTACCTCCACTAGCTTTATTTATGGAGATTATTTCTAAGGCTCACTTGACCTCACACTCTAAGATGTCCTACTTTAGGTGAGTGATCACACCATCATGATTATTTGGGTCACGAAGATCTTTTTTTGTATAGTTCTGTGTACTCTTGCCACCTCTTTTTAATATCTTCTGCTTCTGTTAGGTCCGTAGCATTTCTGTCCTTTACTGTGCCCATCTTTGCATGAAATGTTCTCTTGGTATCTCTAATTTTCTTTAAGAGATCTCTTGTCNTTTTTTGTATAGTTCTGTGTACTCTTGCCACCTCTTTTTAATATCTTCTGCTTCTGTTAGGTCCGTAGCATTTCTGTCCTTTACTGTGCCCATCTT
This sequence comes from Neotragus pygmaeus, assembly GCA_006410875.1. NCBI lineage: Eukaryota > Metazoa > Chordata > Mammalia > Artiodactyla > Bovidae > Neotragus > Neotragus pygmaeus. The sequence continues at coordinate 1,848 of SJYV01026873.1, read as the reverse complement.
TGCATGAAATGTTCTCTTGGTATCTCTAATTTTCTTTAAGAGATCTCTAGTCTTCCTTATTCTATTGTTTTCCTCTATTTCTTTATATTTGTTCACTTAAAAAGGCTTTCTTATCTCTCCATGCTATTTCTGGAACTCTACATTCAGATGAGTGTATCTTTCCTTTCTCCTTTGCCTTTTGCTTCTCTTTTCTCAGCTATTCATAAGCCCTCCTCAGACAACCATTTTCCCTTTTGCATTTATTTTTTGGGGGGATGGTTTAGATTATTGCCTCCTGTACAATGTTATTATTGAAATAATGGCAATTGCTAATTTATATTTAATTGTACTTGGTACTATGGTTGGGCTTCCCGAGTGGCTTACTGGTAAAGAACCTGCCTGCAATGCAGGAGGGGTGGGAGACTTGGGTTTGATCCTTGGGTGGGGAAGATCCCCTGGAGGAGAGCACTACAATCCACTCCAATATTCTTGCCTGGAGAACCTCAGGGACAGAGAAGCCTGGTGGGCTACAGTCTCTAGTGTCACAAAGAGTTGGACAAGACTGAAGCACTGTGCATGTATGCACAGCACTATGGTTGGTGTAGTGGAAACAGTGGATTTAATATTCCCATTCCAATTATATAGGCAAAGCCTGTCTTCTCAACTAAAAGGAGTGTAAATGTCAGGGTTCAAACACTGAATTCTTCATTCATGACTCATATTAAATATTTCTCTGAGCTTCAGTTTCCTTATCTGTAAAATGGGGTCAATCATATACTCTTTACTAAGGTACTAAGAAAATAGAGATATTTTGAAGGCCCTGAACAAGTGGTATTGAGTGAAAGAAATAGCTACACACCTACATATAATTATATAGACTCAGTTNAATATTTCTCTGAGCTTCAGTTTCCTTATCTGTAAAATGGGGTCAATCATATATTCTTTACTAAGGTACTAAGAAAATAGAGATATTTTGAAGGCCCTGAACAAGTGGTATTGAGTGAAAGAAATAGCTACACACCTACATAGAATTATATAGACTCAGTTTGTTTTAGGTATGTAGAACATACCTTACAAAATGAGATATATTTGGAGGGCTTACAATCCCATGATCTTAAATTGAATATAATAAATTCAGATAAAGTTTATAACTAAGCACAAGTTTTAAAATTAAAAAATAGCAATAAATGTTTCTTTTAAAAATGCAAATAATCTTAATTATTTCTTAGATACACCCACTCTCCTATCATGTAGGATAACATATATGGATTTATGAAAATCAAGAATATTATTATAAAATAAATTAGGTGTGATAATATTTATGCTAAGAAAACGTTCCAATTTTTAAATAGGTACATTCTAAAATATAATAATTGAAATAGAATAGAGGCAAGGATTTGTTTAAACTAATTTAATGGGAGGCTGCTGCTGCTAAGTCGCTTCAGTCCTGTCCGACTCTGTGCAACCCCATAGACAGAGGCCCACCAGGCTCCCCCATCCCTGGGATTTTCCAGGCAAGAACACTGGAGTGGGTTGCCATTTCCTTCTCCAATGCATGAAAGTGAAAAGTGAAAAGTGAAAGTGAAGTCGTTCAGTTGTGTCCAACTCTTAGCGACCCCATGGACTGCAGCCCACCAGTCTCCTCTGTCCATGGGATTTTCCAGGCAAGAGTACCTTCTAGGGCCATGAAATACTTATCAACAAATCAAAACTGGCCCTCAGTTAATTGTTGAGGTTGAGTGATGCCAGTATGAAGTTTATTATACTAGTCTCTGTTGTTGGTGCATTTTTGAAAATTTTCACAGTAAACTTTTTGAAAAGAAAAGAAAAAGAGAAATAAATTTTATTTATGGATGATTTCATACCTTG
>SJYV01026872.1:0-10064 GCA_006410875.1 Neotragus pygmaeus | reverse complement strand
AGGTGAAGGAGTCCTGCTACGACCCAATCAAGACCTCAGCTGAGATGGAGCCCTGTATAAGTCATAGAATATTTCTTCAAACAAAACACAAGTTTTAGATACAACTCTGTGTGCTGTTACAGGTCAGCATCAAAAAAGTTCTTCCTTGAGAGAAACAGAAACCCAAGCCTGCAACTGAAAAATCTAAATTATTTCTATTCTGTCTTCATGGTACAGGGATGGGGTCAGGGAAGGACAGTACTGGGGGAAGATACGAAAGAGGCTTGGATGGTATCTATAGTATTCCATTTCCAAATCAGTAAATAATAATCAGAGTCAGATACTGCAAAATATTAAGATAGTGTGTCCCAGATTTGTTATAATTTGTATTGCTATTTTATTCATTTTTTAAAAAGCAGATTAAGAAATGTTAGTTAACTCCTAATACTAATGTCTGTTAAACTGGCTTAATTTATTCATTTTTTAAAAATGTAATTGTAGGATAATTACTTTACAATGTTGTGTTGGCTTCTGCCATACATCAACGTGAATGAGCCACAGATATACATATGTATGTATGAGAAGCTTCCCTGGTGGCTCAGAGGTTAAAGCATCTGCCTCCAATGCGGGAGACCTGGGTTCGATCTCTGGGTCAGGAAGATCCCCCTGGAGAAGGAAATGGCAATCCACTCCAGTATTCTTGCCTAGAGAATCCCATGGACAGAGAAAACTAGTAGGTTACAGTCCACGGTGTCACAGAGTCGGACACGACTGAGCGACTTCACCTCACCTCATACATATGTATACTTGAACCCACCCCTCCCTCCTGAACCCACCTCCCATCTTCCACCCGGCCCACCCCTCCAGGTTGTCACAGAGCGCTGGGCTGAGCTCCACGCGCCATACAGCTGGCTGCCACCTGCTGTCTGTTTTTCACACAGTGATGTGTATGTTTCGGTGCTACTCTTTCAACCTGCCCCAGCCTCTCCTTCCCCGTCCTGACCACAGTCTGTTCTCTGTGTCTGCATCTCTGTTGCTGCCCTGCAGGTGGGTTCATAATACCATTTTTCCAGATGCCATGTATCCCCCTTATTTTTTAACGCGTGTGTGTGTGTTTTGGTTTTGGCTGTGTGGGTCTCTGTTGCTGAGCAGGCTCTTCTCTAGCTGCAGCAGCGGTGTGCGCTTCTCACTGTGGCAGCTTTTCTTGTTGTGCAGCACAGGCTCTGGGTGCGTGGGCGCCAGTGGTGGCTTGAGGGCCTTAGTAGTTATGGTTTCGGCCTCCAGAGCACAGACGCAGTCATTGCGGTGCACAGGCTTAGGTGGTCCGAGGCGCGTGGGATCTTCCTGGCCCAGGGGTTGAGCCGGAGCCTCCTGCACTGGCAGGGAGATTCTTCACCACTGAGCACCACGGAAGCCCCACATTATGTTTCTGCTGGTTTGGTTCGTCACCAGCTGATCCATCAATGACTGAGAAAAAGGTATTAAAATCTCCAGCTACTGACATTTGTACACACAGGAATGAATACACAAAATGCATATCTACATACAATGGTATATTATTGTATAGCCTTAAAAAAGAGGAGATTCTGACATGGGCTACAACATGATGAAACTTGAAAACCTTATGCTAAGTGAAACAAAACAAAAAGAAAGAACCATATGATTCTACTTACATGAGTTCGCTAGACTAGTCAGATTCATAGCAGAAGGGAGGGCATTAGCAGATGCAAACTATTACATACAGGATGAATAAACAACGAGGTCCTACAGTATAGCACAGGAACAGTATTCAACACCCTGGGATAAATCATAATGGAAAAGAATATGAAAAAAGATGTGTGTGTGTGTGTGTGTATTCCTGAATCACTTTGCTGCACAGCAATAATTAACACAACACTGTAAACTGACTATACTTCAACAAAATGTATGTCATAAGTATGTTAAAAAAAAAGAGAAAGTAGAAGGATAATGGCCAGGGGCTGAGGGAGGGGAAATGGGAGGTTGCTTAATGAATTGAATTTCTGCTCTACAATGTGAAAAACTTTGGAGATCATTTAGTAAAAATGTAAACATACATAATACTACAAAATTATACACTTTAAATGGTTAATATGGTACATTTTTTATGTGTCTTCTACCATAATTATAAAGAAATATTTTTTAAATCTTCAACTATTATAGATTCTGATTCTCCCTTCAATTCTGTCAAGTTTTGGATTGTGTATTTTGCCGTTTAGTTATTTGACACTTGTACAACTGTAAACTGTCATAGCTTCCTGATGAAATGACCTACATTGATTATGTGAAGTGAAAGTCGCTCAGTCGTGTCCGACTGTTTGCGACCCTATGGACTGTACAGTTCATGGAATTCTCCAGGCCAGAATACTGGAGTGGGCAGCCTTTACCTTCTCCAGGGGATCTTCTCAACCCAGGAGTCAAACCCAGGTCTCCCACATTGGAGGCAGATTCTTTATTAGCTGAGCCACCAGGAAAGCCGAATCAATATTATTCTCATATTCCACAAGTTGGAATTCCCTACTTCCACTACTTCTTGTGGTGACTAAAAGCATGAGCTCTAAAGTTGGAGATTATACCACTTATATGCTATGTAACCTGGAAAGGTTAATTACTTTGAGCCTGAGTTTCCTCATTTGTAAAATGGGCTTCATAGCTGTGCCTATTTCCCAGGATTGTCATAAAGATTAAGCACAAACAACACCCCACACAGAGCCTAGTACACAGTAAGCATTCAAGGTGTGTCAGCTATTAGCATCATCATCACATATGTATGTGTGGTTAGAATTCTTTGATATAATGGGTGGGAAAATCTCTAGAAGTCAAGTCATAGAAGAATCTCTGAAGGAAGCCAGGTAATCCTGGGCAGGAACAAACTTGAGCACTGGTCTCACGTGTCTGCAGTGCTATAATGAGATGAGAAGAAGCAACTGGTTATTTCTGGGGACACTAGGGAAGAAGACAACCCAAGAAGGAAGCACAGACAGGGGTCAACTTGAAGGAAGTTTAACAATCAGAGTTTTGATCTGTGGTAGTATCAGATTTGGGGGAGGAAGTGAGCTCCCCACTCAGGAAGTGTGCAGAGCTAAGGCTCAGTAGGCAGCTGTCAAGAAGAGGATCCCTACACTGGTAGGAGGTGGAGGAAATGACTTATGAGGTCCTTTCCTGGGCCTTGGTCTCTTTGGATCAGGGTCCAAAGGCTCTCTCCCGTCTTTGGCCACACAGGCAGTGAGAAGTCAAGTCGGGGTTATAGGCAGTACGCTCCCCTCCCCTCTTGCCATCTTCTCTGCGATTCTATTTCTCCATCACAGCCCAGCTCCCACCCCACTGCCACTGGGCCTTTGCACATCCCTTATCCTCTCCATAAGAGGACAGCCAAGTTTTGTGGACTTGAAACTTACAAAGCTGGGAGACCTTCTTAATCAGATAAAAATGTGAATATTTAGAACAAGAAACAGAATCACAACAAATTTTTAGAAGATGATAAACAGGGACTTCCCTGGTGGTCCAGTGGCTAAAACTCTGTGCTCCTAGTGTTTGATCCCCAGGCAGGGAACTAGATCCCACATGCCCCAAAGAGTTTGTATGCTACAACTAAGAGTTCCTGTGTGCTGCAACTAAGACCTAGTGCAACCAAACAGATGAATATTTTTAAACAAGCTGATAGACCCTAGACAATATCTAGAAAAATAATAATATTTATATTTATGGCCTGATGCACATCCATAAAATTTTTTTTAATTCCTAAGTTTTGGCTGTATGCTTTTAGGATGACTTCTTCCTATGACATTGATTTTGTAGTGTCATTTTCTTTAGAGAAAATAAGAGCATTTAGTCTTTTCTCTAGCACAGTTGACCAAAAGATTTTTTTTTTAATTGTTGATGGTTTAGAGAAGTTTCTTCCCAGCTTCACAACTCATTATGAATGAGGTCATAAATTTTTAGGACTGTTGTCAAATTTAGAAAAACATGTATTAAGTTTCTTTCATAGGAGAGCTGTAAGATTTCAGAACTTTTCATATTTGCTTGATCATGCATCTTAAAAACCCTTTGACTAAGATGCTGCCTATTAAGCAGTTTGTTGCTAATGTCCTCTTAGCAATGATATATTTTGAGTTTTATTTTTCATCAATGTGGCATTCCATGACAGCTTCCCCTTAGCTAGATCCCCAAAATTGCCACCACCACGCCAGTGACACCCAAATGAGGGGAAGTATGATTGAGAGGGATGTCAAAGAGTAAAGAGGCAACATTCTTCATCAGCTGCAGTTAAACTAGCTTACTTTGGCAAACTCTGCATCAGCATGTGACCCTGAATATGTCCTGCTTGGGCTCCTCCCAGGTCACTGGAAGACATCTGGCAAGTGAGGGGCTCTAGAGCGTAAGCTTCAGAGCTTCAAGGTAAGCCTGGTAAATTCATTTCTGCCTCTTCCCAGAATGGATCCTCTGCCCTGCCCACTCCTGTTGAATGTGGCTTACAGCTTCTTATCTTGTCCATCTGCATTCAAGCATTGCTTGGTCCATGAGGCCTCCAGAATAGGTTAGCTGCCCCGTGAAGCTGGAGTCCATATCTGTCTGTCTAGCTCACCCTGCACCCTCAGTGTACTTTGAGCAGAGCCTGGGGCATAGTAGAACCATAGATTCGGAAGGGCGAAATGACCTGCCAAGGTCATCGTTAACAGAACTGGCAATCAACAAGGAAGGAAGGGAGGGAGGAACTCCAGCTTTCCAGACAGCCTGCAGGCCTCAGACAGAGAAATTTATCTCTTGCCAGACCCCTTCAGAGCCCTCGCTGGCTGGCTTCCCTCCCTCCATCCTGTGGCAGCTGATCAGTAACCCCCAGAGAAGGTCATCTGAGCCCTACGGCAGAAATCTCTCTCCCTGGCACTGTTGTGAAATGTAGAAAAAGAGTGCAAACCTAGATTTGAATCTCTGGGCCACTCCTTAGCATCAGGGTAGCGTTGGACAAACTGGAACCATCTCTCTGCTTCTTCATTCCGTGTTCTCAGCTGAGTCTTATGACTGCCCCTCCCCCCGCAGGGCTGGCTGGAGGACTGTAGACAGCCTTAGATTAGAGGAAGCTTTCTGGCCCTGGAGACAGCATCAAGTCACAAAGCTCTCTTTGGTTTTTGTTTGTTTGCTAGTTTAATTTTTATTTTGTATTGGAGTAGAGTTGATTTACAGTGTTGTGTTAGCTAAGCGATTCAGTTATTTATATGTCCATTCTTTTTCAGATTCTTTTCCCATATAGGTTATTACAGGATATTGAGTAGAGTTCCCTGTGCTCTGCAGTAGGTTATGAGTGGTTATCTATTTTATATATAGTAATGCCTATGTGTCAGTCCCCAGCTCCTGATTTATCCCTCTCCCCACACGTTTCCTCTTTGATAACTGGAAGTTTGTTTTCGAAATCTGTGCAGGGCTCTCTTTGTGAACTGGTACCTAAAGAAACCCTTTGTCTCTCCAGCCTGAGTCTACCTCAAGCCCCCACCCCCACCCTAGTCCCCTGGGGTCCTTCCAAGCCTTCTGCTAATAGTTCTTTGCTGATGTCAACCAAGATGACCAACATGCTTGTTGGTAAAGTAACTCTGGACCAAGCATCCTGCCCTCCCATCTGCCTTTTGATTTGAGGTGATGAAAGGCACACATCTGTGATGGGTGAGCCTCACACCCACCGAGGTCAGAAGGCAGCTGCCTCTCGATTATGAGTTCCTCTCGGTGGGCCAGCTCTTTCTCACCTTGTGTCCCCAGCACCCAGTATAGGACCTGGCCCAGGGTCATACCCAGTAAATGCTGACTGGGAATTAAATGAGATGCTGGGACACTATTGTCCCAAACTAATCCCCCTGGCTCACCACCATGGCCACTGGGAAACAAGGGGTAATGTATCTGCCGTGTGCCAAGCACCAAGCTCAGCTTTGCTGCCTCCTTCTCTTGTTTCCCAGATGCCCTGTAAGATAGGTACTATCATCCCCATTTCACAGAGGTGGAGACTGAAGCTCAGCTAGGACAACCCACTTGCCTGAGCCCACCCTCATGCTGAATGGTAAAGCTTGGAGGGGACAAGCTTTCCAATCAGGGCTCCTGACACTATCTACTGCTCTCCCTATTAGCCCTTAACCCAGAATTCTCCCTAGGAAGTCATTTTTTCCTATTAAGGGATGCTCCTCTGCTAAAATGTAGCATTATGTCAAATAAGTCTAAAATTTCATTAAAAAAATTGAACACTATTTTCTACCCAGGGGTAAAAACAACTGTGAACTCTTCTAAGGAAAGAAAGGGGGTTTTTGTTCTTCTTGTGTCCTCACTGCCTATCACAAGGTCTGGCATGGAGTAGGAGTTGAATAAATGTTTGTTGAACGACTGTGTGAGTGTGTAAGTGAGTAATTGAAAGCAGCTGCCTCACCAATCCATGGCCCATCCATGTAGGATCATTTGGGCAAGATGAGACCCTCTAACCTAGTGGTCACAGACATAGCATGAGGGCTGTACCATTCATAAGAAGGCTTTGTTTAATCCACATAATATCTTTTGTAAAAATTTAATGACTTACCAATATTTAAGAATTAGAAAATTTCACATATAATCCAGATTTTCACCTTGTGGCAGAGACTTTCACCAAAAGTCTGCCTTTCACCAAACCTACACCCTGTTTTTCCCTGAACAGAGCAAGACTCAATTTCCCAGCCTCTGTCTTGGTTATGTGGACCATGTGACTACATTGTAGCCAGTGGAATGTGGGCAGAGTATTAACCATATGTCCTACTTCCTGCCCAGTCCTCCCTCCCCACCCTCCAGACTCTCTTCTGGGTCTGTGGGGCAGGTGGGGAAGATCCAGGGGAGGCCCCTGGGCCTGGGGAGACGGCAGAGCCACCAGAGGAAAGGCACGGGGCCCCTCCATGGCTGTGGAGAGCCCCCCGCTGGCCCACACTGGACTGCGGTGGGAACAGGAAATAACAGCTTTACAATATTAAGGCAATGCACTTTGGCACTGTTTGTTACAGCACCCTATCCTGACTAAAACATCTTCTCTTGCAGAGTCAGAAATCTCACAACACGGGCTTACTCTTCTACACGGCGGTGAGGAGCTGGAGTTGGGGAGCTATTGCCCCTTGAGCTGGGCTGGCCTTTTCTAAGCTCACCTGGTCCTGGCTCTCCATCTGCCTGGTTTCTCCAGCTATTTGATTTCACAGCTTCTGCTCAAATTCAGTCTCTCCCTTCAGTATACGGGGATATTGAGGCATGGAGGGGGCAAGGGTCCAGGTCACACTGTGTGTGATAGGCAGAGCTGAAACTTGGGCTGAATTCTCCTAACTCCTGCTCCAGGCTTCTTCCTGGGGGTGTGTGTGTTGGGGGGATTCTTTCTTAGGAAGTGAGAAAGGAGGGACTGTTCCAAGTCTCGGGTCCTTTTGGGGTGGAAGGGGAGTTAAGTGGCCGAGAGGGAAAGGGGGCACCCCAGATGGTGGAGGGGATGAAAACAGGAGGGGAAACCCTGACTCCTCTGTGACTGAAGTTGGCATAAGGCTGCAGTGTTGGACAGGTGGACTCATGTCTTTGATTGCTTAAGCTCCACTGACAAGACACAGGAACGCTGGAACAAATTTTCCCTCCCAGACAAATCCCAAAAGAAATGAATTTGCAAAATAAAGTCCCATATTGAGAAAGCTGTGCCAGGAATGTCTGAGCAAGCAGGCAGCGGGGAGGGAGCTCTGTGAGGTGTGGACAGAGTTGTCCAGATGAGGCCTCTCTCAGGGGCCGTGCTGGGGTGGGGGCTTTGTCTCCTGCAACAGTCATTCTAACTCCCTAATACCTTGTTGTTGCTGTTGAGTCAGTAAGTTGTGTCTGACCCTTTGTGACCCCATGGACTGTAGCCCGCCAGGCTCCTCTGTTCATGGGACTTCCCAGGCTAGAATACAGGAGTGGGTTGCCACTTTCGTCTCCAGGAGATCTTCCCAACCCAGGGATTGAACCCATGACTCCTGTATTGGCAGGTGGATTCTTTATCACCTGGGAAGCCCCCCTAATGCCTTGAGCACCTGTCACACACATGTTTTCTGGAGGCTTACCTGAAGAAGTTTCCCGGTATCCCTTCCCATGCTTTCTCGCAAGTGTGGCTGCATCTGCCCTAGAGATGTTTGTGGACGCCCAGGGGCTATGGAGAAGCCGTAAATCCTTCTCTGGCTCCATGATCTCTCCTGCTCAGACCAGACTCCTGCCTGAAACCCACGGCAGCTTTGCCAGAAACAACATTTTCTCATGGCTTATCCACCCCCCTCTGTTGAGGGCCAGCTGGCTCCCTGGAGAAGGCTCTTGAAGACTTGAATTTGCGTCCACACTCCACCAGCATATCGAAGGGCACAGAGGGAAGCCACTAAGCTGAGGGCCCAGGTAGAGAGAGGAGAGAAGAGAGCCCGCTCTGCCTCTGAAGGTTATTCAGAGCTGTTGGTGCCCAAAACTCCGTGAACCCGGACGAGCCTTGAGCATGAAAGCTCTGAGTTGTCGAGAAGTGATTACATGGCCGTGACACCGGATGTTCATTAAACACTGAGAACAAAAAGCCTTACCGAGGCCTACAATCCCCTACCTGCAGTCCAGGAGCCAAAAGAGCTGTGAGCAAAATAATTTAAGGTTAGCACCAAAACTCCTCTGGTGGTAAAAACCCAACCTGAACAGTTGTATGAATATTGATACATTACTCTGCAGAGATATTAATGTGTTTATGGCATGCTTACCCAGGTCCCCACTAGTATCTTAATTTTTTTTTTTTTGAGGTATAGTTAATTTACAATATATTAGTTGCAGGTGTACAGCAAAGTGGTTCAATTATTTGTATACATGTATCTATTCTTTTTCAGATTCTTTCCCCATATATATTACTACAAAATATTGAGTACAGTTCCTTGTGCAATACAGTAGGTCCTTGTTGGTTATCTGTTTTTTATATAGTCGTATGTAAAGCATCTGCCTACAATGCAGGAGACCCAGGTTCGATCCTTGGGTTGGGAAGATTCCCTGGAGAAGGAAATGGCAACCCACTCCAGTATTCTTGCCTGGAAAATCCCATGGACGGAGGAGCCTGGTTGGCTACTGTCCATGGGGTCGCAGAGTCGGACACGACTAAGCGACTTCGCTTCACTTCACTTCATGTATATGTTGGGCTTCCCAAGTGGCTCGGTGGAAAAGAATCCACCTGCCAATGCAGGAGACGCAGGTTCAGTCCTTGAGTGGGGAAGACGCCCTGGAGAAGAAAACAGCGAGCCACTCCAGTATTCTTGCCTGGGAAATCCCATGGACAGAGAAGCCTGGTGGGCTACAGTCTGTGGGGTCGTGAAAGAGTCAGACATGACTTAGTGACTAAAACAACAAGTGTATATGTTAATCCCAAACTCCTAATTTATTCCTCCCACTAGTATCTTAATATAACATACAACATATGCTTTCTAAAACTCCGAAACTCTTCAAATCCCAAGATGCACGAGGACCCTGAGATATTGGTATTTTAGGTAAGGGATTTTAGGCAAGGGATGCAGAAGATATTTGAAGTGCTTTACATGCATTAATTCTTACAGTAACTCTACGGGGTAGAATTTCTGCTTTGTCTCCCCATTTTATGGATGAGGAAACCAAGCCAGAAAGAGGTGAAATGACTTGTTTCACAGCTGACGTTGGTGCTCGGGTTTGGACCCAGGCATCCCAGTTCAAGAGCCCACTCTCTGAACCACTCCATGATCTGCCTTGCTGGGCAAAGTGGGGTGGAGTGGGTGGGAAGCGGGAAATAACTATTTTACACAACAAGTACACACCCTGGATGGCGTCTGAGGAGCAAACCTGCTGCCCCAGGTGTTCTCGCAGGGTGACCAGCGTCCGGGTTACCCTAGTACTGCCCTGGATTCAGCAGCCAACTCCTGCATCCCGGAACACTCCTCAGACCCAACAGAAGGGATGGATGCTCACTTAGCTCTTGAGGACTATGTGCCTGTTATTCTATGAATATCATGAGGCTCACGGCCTGCAGAGAGGATTCAGGGGTTTGGAGACATTCATACAACATGGCTTCTGAACCCAAACTG
>SJYV01026871.1:0-10296 GCA_006410875.1 Neotragus pygmaeus | reverse complement strand
CACTCCGTAAGTGTTTGTTGAACCAACAGTAACAAGTCTTTGTGTGAATTAAATGAGTTACTATGTGCAAAGAGCTGTCCTAGCATGGGGGAAAGATTAAATACACAAATTATGATTGCTATCATTATTTATTGCTCTACAGTCTTCTGATAGCATGCAGGAGAGAAACAAGAGAGAAAGAAAAAGTCTAGAACAAGGGAAAGAAGCCAGAGAAAGGGGAAGGTCACAGTTAAGAGATGGGGAGTGAGGAGACAGAAGGAAAGAGCTGGTGCTGGGCTGAGGGCAGACACGGGTGGGAGCATCCATCTCCCAACACCTAGACTCAGCGATAGCAAAGGTGAGTCATTATAGGCAAGAAGCTTTGAGATTGCCACAGTCACTGCCCATTTCTTTGCAGATGGGCAAATGGTTCCAAGGAGGGGAGGACCTTTCCAAGGACATCCTCAGTGATTATACAGTTCACGTGTACAAAGGCTATCTGTGTGCTGGGAACATGACCATCATCATGTTGATGCCTCCTTGTGCCAGTCCTGTGAGCTGGCACTGTCATTATTCCCACTTTCAGGCCTGCAACGTGCCCAGGGTCTCCTGACTACCTTTGAAGGCAGATCTGGGCTCAGACTGCAGTGGGTCAGACCCCTGAGTCTGTGCTCTTAGCCAAGACTCCCAGACAGAGAGGAGAGCACCTGTTACCCTAGCCAGCATGTCCACCGTAGAGTCCTCTTGCCATGAGGCTAATGGGAGCTGCCGTTGATTGAGTGCCAGCTGTGCGCGGGACATTGTGGCCTTTGTATGTATATAACTCATTGGATTCTCTCAACAATCCTATGAGATTGATACTTTTATTATCTGCATTTGATTGATAGAAAACTGAGGCACAAATAGGTGATAATCCCATGTGCCCCAGAGAAGAGTGTGGACTGGGAAACAACAGAAATTCAAGTGGAAATGAAATCTCTGGCTTGTACATTCTAACCATTTTCTACCTGGTAACTGGTGATGTCATCATTCCCACCCAGGATCTAAAGTGGAGATGTCCTTCTTTCTGCTCAATCTATAGGATAATTGATGACATCACTAAATGATAATAGGATGCCTGTTGCTAAGCACTTTTAATAGTTGCTGATGTTTGCTGAGTGCCTACTCCGCACCAGGCAGGCTTCCCTGGTGTCTCAGCGGTAAANCTCTGGCTTGTACATTCTAACCATTTTCTACCTGGTAACTGGTGATGTCATCATTCCCACCCAGGATCTAAAGTGGAGATGTCCTTCTTTCTGCTCAATCTATAGGATAATTGATGACATCACTAAATGATAATAGGATGCCTGTTGCTAAGCACTTTTAATAGTTGCTGATGTTTGCTGAGTGCCTACTCCGCACCAGGCAGGCTTCCCTGGTGTCTCAGCGGTAAATAATCCGTCTGCAATGTAGGAGATGCAGGTTTGATCCAGGGCTTGGGAAGATCTCCTGGAGAAGGAAATGGCAACCCACTCCAGTATTCTTGCCTGGGAAATCCCATGGACAGAGGAGCCCATGGAGAGAGGAGCCTGGTGGGCTATATATAGTCCATGGGTTCACAAAAGTATGGGACACGACTTAGCGACTAAACAACAATTGTGTGCCAGGCACAGTTCTAAGTTCTCTGTATGTATCAATCCCGTGATCCTCCCAATAACTCCAAGTGATAGGTACTAGTCATACGCATTTTACAGTGAGGACACTGAGGGAAACCTACCCAAGACTACATAGTTAGAAAGCATGAGACCCTCTGGATTTGAACCCAAGCAATCTGGCCCCAGTGTCTGGGGTGTGGATACCTATGTGAGATCACCAGAATGTACACCAGGTCAGAAGGAGGCACCCTGCTCCCTCAGAGCCCTCCATCTGGCCTCCATCCAAGCCTGCCAGAGAGGGTCCTCAGAATAAAACTTCAAACTCATTCCCTTGACGGTCAAGTCATCCCCACCATGGATGGTGGATGGATGCATACCACCGTGCATCCATTTCTTCACCCCCAGCCCTAGGATNCTCCATCCAAGCCTGCCAGAGAGGGTCCTCAGAATAAAACTTTAAACTCATTCCCTTGACGGTCAAGTCATCCCCACCATGGATGGTGGATGGATGCATACCACCGTGCATCCATTTCTTCACCCCCAGCCCTGGGATTGTCTCCATTAAACTGTGAGTTCCCAGCTCTCAGGGACTGGCTCTGATTTCTCTGTGGATCCTGAGGGTGCAGGACAAACTGCAGTAAAGAAGAAACTCAAAAACTGAGGACGGATAGAATACTGCGATCGATGTGTGTAAGAAGAAAAGGAAATTGGAGTGTGAGAGCTTTCTCAGTTCCAGGAAGGATTCCTGCCAGCTGGCACAGTCCCATTATTCTCAACTCATAACTACCTCATTATGCAGAATCTGAATAATGGGCAGCGGAAGCATGGGAAAAAAAAAAACGCTGGGATCTAAGTCACATACAAAAACAAAATGTTGGAGTTGACAGGAGAGGAGATAGGAAAGTCAGGGAGGGGGGCTTCTCTATAGAAGAGGGTTTGGGGGATTTTTTTAAGAGAAAAAAATGGGGGGAGCAGTTTCTATGCCTGNTGGGATCTAAGTCACATACAAAAACAAAATGTTGGAGTTGACAGGAGAGGAGATAGGAAAGTCAGGGAGGGGGGTTTCTCTATAGAAGAGGGTTTGGGGGATTTTTTTAAGAGAAAAAAATGGGGGGAGCAGTTTCTATGCCTGGCAGGAGTAAAGGAGCCCCAAGTCTTAACAAAGAAAAATAAAAGGACAGAGTATGCTGAGTTTCTCTGTGGGTTCTGACCATACTCCTGCCTGAGCAATTCCTCTGTGGCAGAGATGTGAATTGTTCCAGTATTTTATTTTTGGTCCCTGGGCTGTTGTTTTCCCGCATGTGACTGGAACTGGCTCTGAGACAAGAGCAAGCTGGCAGCCTCGTGTGGGTCACAGATGAAAGACCAGCTCAGTTATGCGACAACAAATATTTACTGAGTGCCTACTATGTGCCAGGCCTTGTTCCTGACCAGGGGTCAGCACAGTTTTTCTGTAAAAGGCCAAACAGTAAATATTTTCAGGTTTGAGACCCAGATTGTCTCCACTGTAACTATTCTATTTAGCAGGAAAGCAGCCATAGATAATATGTAAACAAATGGGTGTGGGTTTGTTTCAATAAAACTTTATTTATACAAACAGGAAACCCAAGGACTTAGCCTGTGGGCCGTGTTTGCAGACCCTTGTGCCAGAAGCCAAGGAGATGGAAGGGACAAAGATGTAGTTCTAGCCCTTAGAGAGCTCACATTGATCTACTCCTACATGGCAGGCGGAGGGAACCTGTTCACACCTAAGTTAGATCTTGTCCCTCCTCTGCTCAGCGTCCACCCCTGGCTCCAGTCTCAAAGTTAAAGCAAGGTCCTACCCCACCTGGCCCCCTTTGTCCCCTCTCTACTCACAGCTTCCTCCCTCTTCCCCTGGATTACTTTGCTCCAGCCACGCTGGCCTCCTCAATGAATTTCCAACGCTGGCCTCCTCAATGAATCTCCAACACGCCAAGCTCAGACCTGCCTTAGGACTTTCGCACACATCATTCTCTCTGTCGTGGAATGCAATTCCCTTAGAAAACCGCTTGTCTCCCTCATCTCCTTTCAGTCTTTGCTCAGAGACCACTTCCTCCATGATGACTTATCTGAGCAACCTCTCCTCTGGATCACTAATACCTCTCAATGGTTCTGCGTTTTTTTTGACCACAGCACTTATGGGTGCAGGCTAAGTCTCTTCAGTCATGTCCGACTCTGCCACCTCATCAGGCTTCTTTGTCCATGGGATTCTCCAGGCAAGAATACCCACGTGGGTTGCCATGCCCTCTTCCAGGGGATCTTCCTGATCCAGGGATTGAACCCTTGTCTCTTACATCTCCTGCATTGGCAGGCAGGTTCTTACCACTAGTGCTGCCTGGGAAGTCCACAGCCCTCAGCATTCTCCAACTTGCCAGTAATTTACTTACTACACTTCTGATACCTCCCATTATAATATCAGCTCTGCACAGGTGAGGATTTTTGTCTGTCTTCCCAGTGCCTACAACAGAGCCTGGCGCTCAGTAGATCCTCAACAAATACCTGCCAAATGAATGAATGTGTTGTGGTGGTGGACACAGACACCAAATGAATGGACACATAATTAGAGAGTACAGTGACAAGCCAGGGTAACTGCCACAGAGAAAAAGTAAAAAGTGGAGGGTCAAAGAGGGAAGGTGTTGTGGGGGTTCTTTAGAAAGAGAGTCAGGGAAGGCTCCCTGAGGAGGTGACATTTGGAGTGAAGAGATCATATGACTTTGGATCTCTGAGGTGAGTGAAAGTCATTCAGTTGTGTCCAACTCTTTGTGATCCCATGGGCTATACAGTCCATAGAATTCTCCAGGCCAAAATACTGGAGTGGGTAGCCTTTCCCTTTTCCAGGGGATCTTCCCAACCCAGGGNGATCTCTGAGGTGAGTGAAAGTCATTCAGTTGTGTCCAACTCTTTGTGATCCCATGGG
The DNA here is from genome assembly GCA_006410875.1 of Neotragus pygmaeus. Classification (NCBI taxonomy): domain Eukaryota; kingdom Metazoa; phylum Chordata; class Mammalia; order Artiodactyla; family Bovidae; genus Neotragus; species Neotragus pygmaeus. The sequence continues at coordinate 5,745 of SJYV01026871.1, read as the reverse complement.
CTATACAGTCCATAGAATTCTCCAGGCCAAAATACTGGAGTGGGTAGCCTTTCCCTTTTCCAGGGGATCTTCCCAACCCAGGGATCGAACTCAGGTCTCCCACATGGCAGGCGGATTCTTTACCAGCTGAGCCACCAGGGAAGCCCAAGAACACTGGCGTGGGTAGCCTATCCCTTCTCCAGCAGATCTTCCTGACCCAGGAATCAAACCAGGGTCTCCTGCATTGACTTTGGATACTGATGAATAAATACATGAATGAGTGGATGTGTAACTGATGGAATAAGTGGATGAATGCAGGCATAGACAGCTGAACAGATGGATGGATGGATAGATGGATAGATGGATGGATGGATGAAGAGTATACAATGAATAAGTGGATAGATGGGTAGAAGAATCAATTAATACATAAATGGAGGAAAAGCTGGACAAATGGATGCAAGGATGGATGGACGGATGGATAAATGATCTTTCATGCCTCCATACCTTTGCACATGCTGTGCCTCCTACTCGTTACTCCCCTCTATCTCTTCACCTAGGAAACTCCAGGTCAACTTCTCAAGGCCCGCTCTGTGCTCAGAGTGTGGAGAGGGCTTCCTGGTCTCACTCCACCCTATGCTCCACAGGAGTTTGCTCACTCTCCTGTTGGTGCTTTAATCACACTGGATTGGAATAATCTGTCTGTTAATACCTTTACAGACAGCCATCCTCCACCTTATTTCCCTAACCAGATGTACCCCCCAGTAATATCTGATGTGTATTCTCCCGAAAAAGTTTACTATGTAATATTATGAGGTTCCTGACCCGTTGAAACTGTAAAATGATAAATATGTGTTGTTTTGAGTCACTAATTTTTTTTTTCCATTATGCAGCAACAGGGAACTGGCTTGGGTAGTAGGCTCAGAGAGGTAAAGCAACTTGTCCCAGATCACACAGCCAGAAAGTGACAGAGCTGGAAATTGAACCCAGGCAGTCTGACTCCAGAGTCTATGCACTTAGCCACTCTGCCATGCTCCTTTTGTCCTTCTGTGCACCATATCTGCCTAGAATGCTTCTTTTCCCGTCACTGTCAGATCACTGTCAGTTCCTGCTCCCACTTTGGGCTCCCATAACCCTGCCCCTCCTCTAACATACTCTGACCTCCCTGGGTCCTGCCTGTTTGAGCCCGGCATTTCCTTGCCCACCAGATGGAGGTCTCTGAAAGATGAGAAGAGGGTCTAACTTAGCACCTTGTCCCTGTATTCCTCGACACGGGGCCAGGTTCACTGGAGTCTGCCGGAAACCGTGACTTCTTGGTGATCCGTTGGCTCTTCGCCTGGTCTTTATTATCTTTGGAAGAGGGTGCTAATTATAGCTGCCCTTTATTGGGAGCTCGTGTGTCACAAGTTTAAATATTTTATACATAGAAACTCACTCAAATCATACATCAGCTCTAGGAGGCAGGTGCTGTCCCAGACCCCTCCCACAGACGAAGAAATCTGTGGCTGGGAGATGTCACCCCAGGCCGCACAGCTAGGAAGTGACAGGGCAGGACTCCAATCTGGGAACCCGCTCAGCCAGCCGATGTCCTGTCCCTGAATGAACCCCCAGGGGGGCCATCGTGGTTACCTTGGGGTCTGCAGTCCCCAGCCTTCACTCGAAGAACTGACTCAAAAAGTGGGTTCCTACACCCCACCCCAGAGGTAGACCTGAGTGGGGCCCAGGCACCTGCATTTCTACAAGTTCCCAGGTGATCTCGTGGCACATGGTCCTTGGTCATACCTGGGTCAAAGCGCCTGGCATCATCCTTGATTCCTATTTGCTCCTCACCTCCAACATCCAACCCACATATTGTCAACTTGACTTTCAGAAAGTCTCCAGGATCTGACCCCTTGTTGCCCCACCCCCACTGTGACCACTCAGGTCACATCCACCATGATCTCCTGCTTGGACCATGGCAGTCACCTTCTCTCTGGTCCCTCTGCTTCTGCTCGTTGCCTCTCTCGGCCCATTACCCTAAGTCAGCTCACGTCCCTCTGCTCAAAGTCTTCCTGTGGTTCCCATCTCACCCAGAATAAAAGCAAAGTCCTCACTGGGGCTCCAAGCCCTTCAGGATCTGACCCGCTGTGTCCCCTCTTCGACCTCATCCCCCACCCTCTCCCCCTCACCCACTCCATCCGTACCACCCTGCCCACCATTCCTTGAACACACCCGTGCTCCCACCTCAGGGCCTTTGCCTGGGCTGCTCGTCTGCCTGGAAAGCTCTCTCCCAGATAGCACCATCACTCTCCCTTTGTTCACTCAGCTCTTTGCTCAAATGTCACCTTGGCAATGAGGCCTTCTCTGACCACTCTCTCTACCATTACAACCAGCCCCCAGGCACCCCGACCTCAGTCACTTGTTCTCCTGTCTGTTTTCCTGTAGCACTTTGAACTGTACAGCATATTATGTCATTTACTTATTTACCGTGCTTGGTATTTCCTGTCTGTCTCTCCTTGATCACAGACTATTCAGCCATATAGAGGATGGGGACTGTGCTTTATTCAAAACTGTCCAGCCCATAGAACAGTTCCTTGTACCTACACAGTGCTCCATAAATATCTACGGCATGAATGAAATAAATCCTTTAAGAAAGTCTGCTTGGCCTTCCCTGGCAGTACGCTGGATAAGAATCCACTCGCCAGTGCGGGAGACACAGGTTCAATCCCTGGTCAGGGAAGATTCTGTATGTCTCCAGGCAGCTAAGCCCAGGCACTGAAACTAGTGAGCCAGCGCTCTAGAGCCCGAGACCGCAACTACTGAGCTGAGGGCTGCAACTCCTGAAGCCTGCATGCCCTGGAGCTTGTGCCCCTCAACAGGAGAAGCTCGAGCAGTGCAACGAAGAATAGCCCCCGCCCGCCACAGCTAGAGAAAACCAGCGCCAGCAACCCAGACCCTGGCAACCAAAACCAAAATAAATAAATAAAAAAGAAATTCTGCTCAAGCTCCCGCGGGATGACAGGGNGAGCTTGTGCCCCTCAACAGGAGAAGCTCGAGCAGTGCAACGAAGAATAGCCCCCGCCCGCCACAGCTAGAGAAAACCAGCGCCAGCAACCCAGACCCTGGCAACCAAAACCAAAATAAATAAATAAAAAAGAAATTCTGCTCAAGCTCCCGCGGGATGACAGGGAACTTTTAGTTCCTGGTTATTTTTACAGACTGCTGATATTTTGCAAAACAATGACCATTACCTTATAATCAGGGAGGGAGGCAAGGTCACAAGCTACTTTTAAAACATTCCTTCCGTTTCAAATTCAAATTTTTCATTACACAAGGTGGAAAAAATTCAAATAAGAGGGTAATATTTCCCTTCTTCTCACTTCCCCTTTTGTACATGACCGTGATAATATCTTGGTGAGGAGTCTTCTAAAAACATGCTATTTATTTACGTCGGGGGCCTACTGCCTGTGTCTGTAAATAAGGTTTTATTGGCACACATTGGTTTATGTATCATCTACTTTCACACTACAAGGGCAGAGCTGAATTATGATAGAGATGGTGTGATGTTCGAAGCTGAAAATATTTACTCTTTGAGACTTTACAGAAAAATTTTGCCAACCTCTAATGAATACACAGAAACAAGTATTGAAGGAAATATTCCCACTGATTTCTTATGTTCAGGCAATGGAATTATACTTGATATATTGAACTGTGACTTATTTTTCTAGCTTATCAATATGTCTTGGGAGACTTCATGCTCCTACATTTCACCTTAATCTTTTTTGCACCTGTGTAGTATTCCACAATCACAGTCTAGTTCCTTTGACTTCTCTCCAATTGGCGGAACTTTCCGTGACTTTCCAGGTTTCAACCTTACAAAAGAAAACTCAGCAAATGCCATTCTTCCTCCTTCCTTATGAACATGTAGAGATAGTGCTGGGTCAAAGAGTATAATGCAGTTAGGATTTTCATAGAAGTTGTCAAACTGACATCCACAAAAATACTAGTTTCCTTTTTAGGAAAGAAAATGAAAACGAAACCAACCTGGTCAAGTATTTATTCCTTGGCTGTTCTGTGGAAGTATCCCCCATANTGGGTCAAAGAGTATAATGCAGTTAGGATTTTCATAGAAGTTGTCAAACTGACATCCACAAAAATACTAGTTTCCTTTTTAGGAAAGAAAATGAAAACGAAACCAACCTGGTCAAGTATTTATTCCTTGGCTGTTCTGTGGAAGTATCCCCCATAGGGGAGGGGCTCCCCTATAATTTCCTGAGCCCTGGACACCCTATGCACTTTCCCAGTCCTGTGCACTGGCTTGAAATGCTTCTAGGTCCTCCAGATCCACCTTAGATGACTGGACAGAATTTTGTGACTTCAGCTAGATGCTTATCCTCTGTGTAGCAACTCTGTTTCTAAGTAGGCACCCACAGGAAAGCATGCCAGCGACATAAGAGGACGCATTCAAAGGTGCCCAAGGCAGCGAGGTGGGTGAGAGTCAGGACCCAGAGACAGCCACGGCGTCTGTTCCTTTGGGAATGGGCAGGTAAAAGGGAGAGGATTGCCCCACGGCGTTCAAGAGGCAATAAATCAGAGTTACATATGGAAAGAGGGAGAGATCCTAAGAACACCTCGAGTGAAAGGAATGAAACCCAAAACCGGGTCTATAGCACCATTTAAAAGATATAATTTCTCTTTCATGTCAATTTAGAAGATAGAGTTATACCAAGTCAGGCTGCCTGGTGTGCAAGCGTTTATACCTAAAGGATGCGTGGATGTTAAATGTGTTGGCATTGTTAAAAGGATACTGAGGAGGAGACAAGAGTGAGCGGAAGAATTAGAGAGAAAAAGAAAAAAAGAAATCAAAACAGGGTCTAGAGAAATGAGAGAGAGACCAGGACTGAAATTACGGCGCAATTCTCTGCATTTAACTCCATCCTCCATCTCAGGAGGTCATCTCTTCTCGGGGTGGGGGTCTCCCCGAACCCTCCACTCCTGCTCCCCTTGGTTCCCACCTCTTATCCCCGTTAGAACCCAGGTTCACTAGACTGAGACTCTGTCCATGTCTCCCCAACCAAAGTAGCAGCATTTGGAGGTGGGGAATCAATTATGTGCCTCAGTTTTCCTCATCTGTAGAAGGGGGATAAAGGTAACAGTCGCTATCTTATAGAGTTGTTGGGAGGCTAAATTAACTGATTCCTGTCCTGTGCTTGGCACAGTGAATTTGGCACATTTCAAGCACTTCATCAAGGTCGGGGGCTGTTATCATATTATTAGTATCAATATTGGGATTGAGATTGGCCTCAGGACATTGGGAAAGGCCTCTCCCTTCAAGAAGTCTTCCATGATTTCTACCAGGGAGCTCTGCCAGTGCCTGGGGCCCTTCCAGTATAGCCTCTTCCCCAGGTGGGGGCACTCACCTGTCGCTCTCCCCCACTGGGCGGGGAACTCCTCAAGGGCGGGGACCAGGGTTGGCTCCCCTTGGGTTCCTCAGAGCCCGACATAGCGGCCGGTGTCCCTCCGGCCTCCAGGGTCTTCCCACCTGAATGAAGGGCAGGCTGGGAGGGCTGATAAGGCAGGTGTATCATTAACGAATATATAGCAGGCTGTACATGATAATAGCCTGGTGACAAGGTATAAACCATATATGGCAAGAGTCCCCATCTGGTTTCTGCCTGCCTCCTCTCCTCCCCACTCCCCTAGATCATCCCTGCATTCCATCCTCCTGGGCGCACCTGGCCTGAGACTCACCTCTGAGCCCCAGCCTGAGCCCATGCAAGGACCTCTCCT
>SJYV01026865.1:0-26034 GCA_006410875.1 Neotragus pygmaeus | reverse complement strand
AGTTCTCTTCATGAGTGGAGACGTGCACCTCCACCTTCCTCCCGAGCTCTAGAGGCAGGGTCAGTCTTCCCCTCGAGGTGACACAGGGGTCTACGGGCAACCCCTCGAGGCTTTCCCACAGGGTTAAGACACGTGCCTCCCAGGTGGGAGCCAGTCATCGGGGTGACTGTTGAGGTGGACCAGGGCCGCCAGGTTCCGACGGAGTGGGCAGAGACCACTGGGGTCTTGGAGAACAGGTGCCTCGACACCCGGAGCTCCTCTGGAGACTCCTGTGGAGAGCATCTGCTCTCGAGTTGTGACACAACGGTCGGGGATCCATTCCTGAAGAAGCAGGGAAAGGAAGCCTGCTTCAGTGCGGATGAGGGGTGCACGGGGTTCCTCTTGAGTTCTGGAGGGACCCTCGAGATTCCTCTTGAGTGGAGACCTGTATGTCGGGCTATTTTGGAGTCACGGCAAGGGTGTGAAGGGACCTGTCAAGGTTCGTGAGGGATGGGGTGACTTCACGTGAGGTGCCGCAGAGGACGAGAGCCTCATCTGGCCTGGAGGGGAGATCCTCCTGGTGTTTGTCGAGTTGAGGCAGGTTCCTCTCGAGTTACGACCTTGGACCCCAGGGACCCGCCCCTGAGGCCTCCGGGAAAGCCAGGATCCAAGCGAGTTGCCAGGGGCCTCTGAGGACTCCTTGGCAGTCGGTCCCAGCTCCTAAGTCATCGTCTGGCCTCTGAGGATTCCTCTTCACTGCAGACAAGGACCATGGAGATCCTCTGGAGGCTCCCCAGGGGAGTCAGGTCTCTTCTTGAGCGGAAACGTGCACCTCTGCATTCCTCCAGAGCTCTAGAGGCAGGGTCAGGCTTCCCCTCGAGGTGACAGGGGTCTACGGGCTGCCCCTCGAGACTTTTCCACAAGGTTGAGACACGTGCCTTCCAGGTGGAAGCCAGTCTTCAGAGTGACTGTCGAGGTGGCTCAGGGCCGCCAGCTTCAGACGGAGTGGGCAGAGACCTCTTGCTTCTCATGAAACAGGTGGCACGACCCTCAGAGCTCCTCTGGAGACTCCTGTGGAGAGTGCCTGCTCTCGAGTTGCGACGGGATGACCGGCGAACCATCCCTGAAGAATCAGGGAAGGTAAGCCTGCTTCCGTGCGTAGCAGGGGGACAGGGGGTTCCTCTTGAGTTCTGGAGGGATCCTCGAGGTTCCTCTGTAGTGGAGACCTGTATGTCCGGCAATTCTGAAGTAACTGCAAGGGTGTGAAGTGACCCGTTGAAGTTGGTGAGGGATGGGGTGACTTCCCTTGAGGTGCCCCTGAGGACAAGGGCCTTATCTCGCCTGGAGGGTAGATCCTGCTGGTGTTTCTCGAGTTGCGGTAGGTTCTTCTCGAGTTACGACCTTGGATCCCAGACACCTGCCCCTGAGGCCTTCGGGAAGGCCAGGCTCCAAGCAAGTCGCCAGGGGCTTCTTGGGACTTCTTGGCAGTCGGTCCCAGGTCCTAAGTCCTCGTCTGGCCACTGAGGATTCCTCTCCACTGCAGACGTGGACCGTGGAGAACCTCTGGAGGCTCCCCAGGGGAGCCAGATCTCTTCTTGAGTCGAGATGTGCACCTCTTCATTCCTCCCGAGCTCTAGAGGCAAGGTCAGGCTTCCCCTCGAGGTGACACCGGGGTCTACGGGCTGCCCCTCGAGGCTTTCCCACAGGCTTGAGACACGTGCTTCCCAGTTCGGAGCCAGTCATCGGGGTGACTGTCGAGGCGGATCAGGGCCGCCAGGTTCAGACGGAGTGGGCATAGTCCACTGGGGTCTCAGAGAACAGGTGGCTCGACACTCGGAGCTCCTCTGGATAATACTGTGGATAACGCCTGCTCTCGAGTTGCGACGCGACGGTCGGGGATCCATCCCTGACGAAGCAGGGAAAGGAAGCCTGCTTCCATGCAAATCAGGGGCACACGGGGTTCCACTTGAGTTTTGAGGCGACCCTTGATATTCCTCTTGAGAGGAGACCTGTATGCTGGGCTGTTCTGGGATTACTGCAAGGGTGTGAACGGACCCGTCATGGTTGGTAAGGGGTGGGGTGAATTCCCTTGAGGTGCCCCAGAGGACAAGGGCCTTATCTCGCCTGGACGGTAAATCCTCCTGGTTTTTCTCGAGTTATGGCAGGTTTCTCTCTAGTTACGACCTTGGACCACAGGAACCCGCCCCTGAGGCTTCCGGGAAGGTCAGGCTCCAAGCGAGTCACCAGGGGCCTCTTGGGACTTCTTTGCAATCGGTCCCAGCTCCTAAGTCCTCATCTGGCCCCTGAGGATTCTTCAGCACTGTAGACGCGGATCATGGAGATCCTCTGGAGGCTCCCCAGGGGAGTCAGGTCTCTTCTTGAGTGGAGACGTGCACCTCCACCTTGCTCCCGAGCTCTAGAGGCAGGGTCAGGCTTCCCCTCGAGGTGACACAGGGGTCTACGGGCTGCCCCTCGAGGCTTTCCCACAGGGTTGAGACACGTGCCTCCCAGGTGGGAACCAGTCTTCGAAATGACTGTAGAGGCGGCTCAGGGCCCCCAGGTTCAGATGGAGAGGACAGAGACCTCTGGGGTCTGGTGGAACAGGTGGCGCGTCACCTGGAGCTCCTCTGGAGACTCCTGTGGAGACCGCCTGCTCTCGGGTTGCGACGGGACGGTCGGCCAGCAATCCCTGAAGAAGCAGGGAGACGATGATTGCTTCCGTGCAGACCAGGGGAACACGGGGTTCCTCTTTAGTTCTGGGGATACTCTCGAGGTTCCTATTGACTTGAGACCTGTATGCCAGGCTATTCTGGAGTCACTGCAAGGGTGTGAAGGGACCCGTCGAGTTTGGTGAGGGATGGGGTGACTTCCCGTGAGGTGCCGAAGAAGACAAGGGCCTCATCTCGCCTGGAGGGAGAGCCTCCTGGTGTTTCTCGTGTTGCGGCAGGTTCCTTTCGAGTTTCCACCTTGGACCACAGGGAACCGCCCCTGAGGCCTCCGGGGAGGCCAGGCTCCAAGCAAGTCGCCAGGGGCTTCTGGGGACACTTGGCAGTCGGTCCCAGCCCCTAAGTCCTCGTTTGCCCCTGAGTATTCTTCTCCACTGCAGACCTGGACCATGGAGATCCTCTAGAGGCTCCCCACGGGAATCAGATCCCTTCTTTAACGGAAACGTGCACCTCCGCCTTCCTCCCAAGCTCTAGAAGCAGGGTCAGGCTTCCTCTAGAAGTTACACAGGGATCTATGGACTGCGCCTCGACGCTTTTCCACAGGGTTGAGACACGTGCCTCCCAGGTGGAAGCCAGTTTTCGGGGTGACTGTTGAGGTGAATCAGGGCCGCCAGGTTCAGAGGGAGTGGGCATAATCCACTGGGGTCTCAGAGAACAGGTGGCTCGACACTCGGAGCTCCTCTGGAGACTCCTGTGGAGAGCGCCTGCTCTCAGTTTCGATGGGACGGTCAGGGTCCAACCCTGAAGAAGCAGGGAAAGGAAGCCTGCTTCCATGCGAATCAGGGGCACACGGGGTTCCACTTGAGTTTTGAGGCAACCCTTTAGATTCCTCTTGAGTGGAGACCTGTATGCCGGGATGTTCTGGGGTTACTGCAAGGGTGTGAAGGGACCCGTGTCATGGTTGGTAAGGGGTGGGGTGAATTCCCTTGAGGTGCCCCAGAGGACAAGGGCCTTATCTCGCCTGGACTGTAGATCTTCCTGGTGTTTCTCGAGTTACGGCAGGTTCTTCTCGAGTTTCGAGCTTGAACCCCAGGGACACGCCCCTGAGGCCTCCAGGAAGGCCAGGCTCCAAGCGAATCGCAAGGGGCCTCTGGGGACTTCTTGGCAGTCGGTCCCAGGTCCTAAGTCCTAGTCTGGCCCCTGAGGATTCCTCTCCACTGCAGACGTGGACCATGGAGATCCTCTGGAGGCTCCCCAGGGGACTCAGTTCTCTTCATGAGTGGAGACGTGCACCTCCGTCTTCCTCCCGAGCTCTAGAGGCAGGGTCAGTCTTCCCCTCGAGGTGACACAGGGGTCTACTGGCAGCCCCTCGAGGTTTTCCCACAGGGTTAAGATACGTGCCTCCCAGGTGGGAGCCAGTCATCGGGGTGACTGTCGAGGCGGATCAGGGCCGCCAGGTTCCGACGGAGTGAGCAGAGACCACTCGGGTCTTGGAGAACAGGTGGCTCGACACCCGCAACTCCTCTCGAGACTCCTGTGGAAAGCGCCTGCTCTCAAGTTGCGATGCGACGGTCGGGGATCCATCCCTGAAGAAGCAGGGAAAGGAAGCCTGCTTCAGTGCGGATTAGAGGTACACGGGGTTCCTCTTGAGTTCTGGAGGGACCCTCGAGATTCCTCTTGTTGGAGACCTGTATCTCGGGCTATTCTGGAGTCACGGCAAGGGTGTGAAGGGACCTGTCAAGGTTCGTGAGGGATGGGGTGACTTCACGTGAGGTTGGGCAGAGGACGAGGGCCTCATCTGGCCTGGAGGGGAGATCCTCCTGGTGTTTGTCGAGTTGAGGCAGGTTCCTCTCGAGTTACGACCTTGTATCCCAGGAACCCGCCCCTGAGGCCTCCGGGAAAGCCAGGATACAAGCGAGTTGCCAGGGGCCTCTGGGGACTCCTTGGCCGTCGTTCCCAGCTCCTAAGTCCTCGCCTGGCCTCTGAGGATTCCTCTGCACTGCAGACAAGGACCGTGGAGATCCTCTGGAGGCTCCCCAGCGGAGCCAGGTCTCTTCTTAAGCGGAAACGTGCACCTCTGCCTTCCTCCCGAGCTCTAGAGGCAGGGTCAGGCTTCCCAAAGAGGGGACACAGGGTTCTACGGGCTGCCCCTCGAAGCTTTCCCACAGGGTTGAGGCACGTGCCTCCCAGGTGGGAGCCAGTCTTCAGGGTGACTGTCGAGGCGGCTCAGGGCTGCCAGGTTCAGACGGAGTGGGCAGAGACCTCTTGCTTCTCATGAAACAGGTGGCGCGACCCCCAGAGCTCCTCTGGAGACTCCTGTGGAGAGTGCCTGCTCTCGAATTGTGACGGGACGACCGGCGAACCATCCCTGAAGAATCTCGGAAGGTAAGCCTGCTTCCGTGTGTAGCAGGGGGACAGGGGGTTCCTCTTGAGTTCTGGTGGGATCCTCCAGGTTCCTCTTGAGTGGAGACCTGTATGTCGGGCTATTCTGGAGTCACTGCAAGGGTGTGAAGGGACCCATTGAGGTTGGTGAGGGATGGGGTGACTTCCCGTGAGGTGCCAAGAAGGACAAGGGCCTCATTACGCCTGGATGGAAATCCTACTGGTGTTTCTCTTTTTGCGGCACTTTCCACTCGAGTTGCGACCTTGGACCCCAGGGAACCACCCCTGAGGCCTCCGGGAAGGCAAGGCTCCAAGGGAGTCGACAGGGACCTCTGGGGACTTCTTGGCAGTTGGTCCCAGGTCTTAAGTCCTTGTCTGGCCCCTGAGAATGCCTCTCCACTGCAGACATGGACCGTGGAGATCCTCTGGAGGCTCCCCAGGGGAGTCATGTCTCTTCCTGAGTGGAGACGTGCACCTCCACCTTGCTCCCAAGCTCTAAAAGCAGGGTCAGGCTTTCCCTCGAGGTGACACAGGGGTCTACGGGCTGCCCCTCAAGGCCTTCCCACAGGGTTGTGACACGTGCCTCTGAGTTGGGAACCAGTCTTCGGGGTGACTGTCGAGGCGGATCAGGGCCGCCAGGTTCAGACGGAGTGGGCAGAGACCACTGGGGTCTGGTGGAACAGGTGGCGCGACCCCCGGAGCTCCTCGGGAGACTCCTGTGGAGAGCGCCTGCTCTCGAGTTGCGACGGGTTGGTCGGCATTCCATCCCTGAAGAAGCAGGGAGACGATGCCTGCTTCCGTACAGACCAGGGGACATTGGGTACCTCTTGAGTTCTGGGGGTACACTCGAGGTTCCTGTTGACTTGAGACCTGTATGCCAGGCTATTCTGGAATCACTGCAAGTGTGTAAAGGAACCAGTCTAGGTTGGTGAGTGACGGGGTGACTTCCCGTGAGTTGCCGCAGAGTAAAAGGGCCTCATCTCACCTGGAGTGTAGATCCTTCTGGTGTTTCTCAAGTTGCGGCAGGTTTTACTCGAGTTACGACCTTGGACTCCAGGGACCTGCCCCTGAGGCCTCCTGGAAGCCCAGGCTCCCATCGAGTCGCCAGGGGCCTCTGGGGACTTCTTGGCAGTCAGTCCCAGTTCCTAAGTCCTCGTCTGGCCACTGAGGACTCCTCTCCACTGCAGACGTGGACCGTGGAGATCCTCTGGAAGCTCCCCAGGGGTGTAAGGTCTCCGTTTGAGTGAAGACGTGCACCTCCGCCTTCCTCCCGAGCTCTAGAGGCAGGGTCAGGCTTCCCTTGGAAGTGACACAGGGGTCTATGGGCTGCCCCTCCAGGCTTTCCCACCGGGTTGAGACACGTGCCTCCCAGGTGGGAGCCAGTCTTCGGGATGACTGTCGAGGCGGATCAGGGCCGCCATGTTCAGACGGAGTGGGTAGAGACCACTGGGGTCTCGTAGAACTGGTGGCGCGACCCCCGGAGCTCCTGTGGAGACTCCTGTGGAGAGTTCCTGCTCTCAACTTGCGACGGGACGGTCGGGGATCCATTCATGAAGAAGCAGGGAAAGGAAGCCTGCTTCCGTGCGGATCAGGGGGACATGGGGTTCCTCTTGAGTTCTGNGGAGCTCCTGTGGAGACTCCTGTGGAGAGTTCCTGCTCTCAACTTGCGACGGGACGGTCGGGGATCCATTCATGAAGAAGCAGGGAAAGGAAGCCTGCTTCCGTGCGGATCAGGGGGACATGGGGTTCCTCTTGAGTTCTGAGGGGACCCTAGAGATTGCTCTTGAGTGGAGACATGTATATCGGGCTATTCTACAGTCACTGCCAGGGTGTGAAGGGACCCGTCGAGGTTCGTGAGGGATGAGGTGACTTCACATGAGGTGCTGCAGAGGACAAGGGCCTCATCTCGCCTGGAGGAGAGATCCTACTGGTGTTTCTCCAGTTGAGACAGGTTACTCTCGAGTTACGACCTTGGAGCCCAGGGAACCGCCCCTGAGGCCTCTGGCAAGGCCAGGATTCAAGCGAGTCGCCAGAGGCCTCTGGGGACAAGTTGGCAGTCGGTCCCATGTCCTAAGTCCTCGTCTGGCCACTGAGGATTCCTCTGCACTGCAGACGAGGACCGTGGAAATACTCTGGAGGCTCCCCGGTGGAGTCAGGTCTCTTCTTGAGTGGAGGCGTGCACCTCAGCCTTGCTCCCGAGCTCTAGAGGCAGGGTCAGGCTTCCCCTCGAGATGACACAGGGGTCTACGGGGTGCCCCTTGAGGCTTTCCCACAGGGTTGAGACTCGTGCCTCCCAGGTGGGAGCCAGTTTTCGGGACGACTGTCGAGGCGGCTCAGGGACGCCAGGTTCATACGGAGAGGACAGAGACCTCTGGGGTCTGGTGGAACAGCTGGCGCGACCCCCGGAGCTCCTCTGGTGACTCCTGTGGAGAGCGCCTGCTCTCGAGTTGCGACGGGACGGCCGGCGATCCATCCCTGAAGAAGCAGGGAGGCGATGCCTGCTTCCGTGCAGACCAGGGGGACACGGGGTTCCTCTTGAGTTCTGAGGGTGCACTCGAGGTTCCTCTTGACTTGAGACCTGTATACCGGGCTATTCTGGAGTCACTGCAAGGGTGTGAAGGGACCCGTCGAGGTTCGTGAGGGATGGGGTGACTTCCCTTGAGGTGCCCCTGAGGACAAGGGCCTCATCTGGCCTGGAGGGTAGATCTTGCTGGTGTTTCTCGAGTTGCGGCAGGTTCTTCTCGAGTTACAACCTTGGACCCCAGGGACCCGCCCCTGAGGCCTCCGGGAAGGCCAGACTCCAAGCGAGTCACCAGGGGCCTCTGGGGACTCCTTGGCAGTCGGTCCCAGCTCCTAATTCCTTGTCTGGCCCCTGAGGATCCTCTCCACTGCAAGCAGGGACTGTGGAGATCCTCTGGAGGCTCCCCAGGGGAGTCAAGTCTCTTCTTGAGTGGAGACGTGCACTTTCGCCTTCCTCCCAAGCTCTAGAGGCAGGGTCAGGCTTCCCCTCGAGGTGACACAGGGATCTATGGGCTGCCCCTCGAGGCTTTCCCACAGGGTTGAGATACGTGCCTCCCGGTGGGAGCCAGACTTCGGTGTGACTGTCAAATCCGCTCAGGGCTGACTGGTTCAGACAGAGTGGGCAGAGACCACTGGGGTCTCGTGGAACAGGTGGCGCAACCCCCGGAGCTCCTCTGGAGACTCCTGCGGAGAGCGCCTGCTCTCGAGTTGCGACGGGACGGCCGGCGATCCATCCATGAAGAAGCAGGGAAAGGAAGCCTGATTCCGTGCGGATCAGAGGGACACGTGGTTCCTCTTGAGTTCTGGTGGGATCCTCGATGTTCCTCTTGNGCGGAGAGCGCCTGCTCTCGAGTTGCGACGGGACGGCCGGCGATCCATCCATGAAGAAGCAGGGAAAGGAAGCCTGATTCCGTGCGGATCAGAGGGACACGTGGTTCCTCTTGAGTTCTGGTGGGATCCTCGATGTTCCTCTTGAGTGGAGACCTGTATGTCGTGCTATTCTAGAGTCACTGCAAGGGTGTGAATGGACCCGTCGAGGTTGGTGAGGGATGGGGTGACTTCCCTTGAGGTACCCCAGAGGACATTGGCCTCATCTGGCCTGGAGGGTAGATCCTGCTGGTGTTTCTCGAGTTGTGGCAGGTTCTTCTCGAGTTACGACCTTGGACCCCAGGGACCCGCCCCTGAGGCCTCCATGAAGGCCAGGCTCCAAGCGAGTCGCCAGGGGCTTCTGGGGACTCCTTGGCAGTCGATCCCATTTCCTAAGTCCTCGTATGGCCCCTGAGGATTCCTCTTCACTGCAGACCTGGACCGTGGAGATCACCTGGAAGCTCCCCAGGGGAGTCAGATCTCTTCTCCAGTGGAGACGTGCACATCCGCCTTCCTCCCGAGCTCTAGAGGAAGGGTCAGGCTTCCCCTCGAGGTGACACTGGGGTCTACAGGCTGCCTCTCGAGGCTTTCCCATAGGGTTGAGACACGTGCCTCCCAGGTGGTAGCCAGTCTTCGGGATGACTGTCGAGGCGGCTCAGGGCCGCCAGGTTCAGATGGAGAGGACAGAGACTTCTGGTGTCTGGTGGAACAGGTGGCACGACCCCCGGAGCTCCTCTGGAGATTGCTGTGGAGAGCGCCTGCTCTCGAGTTGCGACGGGACGGTCGGCGAACCATCCCTGAAGAAGCAGGAAGACGATGCCTGCTTCCGTGAGACTAGGGGGACACGGGGTTTCTCTTGAGTTCTGGGGGTAACCTCGAGGTTCCACTTGACTTGAGACCTGTATGCCGGGCTATTCTGCAGTCACTGCAAAGGTGTGAAGGGATCCGTCGAGGTTGGTGCGGGATTGGGTGACTGTTCTTGAGGTGCCCCTGAGGACAAGGGCCTCGTCTCGCCTGGAGGGTAGATCCTGGTGGTGTTTCTCAAGTTTCGGCAGGTTCTTCTCGAGTTACAATCTTGGACCCCAGGGACACGCCCCTGAGGCCTCCGGGAAGGCCAGGATCCAATCAAGTTCACAGGGGCCTCTGGGTACTCCTTGGCAGTCGGTCCCAGCTCCTAAGTCCTCGTCTGGACCCTGAGGATTCCTCTCCACTGCAGGCGTGGACTGTGGAGATCCTCTGGAGGCTCCCCAGGGGAGTCAGGTCTCTTCTTGAGTGGAGACGTGCACNTGCATTCATTTCATATGCTAAAATAAAAGAATGAAAAAAAAAAGGGGGGGGAGGAGTGAAATGTTGGAAAAAAAAAAACCTTAAGTTTTAACTTTAGGACCCTTTAAATGTGTAGCAATCATTAAGCACTTTTTTTTTTTTTTTTTTACCAAATAAATAGAAAATGCCTACTTTATATTCAGTAGCCACAATTGCAATGCCCTTCCAAGCACAGTATAAATCACACCAGTTACATCTGACTGGTGACTTACACACACACACACATTTTAAAAGTATCTCTGCATAGTCTCCAGAAATATTAAGGTCTGTCTTAAATAGCACTTATAAAAGATGAAGAATAAGTATCAAAGTGTAAGTATTCCAGACATGAAATGTATCTAGTACGCCTATGCAGGAGAAAATGTCACTAATTGAAACATTTTGCAATAAGAGAAAAACAACTCTGATGGTTACTGACAGTCCCACTAATACCAGTACATTGTCAGTCTATCTTGCATAAAAAGATGAACAAACGGGGATTGTTAAATTAAAAATAGGGAGGTCATCAGACTGAGGTAGAGTTCATGCTGTGGCAGCCTGCGTAAACAAGCCAAAATCTAAGCCAGCAAAAGGCTCAAGGTCAGGAAATCAAATCACTATGGACCACCAACCACAGACGGCCAACCAGACTTCACACTATAGTCAATCAACCATTTCATTACTTTGCCTTTTTTCTATAAAAGTGTCTCCCAGAGCTCTTGTTGGTGGAGTTCTCCTAACCACTTCCGGTTTGTCATTGCCTGATCAGAAATAACTTTTGTGCTCATATCAACTCTTCAAAATTTTAACATACCTCTGTTTATTAACAGTACATGGTACATCCAGTAATTCTCCAACTTTCTGGAATACATAATGCAGTTTCCAGCCAAGATTTGCAAGTCCACTAATTTGTTCAGAAAATATTTGATCAGCTAAGCATAGTCCAGGAATCACCAAGATCCTTTTAAAGCAATTTGATTATAATTCTAGCAGAAAATGAATGACTTAAATAAAAATGAAGGATCATAAGAAGTGAAACAAGTTTGGGGCAGGTCTTACTTCACATAAGATTCCGGAGATGGAACATTACTTTAATGGAAAAATATTGAACTTTAACTCTTTGTGAACCTTATCTGTACCTATTTTCTTCAGAAATCAAATGTTATTTCCATTCTCAAACCATACCTCTCCTCTGTTCAAACTCTATTGTTGGCTTCATTGCATTTTACATTACATCAAGCCATCGTTTTCTGGATCTTTTTCACTCGTTCCTATTTTTCACTTGGTGTTTTTAGATTATTTTATAATCCCTCATTTCCCAGACTTTATTTGATAAACCCAACAAAATTTACTCCAAGTCCTGTTAGCATGTTTTTATTCCAGAATCTTTCCTTACTTCTTCCATAGTAGTAAAAAATTAGCTGCACATAGAGACACTACAAAGAATAAAAGCTGTATTTACTAGGTTCCCTTGCATTTTTGTATAGTTACATGACTATGTTCTGGACAATAAAATGTAAGTAAAATTGTTATTTAACATTTTTCTAGATACTTCTGAAAAAAGAAGTGAGGTGCAGGTCCTTCTTAATTTCTCCCTCCATACTACTGCCTGGAACCGTCCTAAATCACGAGTCACAGCGAGGTGAGCAACAAGGCAAGATGCCCTTCCGTCCCTGGCGGTGTGGACTGCTACAGCGACCCTGGGACAGCTCCTGGGACTTGTATCTGTGAGGGAGAGATAAACCTCTACCTTGTTTTGAGCCACTCTGCTTTTCTTTTAAGGTTTTTCTGACACATGCAGTTCAATGTCATCCAACGTACTTAGGCAACATTTGAGGGATCTAACTAATCATTTCTCACTCCCTCTCATCTGTTTCTACAGCTTTACTCATTTTCAATAACTCGCCCTGAGCCTCCTGAGGATATGGCTTTACCTGACTCATTGACTTTGAACCTTGAGAGCCTGCAGGACACTTTCTACATCTGAGCAGAAGCTTTCGATGTGAAGGCAGTGGGCTCAACCTCGCTTTGTTCTTGGTCTCAGCCATGAGCCCAGCGTTCCACACAAGAAGGCTGCTCCACCATCCTCGGTCACAGACCAGAGACACATATGGGTTCAAGCGAAGCAGAGCAAGTGTATACTGAAGTAAGCCACTCAGATTTTGATTTTTTTGAAACCTTAGTAAAAACTAACAGAAATTCTATATCATCTCAAATAGCCATAAAGAATCTTGTAAGAAGCTAAGCTCATAGACTAGTCTTAAAAAAGGATTTTGAAACAAAAATGAGGCATACCTGTTAAACTTTGGTGGCAGTAACACTGTGTAGCAGTCTTCAAAACTGCACACTTGGTACAGCATGAGTAAGTAAAGGAATCTTCTTTTTGGTGAAAAGACTCAAAATAATCACAATGGTATTTATGATTTGTTTATTTTAAATACTTTACTAATCCTTGCACTTCACCTCACTTCACAGGTTAAGTGAATTACAGGTTAAGTGAATTTCTCTTTTTTGTGCTTCTGTAAAAATCAGTACAAACCTATTACCCTTTGTATGTTGAATGACCATTATCTCTAATAGATCTGTCTGGTTGAAAAATAAAAAGTCATTATTTAAAACAAAAATGGGCAAATAGTCACTATATCTTTTCTATATACAAGGCTGGGATAGAGAAGGGATTATAAGTAGCATATCATTACCAGCCTAGTTAAAGATGTGAACACATGGTAGTATCGGTAGCCTGTCTGACACTAACTTACAGGCTAAAATCACAGGAAAACAGGGATCAGAAAAGTACATGATATGTTCTCTGTCAGCTGTGAGCACTACAACAGTGGTTTTATACAGAAGCAAGAATACTGGGCACCCAGATCTTGGTTTTCAATATGACTCTGAAATAGGAGCAATGAGGGAGATTTGGGAAAATGGCTGTTTATAGATTTAGGGCAGGCAATATAAAGAGAGTAAGTAAGAGGGACCTGGAGCATCCAATAATTCCAGAAACTAAGCAAGAACTCAAAAAATTAAACACACTGCAAGGACATGAAAGGGACATGGGGGCCAACTGAAAGAGCTCCTAATGGCAATAAAATATAAAGTGATATTGGATTACATACCAAAATAAATATGATTATGCATGTGCCTATACAATTATAAATGATTAAATAATGAATACAGGAAAAAATGAGAGGGAGGAAGGGAAGGAAGTAAAGAAGGGAGAGAGAGATGGAAGAGAAAGGACAAGCCTTCTATGCAAAGAACTCCAGAACATTTGCACAGATTCCCCACCTTCAAGGAGGTGCAACAGCCCCCACAGCTTAAGTGTGGGCTGCACACCATGACTTATTTCTAAAGCTTACAGTGTGGAAAGAGGAGGAGAAAAGTATTTCATAGCAGAGAAACCTGTCACATACTGTTCTCCATCGTGTATTTCTTTGNTTCCACGAGACCCCAGAGGTCTTTTTCCCTCCGACTGAAACTGGCGGCCCTGAGCTGCCCCGACTATCACCCCGAAGACTAGCTCCCACCTGACAGGCACGTGTCTCAACCCTGTGGGAAAGCCTCAAGGGGCAGCCCGGCGATCTCTGTGTCACCTTGAGGGGAAGCCTGACCCTGCCTCTAGAGCTCGGGAGGAAGGCGGAGGCACACGTCTCTGCTCAACAAGAGACCTGACTCCCCTGGGGAGCCTCCAGAGGATCTCCACTGCCCACGTCTGCAGTGGGGAGGAATCCTCAGGGGCCAGACCAGGACGTAGGAGGTGGGACCAACTGCCAAGTAGTCCGCCAGAGGCCCCTGGCAACTCGCTTGGAGCCTGGCATTCCCGGAGGCCTCAGGGGCGGGTCCCTGTGGTCCAAGGTCATAACTCGAGAAGAGCCTGCCGCAACTCAAGAAACACCAGGAGGATCATCCCTTCAGGCGAGATGAGGCGCTTGTCCTCTGCGGCCCCTCACGGGAAGTCACCCCATCCCTCACGAACCAAGACGGGTCCCTTCACACGCTTGCAGTGACCCCAGAATAGCCCGACATACAGGTCTCCACTCAAGAGGAACCGCGAGGGTCCCCACAGAGCTCAAGAGGAACCCCGTGTCCCCCTGCTCCACACGGAAGCAGGCTTCCTTTGCCTGCTTCTTGAGAGATGGATCGCCGCCCGTCCCGTCGCTCCTCGAGAGCAGGCGCTCTCCACAGGGGTCTCCACAGGAGCTCCGGGGGTCGCGCCACCTGTTCCACGAGACCCCAGAGGTCTCTTTCCCTCTGACTGAACCTGGCGGCCCTGAGCCGCCCCGACAGTCACCCCGAAGACTGGCTCCCACCTGGCAGGAACGTGTCTCGTCCCTGTGGGAAAGCCACGAGACACAGCCCGGCGACCCCTGTGTCACCTCGAGGGGAAGCCTGACCCTGCCTCTAGAGCTCGGGAGGAAGGCGGATCCGCACGTCTCCAGTCAACAAGAAACCTGACTCCCCTGGTGAGCCTCCAGAGGTTTTCCACGGTCCACGTCTTCAGTCAAGAATCCTCAGGGGCCAGACCCGGACTTAGGAGCTGGGACCGACTGCCAAGGAGTCCCCAGAGGCCCCTGGCGACTCGTTTGGAGCCTTCACTTCCCGGTGGCCTGAGGGGCTGGTCCCTGGGGTCCAAGGTCGTAACTCGAGAGGAGCCTGCCGCAACTGGAGAAACACCAGGAGGATCACCCCTCCAGGCGAGATGAGGCACTTGTCCTCTGTGGCACCTCACAGGAAGACACCCCATCCCTCATGAACCACGACGGGTCCCTTCACACCCGTGCAGTGATCCCAGAATAGCCCGATATACAGGTCTCCACTCTAGAGGAACTGCGAGGGTCCCCCCAGAGCTCAAGAGGAACCCCGTGTCCCCCTGCTACGCACAGAACCAGGCTTCCTTTGCCTGCTTCTTGAGGGATGGATCGCCGCCCATCCCGTCGCTACTGGAGAGCAGGCTCTCTCCACAGGAGTCTCCAGAGGAGCTCCGGGGGTCGCACCACCTGTTCCATGAGACCCAAGAGGTCTCTGCCCACTCCGTCTGAACCTGGCGGCCCTCAGTCGCCTCAACAGTCATGCCGGAGACTGGCTCCCACCTGGGAGGCACGTGTCTCAACCCTGTGGGAAAGCCTCGAGGGTCAGCCCGTAGACCCCTGTGTCCCCTCTTTGGGAAGCCTGACCCTGCCTCTAGAGCTCGGGAGGAAGGCGGAGGTGCACGTCTCCACTAGAGAAGAAACCTGACTCCCCTGGGGAGCCTCCAGAGGATCTCCACGGTCCTCGTCTGCAGTGCAGAGGAATCTTCAGGGGCCATACGAGGACTTAGGACCTGAGACCGACTACCAAGGAGTCCCCAGATGCCCCTGGTGACTCGCTTGGATCCTGGCCTTCCCAGAGGCCTCAGGGGCGGGTCCCTGGGGTCCAAGGTCGTACCTCGAGAGGAACCTGCATCAATTCGAGAAACACCAGGAGGATCTCCCCTCCATCGAAATGAGGCCCTTTACCTCTGCGGCACCTCATGTTAAGTTACCCTATCCCTCACCAACCTCGACGGGTACCTTCACACCCTTGCAGTGACTCCAGAATAGCCCGACATACAGATTTCCACTGAAGAGGATTCTCGAGATTCCCCTCAGAACTCAAGAGGGACCCCGTGTCCCCCTGATCCACACGGAAGCAGGCTTCCTTTCCCTGCTTCTTCAGGGATGGATCCCCGACCATCCCATGGCAACTCGAAAGCAGGCGCTATCTACAGGAGTCTCCAGAGGAGCTCCGGGGGTTGCGCCACCTGTTTTACGAGAACCCAGAGGTCTCTGCCCACTCCGTCTGAACTTGGCGGCCCTGATACACCTCGACAGTCACACCGAAGACTGGCTCCCACCTGGGAGGCACGTGTCTCAACCCTGTGGGAAAGCCTCGATGGGCAGCCTGTAGACCCCTGTATCACCTCGAGGGAAAGCCTGACCCTGGCTCTAGAGCTCGGGAGGAAGGCGGAGGTTCACGTCTCCACTCAAGAAGAGACTGACTCCCCTGGGGAGCCTCCAGAGGATCTCAACAGTCCAGGTCTGCAGTGGAGAGGAATCCTCAGGGCCAGACGAGGACTTATGATCTGGGACCGAATGCCAAGGAGTCCCCAGAGTTCCCTAGCGACTCGCTTGGAGCCTGGTCTTCCCGGAGGCTTCAGGGTCGGTTCCCTGGGGTCCCAGGTCATAACTCGAGAGGAACCTGCCGCAACACGAGAAACACCAGGAGGATCTCCCTCCAGGCGAGATGTGGCCCTTGTCCTCTTCGGCACCTCACGGGGAGTCACCCCATCCCTCACCAACCTCGGGTCTATTCACACACTGGCAGTGACTCCAGAGTAGCCCGGCATACAGGTATCAAGTCAAGAGGAACCTCGAGGATACCCCCAGAACTCAAGAGGAACCCCGTGTCCCCCTGGTCTGCACAGAAGCAGGCTTCCTTTCCTTGCTTCTTCAGGGATGGATCGCCGACCATCCCGTCGCCACTCGAGAGCAGGCACTCTCCACAGGAGTCTCCAGAGGAGCTCCGGGGGTCGTGCCACATGTTCCACCAGACCCCAGAGGTCTCTGTCCTCTCCGTCTGAACCTGGCGGCCCTGAGCCGCCTCGACAGTCACCCCAAGGACTGACTCCTACCTCGGAGTCACGTGTCTCAACCCTGTGGGAAAGCCTCAAGGGGCAGCCCATAGACCCCTGTGTCACCTTGAGAGGAAGCCTGACTCTGCTTCTAGAGCTCGGGAGGAAGGCGGAGGTGCACGTGTCCACTCATGAAGTGACCTGACTCCCCTTTGGAGCCTCCAGAGGATCTGCACGGTCCTCATCTGCAGTGCAGAAGAATCCTCATGGGCCAGACCAGGACTTAGGAGCTGGGACCGACTGCCAAGGAGTCCCCAGAGGTCCCTGGCGATTTACTTGGATCCTGCCTTCCAGGAGGCCTCAGGGGCGGGTTTCTGGTGTCCAAGGTCTTTACTCGAGAGGAACCTGCCTCAACTCGAGAAATACAAGAAGGATCTCCCCTCCAAGTGAGATGAGGCCCTTGTCCTCTGTGGCACCTAACGTGAAGTCACCCCATCCCTCAAGAACCTCGACGGGTCTCTTCACACCCTTACAGTGACTCCAGAATAGCCCGACATTCAGGTCTCCACTCAAGAAGAATCTCGAGGGTCCCCTCAGAACTCAAGAGGAACCCCGTGTTCCCCTGATCCGCACGGAAGCAGACTTCCTTTCCCTGTTTCTTCAGGGATGGATCCCTGACCGTCCCGTCGCAACTCGAGAGCAGGCGCTCTCCACAGAATTCTCCAAAGGAGCTCCGGGGGTCGCGCCACTGGTTCTACGAGACTCCAGTGGTCTCTGTCCACTCCGTCTGAACCTGGCGGCCCTGATCCGCCTCTACAGTCACCCCGAAGACTGGCTCCCACCTGGGAAGCACGTGTCTCAACCCTGTGGGAAAGCCTCGAGGGGCAGCCCATAGACCCCTGTGTCACCTCGACGGGCAGCCTGACCCTGTCTCTAGAGTTCCGGAGGAAGGCGGAGGTGCACGTCTCCACTCAAGAAGAGACCTGACTCCCCTGGGGAGCCTCCAGAGGATCTCCACGGTCCACGCCTGCAGTGGAGTGGAATCCTCAGGTTTCAGACGAGGACTAAGGACCTGGAACTGACTGCCAAGGAATCCCCAGAGGCCCATGGCAACTCCCGTGGAGAATGGCATTCCCCGCGTCCTCGGGGGCGTGTCCCTGGAGTCCAGGTGGTAACTCGAGAGGACCCTGACGCAATCCGAGAAACACCAGGAGGATCTCCCCTCCAGGCGAGATGAGGCCCTTGTGCTCTGCGGCACCCCACAGGAAGTCACCCCATCCCTCACGAACCGCGACGGGTCCCTTCACACACTTCCAGTGACTCCAGAATAGCCTGACATACAGGTATCCACTTAAGAGGAACATCAAGGGTCCCCCCAGAACGCAAGAGGAACCCCCGTATCCCGTGACTCTGCACAGAAGCTGGCTTCCTTCCCCTGCCTCTTCAGGGATGGATGGCCGACAGTCCCGTCTCAACTCGAGAGTAGGTGCTCTCCCCAGGAGTCTCCAGAAGAGCTCCTGGGGTCACGCCACCTGTTTCACGAGAACCCAGAGGTCTCTGTCCATTCCATCGGAACCTGGCGGCCCTGAGCCGCCTCGACAGTCTCCCCGAAGACTGGTTCCCACCTGGGAGGCACGTGACTCAAGCCTGTGGGAAAGCCTCGAGGGGCAGCCCATAGACCCCTGTGTCACCTCGACCGGAAGCCTGACCCTGCAACTGGAGCTCTGGAGGAACGTGGAGTTGCACGTCTCCACTGAAGAGGAGACCTGACTCCCATGGGGAGCCTCCAGAGGATCTTTAAGATCCACGCATGCAGTGGAGAGGAATGCTCAGGAGTCAGACGAGGACTTAGGAGCTGGAACCGACTGCAAAGGAATCCCCAGAGGCCCCTGGCAACTCGCGTGGAGCCTTGCCTTCCTAAAGGCCTCAGGGGCGGGTCCCTGGGTTCCAGGTCTTAACTCGAGAGGGACCTGCCACAACTCGTGTGGGACCTGCCGCAACTCGAGAAACACCAGGAGGATCTCCCCTCCAGGCGAGATGAGGCCCTTTTCCTCTGCACCACCTCACGAGAAGTCGGCCCATCCCTCACGAACCACGACGGATTCCTTCACACCCTTGCAGTGACTCCAGAATAGCCCGACACACAGGTCTCCACTCAAGAGGAATATCGCGGGTCCCCCCAGAATGAAAGAGGAACCCCGTGTCCCCCGGCTCCGCACGGAAGATGGCTTCCTTCCCCTGCCTCCTCAGGGATGGATGGCCGACCGTCCCATCGCAACTCGAGAGCAGGCGCTCTCCCCAGGTGTCTCCAGAGGAGCTCCGGGGGTCACGCCACCTGTTCCATGAGACCCAGAAGTCTCTGTCCACTCCATCGGAAATTCGCGGCCCTGACCCACCTCAACAGTCACCCCGAAGACTGGCTCCCACCTGGGAGGCACGTGTCTCAACCCTGTGGGAAAGCCTCGAGGGGCAGCCCATAGACCCCTGTGTCACGTCGCCGGGAAGCTTACCCTGCATCTGGAGCTCTGCAGGACGGCGGAGGTGCACATCTCCACTGGAGAAGAGAACTGACTCCAATGGGGAGCCTCCAGAGGACCTCCACGGTCAACGCCTGCAGAGGAGAGGAATCCTCAGGGGCCATACGAGGA
Source organism: Neotragus pygmaeus (assembly GCA_006410875.1). NCBI lineage: Eukaryota > Metazoa > Chordata > Mammalia > Artiodactyla > Bovidae > Neotragus > Neotragus pygmaeus. The sequence continues at coordinate 7,078 of SJYV01026865.1, read as the reverse complement.
CTTAGGAGCTGGAACCGACTGACAAGGAATCCCCAGAGGCTCCAGGCAACTTGCATGGAGCCTGCCTTCCCGGAGGCCTTGGGGGCGAGTCTCTGGGGTCCAGGTCGTAACTCGAGAGAGACCTGCCCCAACTCGAGAAACAGCAGGAGGATCTCCCCTCCAGGAGAGATGAGGCCCTTGTCCTCTGCGGAACATCACTGGAAGTCACCCCATCCCTCACAAACCTCGAAGGGTCCCTTCACACCCTTGCAGTGACTCCAGAATAGCCCGACATACAGGTCTCCATTCAAGAGGAACATCGATTGTCCCCCCAGAATGCAAGAGGGACCCCGTGTCCCCCGTCTCTGCACGGAAGCAGGCTTCCTTCCCCTGACTCTTCATGGATCGATGGCCGACCGTCCCGTCGCAACTCGAGAGCAGGCACTCTCCCACTAATCTCCAGAGGAGCTCCGGGGGTCCTGTCACCTGTTGCACGAGACCCCAGATGTCTCTGTCCACTCCATCGGAAACTGACGGCCCTGAGCCACCTCGACATGGACCCCGAATATTGGCTGCCACCTGGGAGGCACGTGTCTCAACCCTGTGGGAAAGCCTCGAGGGACAGCCCATAGACCCCTGTGTAACCTCGATGAGAAGCCTAACCCTGCATCTGGAGCTCGAGAGGAAGGCGGAGTTGCACGTATCAACTGGAGAAGAGACCTGACTCCCCTGGGGAGCATCCAGAGGATCTCCAAGTTCCAAGCATGAGGTGGAGAGGAATCCTCAGGGGCCAGACGAGGACTTAGGAGCTGGAACCGACGGCAAAGGAATCCCCAGAGGCCCCTGGCAACTCGCGTGGAATCTGGCCTTCCCGGAGGCCTGGGGGGTGGGTCCCTGGGGTACAGGTCTTAACTCGAGAGGGACCTGCCACAACTCGAGAATCAACAGGAGGATCCCCCTCCAGGCCAGATGAGGCCCTTTTCCTCTGTGGGACCTCACGAGAAGTCACCCCATCCCTCAGGAACCTCGACTTGTCCCTTCACACCCTTTCAGTTACTCCAGAATAGCCCGACATACAGGTCTTCACTCAAGAGCAACATCGAGGGTCCCCTCATAATGCAAGAGGAACCCCGTGTCCCTCGGGTCCGCACGGAAGCAGGCTTCCTTCCCCTGCCTCTTTAGGGATGGATGGCCGACCATCCCGTCACAGATCCAGAGCAGGCGTTCTCCCCAGGAGTCTCCAGAGGAGCTCCGGTGTTCGCGCCACCAGTTCCAAGAGACCCCAGAGGTCTCTGTCCAATCCATCGGAATCTGGCGGCCCTGATCCGCACGACACTCACCGCGAAGACTGGCTCTCACCTGGGAGGCACGTGTCTCAACCCTGTGGGAAAGCCTCGAGGGGCAGCCCATAGACCCCTGTGTCACTTCGACGGGAAACCTGACCCTGCATCTGGAGCTCGGGAAGAAGGCGGAGGTGCACGTCTCCACTGGAGAAGAGACCTGACTCCCCTGGCGAGACTCCAGAGGATCTCCACGGTCCACTCCTGCAATGGAGAGGAATCCTAAGGGGCCAGACGAGAACTTAAGAGCTGGAACCGACTGCCAAGGAATCCCCAGAGGCCTGTGGCAACTCGCATGCACCCTGGCCTTACTGGAGGCCTCGTGGGCAGTCACTGAGGTCCAGGTCGTAACGCGAGAGGGACCTGCCGCAACTCGAGAAACACCAGGAGGATCTCCCCTCCAGGCGAGATGAGGCCCTTGTCCTCTGCGGCACCTCACAGAAGTCACCCCATCCCTCACGAATCTCAACGGGTCCCTTCACACCCTTGCAGTGACTCCAGAATAGCCCGACATACAGGTCTGCACTCAAGAGGAACATCGAGGATCCCCCCAGAAGTCAAGAGGAACCCCATGTCCCCTGACTCTGCACGGAAGCAGGCTTCCTTCCCCTGCCTCTTCAGGGATGGATGGTCGACCATCCCTTCGCAACTCGAGAGCATGCGCTCTCCCCAGGAGTCTCCAGAGGAGCTCCTGGGGTCGCGCCACCTGTTCCACGAAACCCCAGAGGTATCTGTCCACACCATCGGAACCTGGCGACCATGAGCCGCCTCGAAAGTCACCCCCAAGACTTTCTCCCACCTGGGAGGCAGTGTCTCAACTCTGTGGGAAAGCCTCGAGGGGCAGTCCATAGACCCCTGTGTCATCTCGACGGGATGCCTGACCCTGCATCTGGAGCTTGGGAGGAAGGCGGAGGTGCACCTCTCCACTGGAGAAGAGACCTGACTCCCCTGGGGAGCCTCCAGAGGATCTCCACAGTCCACGCCTGCACGGAAGAAGAAGCCTCAGGGGCCAGACGAGGACTTAGGAGCTGGAACCGTCTGCCAAGGAATCCCCAGAGGCTGCTGGCAATTCAAATGGAGCCTGGCCTTCCCAGAGGCCTCGGGGGCTGGTCCCTGAGGTCCAGGTCATAACTCGAGAGAGACCTGCTGCAACTCGAGAAACACCAGGAGGATCTACCCTCCAGGCGAGATGAGGCCCTTGTCCTCTGCGCAACCTCACGTGAAGTCACCCCATCTCTCACGAACCTCGACGGGTCCCTTGACACCCTTGCAGTGACTCCAGAATACCCCGACATACAGGTCTACCCTCAAGAGGAACATCGAGTGTCCCCCTAGAACGCCAAAGGAACCCCGTGTCCCCCTGCTACACACGGAAGCAGGCTTCCCTTCCCTGATTCTTCAGGGATGGATCTTCGGCCGTCCCATCGCAAATTGAGAGACGGAACTCTCCACAGGAGTCTCCAGAGGAGTTCTGGGGGTCACTCCACCTGTTGCACGAGACCCAAGACGTCTCTGCCCAATCCGTCTGAACCTGGCGGCCCTGAGCCGCCTTGAAAGTCACCCCGAAGACTGGCTCCCACCTGGGAGGCACGTGTCTCAACCCTGTGGGAAAGCCTNGAAACATACTTTTATGTATTAACGGGATTTTTTAGGAGGATGCTTCTTGTTAATGTCGACAGGCAGGTGTTTTGTAGTCAGACAAAACTTGAGTTTGTTTTCCAGCTTGGCTATGCTTTTAAGTCTGTGAATTTGGGTAAATTACTTTATCAAGTCATTTTCTTATCTGTAAAATTGGAGAAAATAGTATCTACCTCCTTGAATTAAGGTTTTTTTTTTTTTTAATGCATGTAGTGTTTACCACATGGTAGATATTAAATGAACAATGCTTCTTTTTCTCGTATTGAACATTGCCAGTGGTGGAAAACATGACATGCTGAGGCAGTTATTACATGCTATATCCTTGCATTAGCCTCAGCCCTCTTCCATTTAGATCTCATCTGCCCTTTTCTGGTTATTTTTGTATTCTGCAGGGTCTCTGACTCATGTAAACTGGCCCCAGTACCTGTCTGGACCTCAATGTTCTCATCTGAAAGGACGGATTTCACAGGAGACATTTTACAATCTCTTCCCCTCTTCCTGTCTATAATATTTAGCAATACTTTGTGACACTCTTAGATTTAAGTCTTTCCCATTTTGCTACTCAGTAACTGTGAAGCTAGTGACAATATGAATATATTTTCCTGCCCTTAACTTGTCATTTTTGGAAGTCAATTTTAAGGAGGTAATTCTAATGATAGTGTTTAAGGCAGAAAAGCATTTCATTTTCAAGCAAAATCTTACATTGAATTTCAATATCCAATACAATTACAAGCGAAATAGCTCCTGAATAAAGTAGGGTTGAATATAGAGGACACCTCTCTGTTTGGCTTCTTGGCCTCAGATTCATCTTACTGCCACATTTTCCTTATAACGAGTGGCCCTTAAAGTAACTCCATGGCGACTTTGAATTTCTTGAAACATGATTTTTCAACATTTATTTGACTGTGTTGAATCTTAAGTGCAGCTTGTGAGACCTTCATTGTGTCAGGCAGGATCTTTCATTGCAGAACATGGACTCTCTGGTTATGGCACAGCAGCTCTGTAGTGCGGGGGATCAGTAGTTGTAACTATTGTGTATCTACTGATCTACTACTGTTGTGATCAGTGCTCAATCTTACTTGCTCCTTGGCATGTGGGATCTTGGTTCCCAGGCCAGGGATCAAACCCAACCCATGCCCCCCACATTACAAGGTGGATTCTTAACCGTTGGACCACCAGAGAAGTCCTGAAACACAATTTTTAAACAACTGTTGTAAGTCAAAGTTGGTTTTTATGTGGGTCTTTCAATAACTATGACAAACTGAAGTAAACTACCTGTTCTACTCAGGGGCTTAAGGCCCAGGGGAGATTTAATTTCAAGGCAGCCTCAAGCTGCCATTTTTCTTTCTCCTACTTCTCAAAGACCTCATTATCCTAGTAATTAAATAGGAAAAACCTTTTAGGGTGGTTAAAGCTCCATGTAAACAATAGAAAACAAGCATGCAATAGAAAACTTTAAGACAATTTTAAGAAATAGTGCATAAAATATGGTTGTTTTAAGAGTACTACAGCAAGTATCTCTTTTCTTCTTTTGGTGTTCTTCCTATGTCTGAGGTCAGTGTCTTCCTTCCCAGGAAAGTGTGTAGAATTCTCAGACACTATTGTTGTATGATTACAGAGAATGTTAAAATATTTGTCATTCTTTCCAAGGTATGGAGTGTTAACCCAATGATGTGACAATTTCATTAACTCTAATTACATTTGGTTTAGTTAGTGTTCTCATGTGGTTTCAGTTTTCTTCTTTGAAAAAAATTATCTTTAGTTTTTATCAGCATAATTATTACATTTAGGAAGAGCCAGGGTTGCTTTATCTTACTTGTATAATTGACAGACTTACTCTTATTACTCCATGAGTAAGCATAACCACACATCATATACTATTATAAATTCTCAATTATAAAATTACATTTCTTCTCATGCTACTCTTACACAACACATATTGGTGTGTGGTATTCTGTCTTGAATATGCCTCCCCATAAACTTTAAACAGATGATAGTAGTTCAGTAGTATTCCTAGTTATGACCTTACCTGGAAGAATTTTGCTATCCGGAATTTCACTTGTGCCAAGTGACCAATAGAGAATGCTGATTTGACATATTTTGCAGCTATACAAAGACTGGCTTCGTATTTTTTTTACTACCTGTTTGCAAAGCTTTATGCATTTCTCTACATTTCATCTCCTTCTTAACATTCTTAAGACAGAATTTTTAGATGGGAAAAGAAAATCAGTAACAATTTTTATAACAGGTTTATATTTTAATACAAAAGTAATTATATTTTTTCACATACTTTTTGTCCATAAACCAACTTCAATTTCCAAATTAGATAAGGCATAAAGACTGAATTGGGTTACTATTTTTACTTTCTGACTTATTTCTCTTTAAGATATTATTCCCTTAATTAGATAATGCATAAACACAATTTTCTGCACAAGAGTGAGGATTTCTTGAAATAGGTTTTCAGTCTTACAATTATCCAATACTATTCAAATACTACTTTTTCTTCCATTCTGTTGCATATAACTTTGAAACAGAAAGTATAAAATTTGATTTTTTTTAACTTGGTACATTGTTATCTATGAAAAAATCATATTTCCTAATGAAATAAGCTTATATAGAAGGCAGAATTAGTTGTCAAAAAAATACAGCAAAATGACTGTGTTATGGGCACATGATACTTGATAGAGTGTTAATGATCTATTCTATGAGTCCCGCAGATTTTATGACCCAGAATTGCCTACTCAAACAGTCATTCCAATTGCTAACTAGCCATGCCCTTTGCTTGCTTTTTCTAGTATCTTGATTAGCATACAAAGCAGTACTGAAGTTGCCCCTGTTCCTTTCCTGTTGCTTCTTTCTGTCTCTGAATAGACGTCTTTCTTATTTTGTTCCCTTTTTCTTTTTCACTAGCCTATTTTATATTTTTCAGTTTTTGTCTGTGGACTTTAAGATTCTATCTTTGCATATCAATTCAAATAATTGGTTGATATCTTCTTTAACCAGTCATTTCACTCAATTGTCTTTGTCCCCAAACATTTTAGAGGTATTTATACTATTTAATATTCTCAACATTTGATTTTTATGATTGCTCAATTCTTTTGCACATTTCATTTTATTTTATTTTATTCATTTATTTACACATTTTGTTGAGCATCAGGCTGTAATTAGGGATATAAGACACAGTTCTTGCCTTCAAAGAGCTCATGGTTTATTAAGGGAAGTAAACATCGAAACTCTTGCAATTTTTGAGGTACTATAATAAAGAGAAGGGTAGTATACAGAATAAGAAGCAGAAACTGATAGTTTATCTGGATAAAGAATAATTGACAAAGGCAGAAATATTTGAGCAGACTCTTGGAGACTGAGTAAGCATGTTTCCAATTTAAAAGGGTGGTAGAAAGCAATCTTGGTAAAGGTATTAGTGTTTACAAAGATAGTGACATGAAATGACAATGCTTCAAATCCAGTGAGATGTACTCAGGGAAATGCATTTTGTGGTAGAAGAGATTGAGAAAAAAGGTAGGTACCAGGAAATAAAAGATTCTTTGATTTTTATCTGATAGGTGAAGAGGAATAAGTGCATAATTTATTTAAATTCAATTATCAGACCTCTTGATCAATAACATATACTTTCATGGGGATTTTATTTATGCCTATGTGAAAATAGATATTTTTGTGTAAAATCCTCTTATTAAAGGAGTTGAAATAAAGTTTTTGGTTTTGAGGAACAGTTTCAGTGTAATATGAAATACATTAGAACAAGGATGACAAGAGTTAGTTAGAAAGCTATAGAGACTGCCAAGTTAAGAGATGAAGGCTTAGATAACTGTTATGCTGTGATAAAAAAGAGGAAGGAAGAGTTTGAGGATCATTAAGCTGTTGAACAGTATGAAAAGGCAAAATGACAGGATACTGAAAGAGAAACTCTCCAAGTCAGTAGGTGTCCAATATGCTACTGGAGATCACTGGAGAAATAACTCCAGAAAGAATGAAGGAATAGAGCCAAAGCAAAAACAATACCCAGTTATGGATGTGACTGGTGATAGAAGCTAGGTGTGATGTTGTAAAGAGCAATATTTCATAGGAACCTGGAATGTTAGGTCCATGAATCAAGGCAAGTT
>SJYV01026864.1:0-13761 GCA_006410875.1 Neotragus pygmaeus | reverse complement strand
AGGCCTGGTGTGCTGCGATTCATGGGGTCGCAAAGAGTCAGACACGACTGAACGACTGAACTGAACTGAACTGTGGGGCTGTGTGTGTGTGTGTGCACTCAGTCGAGTCCAACTTTTTGCCGCCCCATGGACTATAGTCCATGTGCCCAGCTCCTCTGTCTGTGGGATTTCCCAGGCAAGAATACTGGAGTGGGTTGCCATTTCCTTTCCTTCTCCAGAGGATCTTCCTTACTCAGGGATCGAACCCACATTTCCTTGTCTCCTGCATTGGCAGGCAAATTCTTTCCACTGCTACCGGGGTATGCTGTGCTGTGCTAAGCCACTCAGTTGTTTCTGACTCTTTGCAATCCCATGGACTGTAGCCTGCCAGGCTCCTCTGTCCATGGAGATTCTCCAGGCAAGAATACTGGAGTAGGTTGCCATGCCCTTCTCCAGGGGATTTTCCCAAGCCAGGGATCAAACCCAGGTCTCCTGCATTGCAGGCAGATTCTTTACCATCTGAGCCATCAGAGAAACCCAAGAATGCTGGAGTGGATAGCCTATCCCTTTTCCAGGGTGTCTTCCTGACCCGGGAATCGAACCAGGGTCTCCCGCATTGCTGGTGGATTCTTTACCAGTTGAGCTACCAGGGAAGCCCACCACTTGGGTATACTTCAATTAAAAGAACCCAGTGGTTTCAAAAATCAAAAGGAAAAAAAAAAAAGAAATCATGTTCTAAAAGTAACTGTTTTCATGGGGGCGTCAGCAAATAAACTTACTTTTCCTGCAGAAACGTTAGTAATAAAGGTCTTTTCATGATACGTTTATAGCTTTCAAACCACCTTGCTTAAGTAATCTCTGTGCCCGATGACATTCAGCTCTCACTAATCAGCTAGTGACCTCATTTTTCTCTCACCATGGAGTGTCCTTATGCCTTTATCACCTGCTCTTTGGAACAAGAAAGCCAAGCAACCAGAGTTTTCAAAAGGGAAGCTGTGATCAGCATAATGTAATTTGTGTTCCATAAGCAAAGGCTAAATATGTGATCCCCAAGATAAAAACCAGAAGTGGTTTTCTATAGCAGGAGCTGTACCTGCCCCAACCAGTGCAAAGGCAACCTCCTTGTCATCTGTTTGGTGCTTATGTAACCTTTACATTCTCGAGATTCCCCCCAGCCCACCAGATAGGCAGTGTTCTACCATTGTCCCCATTTAGTTCAAAAACCCGAGTTCCAGAGAGGTGAGGTCAGTCACTCCGGGAGACTTAGCTGATAGGTGAATGAGACAGTGTCTCCTTTCCACACTATGTCTGTGGGCCACAGCGCTGGGGGTGTCCCTACCATCTTCAGGAGGTGATGGGCTGAGGGTGGAGGGACCCCTCCAGAGGGCTGGAGGCTAAGGGCTGGACAGGGGGGGTCTTTTCCAAGAGACTTGTTGGTGGGACCAAGCAGATCCTGAGTTCATCAGTAAGTAATAACTTCTGGATGTTTCAGGGCCAATTGTACAGTGCCTGCGGGGGTAGTCAGCCTGCCTGTAAGTCTGAATGGAATTCCTTGGCTTATGAAATAGCCTGGAGATCAAAGCACCCTTATCTTCAGTGAGACTGCTGAGATTCCCAGGGCTCTGGCCCCTTTCTCTGGGCTTTACTTGCCCTGCCCCTCTGGGGGTTACCATCTGAGCACAGAAGCCTGGAGGGGGCAGGCTCATAGACCAGTTGGTCCCCAAACCTGGCACATACTTGGTATCCCCTCAACACGGTTTGGTAAAAAAGCAGGTTTTCCTCCAAGCCTCAGTGTTTCCATCTGTGAAATGGAGATATTAACAATACTTAATTCAGTTCTGTTGTGTGTACCGAGTAAGAAATCAGCAAGCAGCCTAGGAATATGAAGGACATCCAGCAGGTTAGTAGCTATCATTATTTGGTCTGTGGTTAGTGGAGGAGAGAAACCTCTATCTTTTGAGGGTACCAAGAATGCCTCCTGCTTCAGTGAACCTGGGACTGGGCCTCCAAGGAAGATGGTCTAGGAACATTAAGAAGAGGAAACATCAGCATCCCAGATAAGGGAATCCATGGAGGCAAAGGCAGAATAGAAAGTGGGGCTGGGGAATTCCTTGGCTATCTAGTGGTTAAGACTGAGCTTCCAATGCAGGAGGCATAGGTTTGATCCCTGGTCGGGGAACGAAGATCCCACATGCTGCATGGCCAGAAACAAAAAAAGAAAGTGAGGCCAGAGTAGAGGGCAGGGGCAGAGCTGTCCATGGGTGCTGGGCTCGTCTTGGTTCCATATTCAGAGCAGGAGGGCTCAGCCCCCAGTGCAGCTCCTCCGGAGGCCCAGTTCTCATCACAGAAGTGCAAGTGTATGCACTCCTCTTGTCCTCTTCAAACTTCCTGCGGCAGACAGGCCAGGACAGGAGTCAGAGCTGCACGCCCCGGGCTCAGCTGCTGTGTCTCTCCTGGGCTCTGGAAAAGATGCTGCAGGTCTGGGGCGGGCCTGAGCGTCTGCAGATCTCACAGCTCCTGTGGGTGCCCAGATTTCTGGTCTGGCTTCGAGGACCACACTTCGAGTAGCTAGGCTGGGGAGGCCCCTGGTGAGATTCCTGGAGCTCCTGGCTCCCTCCCTGAAGGACCCACAGCTGGGGGGACAGTGACTCAGCTGCCTTGTGTCTGTAAGCCCAGCTCTCGTATGTGCATGTATGTGTGTGCGCATGTGTGTGTGCGTGCGTGTGCACGCATGCATGTTCCAGTCCACATCTATGTATGTGACTCCACTCCTGCTTGTCTGAGTGTCTGACTCTCTGGCGCCACCCCTGGGGGTCTCTCACCTGAGTCTCCACCTGACTGCAGGGTGCTCAGGTCTAGAATGCTCCATGCCCCTGCGTCCGCCTGTCAGAGAGCTCTGCTGGGCTCCATGTGGTGGGGGCAGGGGGGGATGGTGGAAACTGTCATGCGGCAGGGACAGGGCCCTGAGTGCTAACAACTGGCTGACAGCTGGTCACAGCTGGGGACAGCCTGGGCAGGCCTGGGCGTGGGAAAACACACTTCAGGCCGCAACAGCTGGGAGGGGACCACACTCAGAAGACGGGCCCACAGTGCCACACAGCGTGCAAAGGGCAGGGCCCGAGGCCTTAGGCCTGCCAGCCCGGCCACTGTCCTGAGGAACGAGGCCAGCGCACAGGATGGCCGACGTTCCCCGCAGGCCAGGTCAAGTGGGCTATCCTGTCGGGGCCTTGCGCAGTTGCTCTGAATCCTGCTCATGCTGAGTGTGGACTTTATCTGGTGGGTTCATGAAGGCGAAGAAGGAAATATCTGTGCATCTCCACCCGGATGCTTTCTTGGAAGGTCTGAGTGTGCAGGCTCCAGGTGTGGGTGTGCTGGGGGCAGGGCGATTGCGTCAGATAGCCGACACTTCTAGAAGGCTCAGGGTCTATTGTGACAATCACATAGGTGAATACAGGGCTGTCAAACGGGAAAGAACATGAAATATCAAGGCTGCTTGTTATCATCATTATTGTTATTGCTGCTTTAAACATGAACATGTTATTCTATTCATTTTGAACAGAAACCATCCTAAGATATGCTACAAAGCCCCCGTTTTCTTAATCCAGGGACGTGGAGCTGATTAAGCCAAGAGCAGGCAGGAAAAGGAGGAGATGTCAGGGCTGCTGGCTCCACCACCCTGTTTGAAGTTCCCTGGGCCCCCCCACTTTATTCCAGGCTGTCAGTCGAGACTGCCTGTGGCCTCCCCCCAGTCACCCCCTCTTAGCCTGCTGCTGCTTACAGCTCAGCAAACAGATGAGCAGAATTGNAGGGCTGCTGGCTCCACCACCCTGTTTGAAGTTCCCTGGGCCCCCCCACTTTATTCCAGGCTGTCAGTCGAGACTGCCTGTGGCCTCCCCCCAGTCACCCCCTCTTAGCCTGCTGCTGCTTACAGCTCAGCAAACAGATGAGCAGAATTGCCAGACCTGCGTGCAAAGTGAGAGGTAGATGGCAACCAGGCCTAGGAGGCTTTGGGGACAATAAAGGTTATGGCAACTGGGTGTCCACATGGTGACCTTGACTTCAATTTTTCAGAAGTTCCTTATTTCTTACTCACCTTCNGCAAACAGATGAGCAGAATTGCCAGACCTGCGTGCAAAGTGAGAGGTAGATGGCAACCAGGCCTAGGAGGCTTTGGGGACAATAAAGGTTTCGGCAACTGGGTGTCCACATGGTGACCTTGACTTCAATTTTTCAGAAGTTCCTTTTTTCTTACTCACCTTCCTCTGGCTGACACAGTGTGTGTGTGTGTGTGTGTGTGTGAGAGAGAGAGAGAGAGAGAGAGAGAGAGAAAGAGACAGAGAGACAGGGATATTGGCAGAAAAAGATCACTCCCAGTAACTAACAGCATCATGATACCTGTACCTGTAACCCAGCCTGATGCTGAAGTTTATTTCCCAGACAGAGGCTGCCCTCTAAGAGACATGACTTTGCATCTTCAGAGATGTATCATCTCACGCCTGCCAAGGACCGGGAACACATGTGTTCACACCAAGCCACCTTCCAGCCTCCCCCACCAACCATGCTCTCCTCTCTCAGGCATAGCTGCAAACTGAGATCAAGGAGGTATTAGGCAAACTTTGGAGAATTATCCTTTGGGCTCCCTACAGCTGTGAGAGGGAAATACAAACAGATTTCTGTGGCCTGCCCCTTCTCACTTCTCCAGCTCCCAGCCCTGCCTGTCCTGGCAAACTAGACCTAGGCACACAAGGCATCTTCCATTTCCCCGAACATTCCAAGCTCTTTCCACTCACGGACCTTTGAATTTGTAATGCCAGCGCCTGGAATGTTCTTCACCCCTGGCCCCAACCCTCCCAAGGCCGACCCATTTCTGTGTCACTTCCTCAGAGAAGGCTTTGCTAACTGTCCTTTTCAAGTAGGTCTTCCGCTGCCGCTGGCCACCTCCACTGGATGTATTTCCTCCCATAGTGTTTGTTTATCATGATGGGGAATAACTTTGCGTTCTTTTTTACTTGTAATCTGCTCCCATTCACTCCCAACTAAACTGTAAGCACCGTGAGGGCAGTGGCCTGGTCTGACTGGCTCACTACTTCATCTCATCTCCAGCCCCTCTGACCCACTAGGCATTTAATAAATGCTTGTTGACAGAATGAATGATTTAAAAAAAAAAAACCTTGCACATCTCAGGGGTGCTGAGGTCAAAGAGCACAGAGCCATTCCGAAATGCCTGCAAGAGGGATTGCGTGTCCCCCGCCAAAAAAAACCACTGCTGAGTCCCCTGCTCAGCTCACTAAAGACAAGCCTTCCCCTTCAAGGGATCTACCTTCCCAGGTGGTGCTAGTGGCAAAGAACCCACCTGCCAATGCAGGAGACTCAAGAGGCTTGGGTTTGATCCCTGGATTGAGAAGATCCTCTAGAGGAGGGCATGGCAACCCATTCCAGTATTCATGCCTGGAGAATCCCATGGACAGAGGAACCTGGTGGGGTACAGTCCTAGGGATTGCAAAGAGTTGGACACGACTGAGCAATTAACACTTCACTTTTACAGTGCAGTAGGGGAATGTCCCTGTCCCTGTGGATGCACCAGATGGTACCCCAAAACTTCGTGGCATAAAGCAACCATCCACTGTGCTCACCGGTTCTGTGGGCTGGGATTTAGAGAGGACATGGTGGGGCTGCCTTGCCTCTGCTCTGCGATGTCAACTGGGAAGCTCAACATACGGGCACCGGGATGATCGAAAGGTTGGTTCCCTTGCAAGTGTGAGGTTTGAAGCTGGCTCTGGCCGGGGGTGGGGAGCTCAGTTCCTCTCCCTGGGCTTCTCCATGTGGACTCTGCTTGTGGTCTAGTTTGGGCTCCGTAGCAACATGGCAGCTGATTTTAAAGACAAGCATCCCCAGAGAGCCTGGGAGACTCTGAATTGCCCCTGTGAACTCACCTCAGGAATCATACAACATCACTGCCACCACATTCTGGTCAATAAGGGATCACAGTGCCCCATCCACGGTCAAGGAGATATCGATCCTTCCTCTTGATAGGGAGTGGCAAGATTCCAGAAGACCATGTGGGACTGAAAATATGGTGTGCCATTTTTGGAAAATACAGTTGTCCACCAGAAGATAATATTAATAATATAGGCTGAAAAAGGACACTAATCCCTCTAAGACTTCACACCATGAGGGTGGGCTTGGGGTGAAATAATAACCATGGTAGAAATAACAGGGAGCCAGGGAAAGAAAGTTTAGGTTGACCACCTACTTACATGGGGCTTCCCTCTTAGCTCAGTTGGTAAAGAATCTGCCTGCAATGCAGGAGACCCGGGTTCAATACCTGGATCTGAAAGACCCCCTGGAGAAGGAAATGGCAACCCACTCCAGTATTCTTGCCTGGGAAATCCCATGGACAGGGGAACCTGGTGGGCTACAGTCCATGGGGTCACAAAGAGTTGGACATGACTTAGTGACTAAACCACCACCACCACCACCTACTTACATAACAGGCCCTGGGTGTATATTTAACATGGATTATATACTCAGTACCTCGGTTGTGTCTGACCATTTGCAACCCCATGGACTGTAGCCCACCAAGCTCCTTTGTCCATGGGATTTCTCAGGCAAGAATACTGGAGTGGGTTGCCATTTCCTTCTCCATTACACGTATTATCTCACTTAATGAGATCACATTCGGTGAGGTTTTCACAGCATATAAATCATTTTCACACACAATACTGTAAAAGCTTCAGTGCAAACCTCCCAGCCAGGAAGTCTCAGCTTTACCCATGAGAAAACTGAAGCTCAGAGCAAGGAAGGGGGTACTGCCTTCATTCCCAAAGCCTGGAAACAGAAGATTCTGTGCTACGGCCCTCCAGTCCCACGGCAGATCTGATGACAGACTCGNACCCATTCCATCACTCATTCAATTATATACTCAGTACCTCGGTTGTGTCTGACCATTTGCAACCCCATGGACTGTAGCCCACCAAGCTCCTTTGTCCATGGGATTTCTCAGGCAAGAATACTGGAGTGGGTTGCCATTTCCTTCTCCATTACACGTATTATCTCACTTAATGAGATCACATTCGGTGAGGTTTTCACAGCATATAAATCATTTTCACACACAATACTGTAAAAGCTTCAGTGCAAACCTCCCAGCCAGGAAGTCTCAGCTTTACCCATGAGAAAACTGAAGCTCAGAGCAAGGAAGGGGGTACTGCCTTCATTCCCAAAGCCTGGAAACAGAAGATTCTGTGCTACGGCCCTCCAGTCCCACGGCAGATCTGATGACAGACTCGGATAGGATTTCACATCCTTTAGAGCAGGGGAATGGAGTTGACAGTCTAATATCATTTTGCACGTTGCAGCTGGTGTGAAAATGGACGTTCTGCCCTGCGAGTTTTCTGTGATTTCTTCCCACAGTCACCCTGAGCTCCCCCAAGCAGCCTCTCCTCCGCCTGTGGGTGATGCAGCCATTCCAGATCAATCCCCAGATCGAATCACGATGAAGCCTTGTCCCAGCCAGAGAGGCAACCTCACGTTCTCATGCATTATGTTGTCCAGAAGCCACACGCCAAGTGCTGGGGGGCCCGTGAGCATGTTGGAGTCAGCACAACTCTGCCGCTCTCTGGTCAAGCGAAACGAGTGAGGACAAGTCCCTTTGCCTGCATGAGCTTCAGGCTTCTGCTCTGTGGAGGGGGAACAGTACCATCTACACTGCCTGCCCGCATCCCACCCCAGCCAGCAGAAGAGTGAAAGGCAGAGGTAGAAGAAATGGTAGGGTCTGAACCATCAAGTCCTGTGCATGTTGTCCGGGGCTGGCGGATGCAGGAACGCAGCAGGAAAACCCACTCTTCTCTTGGGGATCAAGTTTTGAATGTGTCTCTGTTGGAAAACCTGCACCTATGACTTTGGGTAAACCTAGGTACTCTAAAAAAAATACCCCAAACAATGTACAGTGCCTCAAATCAAGTAGAAGCACATGAGAGACCTTGTTCTCATCCTTGGATGGGAAGGACCAGCCAGCCCTTCTCCACTTCCATCTGCAAATGGAGGGTGACCTTGTGGAAATGCTTTACCCAACTTTGGTCCCCCAAAGGAATAAATAATTAATAATGGCTTTGGATTCTGGACTCCTGTTGCATAATTTCACATCATGTGGCTACATAATAATCTATTGAACCATCTCTGAGGTTGATTCTGTTTTTGTTGTCATGGATATCATTTTAAATGACAAGTTATGCCATGAATATGATTTTTAAATACATTTTATGTTATTTTAGTGAGATGTTGAGATGGAGAGGATTTAAACATGTGTGACTAGTCTGAGTTTTGACCCAGATCTCTGCAGGTTTCTTTATATACTTTTTGCTGTAGAAAACTGGAAACTTGGCCACCCATCATAAAAACCCAATGTCAGCATTATCAACATTGTACTAATCTCTCATCTGTCTAGATGAGAGATTATTGAAGTATAATTATTAATTATTGAAGTAT
Organism: Neotragus pygmaeus; assembly: GCA_006410875.1. Classification (NCBI taxonomy): domain Eukaryota; kingdom Metazoa; phylum Chordata; class Mammalia; order Artiodactyla; family Bovidae; genus Neotragus; species Neotragus pygmaeus. The sequence goes on along the minus strand of SJYV01026864.1, from coordinate 5,298 downwards.
AATTGAATTACAATGTTGTTTTAATTTCTGTGACTCATTATACATACATATTTTTTCTTTTCCCTATTCGTTTCTGTTCTGTTTTATCACAAGATATTGAATATAGTTCCCTGTGCTTTACAGTAGGACCTTGTTGTTTATCCATTCTATATATAATAGTTTGCATCTGCTGTCTAGACTTTTATTTTTTAACTTGCTAGAGGGTTTTGAAGTAAGTTATAAACATCATTTACTTTGACATGAATAAAGCAATGTTAAAAACTTGACAGTTTAGAATCAGATACTTTATTTCCACGACTTAAAGTGTAAATTTTTCACCTACTTAGTTCTTTTCTCAGAGGCAATCAATGTTATCTGGCTCTTGCATATCCCATTCAGAATATATTATGCATCTTCTTACTTTTCGTACCCAAATGGCAGCATGTTATAAGCACTGTTCTGAACCTCTTTTTTTTTTTCCCATCAAATAGCATACAAATGATTTTCCCATGTGTCTCATACAGAGCTCCCTCACTCTTTTTAAATGACTGTAAACTATTCTATCAAAGGAATATACTGTAATTTATTTAATCAGTTTCTTCTTATGCCATTTCCTTTCTCTTGCTGTTACAAGCAGCACCAAAATATGCTCCATTGTCTATATCACTAGTACCATTATTTTCGAAGTCCCCTGCATGCCTGTCCACAATCTCACCCCTATTCTTTCCACCACAGAGTTTTCTACTACCCTATATTTAAATTTCATTATTTTCTTGTTTTTCTTCAGAGCTTTGGTACATATGTTTGTATCCTTACACAATACCTTGCTTAGATTTGCATGATTTTGAACTTCATGCAAGCAGAAATATACTCTATGCATTCTTCTGCAATTTGCTTCATTTCTTCAACATTAAGTTCTTGAAATTTATCTGCAGTGGGAGCAGAGAGATAAATTGGGAATTGGGGATTAAGAGATGCATGCTAGTATATATAAAATAGACAAACAGCAAAGACCTATTGCACAGCACAGAAAACTGTACTCAACATCTTATAATAGCCTATAATAAAAAATAATCTGAAAGAGAATATATATATATATATATAAAACTGAATCACTTTGCTGTATACCTGAATGATTGTAAATCAACTGTATTTCAATTTAAAAAAATGTTATCCATGATCTTTCATGTAGCTGTAATGCATTTATTTTCCTTTCTCTATGCTATTCTGTTATACTAGTATATCATAAATTTAAGTATTTATTATTGGTCTGCTTTTGGACTGTTTCCAGTTTTGCTATTATAAACGTACTAACTTGAAAATTTTTAAAGCATCTCTTCGTAAGCACAGGTGGAAGAGTTTTTCTAGGGTATTCACTGAGGAGTAAAATTGTCAGATGCATACAGATATTTATCATAGGATGTCAAATTATTTTCCAAAGGGATTATATCAATTCACACTCCCATCATCAGTGTATAAATATTCTGGTTGCTCCAACCTCACCAGAAGTTGATATTTTCAGACTTTTTCATTGTTACCACTATGACAGATGTTAAAATTTGTTATGATTTAAAATTGCATTTTCCTAATTGGTAATTAAGCTGGGCATCTTTTCACATGTTCTTTGATTATAAAAGACTCTTGCTACATAAAATGTTTCTTCAAATCTTTCACCAAGTTTTCCATGAGGTTTGTTTTGTCATATGAATAATAATGCTTTGTCCACTACTTGTATTAGAAATAAATTCTCCAAGTTTACGGGCATTTTCAACCCCAGTCTTTGCAAGTCTTTGCATTCTCTTTACGGTATCCTTTGAATAGCAGTGTTACATTTTAATGCAGTCAACTTTACCTTTTTCTTTATGATTTGGGCACTTTGTTATTTGTACATCTTGTGACTTGTTCAAGAAATTCTTTCTTTCTTGAGGTCAAAAACAGTCTCTTATGCTTCACTCTAAGTCTTTCATAGTCTTATTACTTCTGTTTACATCTTTAATTCACTTGGAATTGATTTTCATGTGATGGTGGTGGTGGTTTAGCCGCTAAGTCGCATCCAACTCTTGCAGCCCCATTGACTGTAGCCCTCCAGGGTCTTCTGTCCATAGGATTCTCCAGGCAAGAGTACTGGAGTGGGTTGCCAATTCCTTCTCCAGGGAATCTTCCCGACCCAGGAATCGAACCCTGGTCTCCTGCACGGGAGGCAGATTCTTTACTGACTGACCTAAAGGGAAGCCACCGTATGGTGTGAGGTAGGAGTCCAATATCACATTTGCCATACAGATAACCAATTTATTAACACCACTTATTAAAATTCCATCCTTTTCCCTCTGATTTGCAATGCCTGTTCAATCATAAATCCAGTTCCATGTGTGTGGAAGTCTGGCCCGGGCTCACCAGTCAGCTCTTGTTTATCTGCTCAATAGTTAAACTGATTATCTCTGAACTGATGCTGAATTGTCTTCATTATTATAGTTTTACAACACTTCTTGATGCTTGATTAGGATCTGCAAAATTCCTCACTTTGTTCGTCATCTTTGAAACACTATTCTTCAAAGTGCTATTCTTGGCCTATGCTTTAGTATATACATTTTTTAAAATGCATTTGTTTATTTTTGGCTGTGTGGGTTTTCACTGCTGTGCAGGCTTTCTCTAGCTGCAGCAAGCAGAGGCTACTCTCTAGGTGCCATGCCGTGGGCTTCTCGTTACAGTGGCTTCTCTTGCTGTGGGTCGTAGGCTCTAGAGCTCCCAGCCTTTAGCAGTTGCATCATGGGGGCTCAATAGTTATGGTACAAGGGCTTAGTTGCCCACAGCATGTGGAATCTTCCCAGGGATCGAACTGGTGTCCTCTGCATTGGCAGGCAGATTCTTAACCACTAGACCAACAGGGAAGTCGCTGGTGTATTCATTTTAGAGTCAAATATTGCTCTCAAATGAGTGTAGTTTCTACTTCTAATGATGTGTGAAGATTTAATCAAATAATATATGGGAAGCATCTACCTAATTAATAGGTGCTTGGCAAATGATTGGGAAAACAAACTGACAGAATAACCTTGGGAAAGTATTCTTGCTGTTGGGGTCTGCTGTCTGTAGTGACGTCAGTGGTAGGTGACGTGGTGTGACAGTCTCACTCTGCCCAGCACATCACAGAACTGATGTAGGAGTGGGAATGAGAGAAGAGATATGAGAACACTGCCAACTGCTAGTTGTCTGCTACTTTGTACTCTTTCTACTGGGATTATCATCTGGCTATCGATACGATTGCCAAGTCCTCGGATAGGTGATAATTGACTCCAAGGGTGTCACCAAAAACCGTGCAAGCTTGTGGAATTTTAACTGTCTCATTCCTTTTCAAAAGCACTTTCTAGTTTCACTGATACCATGAAGGTCTTTACAGTGATGTGTTTTTTATCCTGATCGTACACCCGTGCTTAGCACACCAAAGGGGTTTTGCCAAGGAGTTTTTCTCGGGTGCTCAGCTATGACAAATGAAATTTTGGTATCAGAAAAATTATATATTATGGTACAGTTGACTTTGCTTCTATAGGGGAAGATAAATTCGCTTTTATTCTCTTAGGTTCTGTGACTGGGTTTAAGAATGAAATGGTCATAAGACAGCTTAGCAGGAGAAAAGTTTACAAATTTTGTTTCAGATTTGTACAATTACACAGAAGTCTTCAAAAGGGAAAATGAAGGCCTGAAGAGGTTGTTAAGCCGAAAAGCTTATATACTCTTTACACAAAGGACAATAAGTTGTGGGGAAGTGACAGGACAAAAGGGCTTGGGCTAGGGGCAGTAAATTGTGCGACAGTGACCAGGAAATATACTCAGAAAACTAATAGACCACGTGGGCTATTTCAGAAGGTTTGTCTGTACAGGTCCATTCTGGTGCTGACAACAGACTCCAGTGATAAGAATACTCTTCCCTTTCTGGTACAGGGAAGGTACCTTTCTCATGGGAAATTTTAGATCCTGCTTTTAGGGAGAGAGGGACAGGTTAGAGAGCCTGCCTAACTCCTGCTTCCCAAGTGCTTTCATGTCAAGATAATCTTATTCCAAAGCCCCATATTCTGAGTGGCACATTAGGGTCCTTTCACGCCCCAACTCCCTTAAAGTGCTTCCAAACCAGAGCAGCATTTTGTGGACCCATCACTCATCAGCAGCCTGGACTCTGCCCCTGGCCTGCAGAGCCCTTGAGGACATGGCCAGGCTCACAAGAGCCCAGGCAGACCTGAGACAACTCCAGATGAAGAACGTGGGGCTGCCAACCTGGATTCACGACCTGTATTGACTCCTCCTTGGCTCTGTGACTAGGGGCCTATAATGTCCACCACCTGCAACTTCCCTAATGAAATGTGGGCAGCACATTACTTACCTCTGGGAGAATGAGCATAGGCACTGGACACAGAGCCCTGCTGGGCACCAGGTGGCCCTTTAGGCCATGTGCATACTCAGTCAGTCGGGTCCGACTTTTGCAACCCCATGGACTGTAGCCCTCCAGGCTCCTGTGTCCAAGCAGNCTATTTCATTCATGTGTACCATATCTTCTATATTCATTCATCTGCCAGTGGACATTTTGATGGCTTCCATGTTTTGGCTATTGTGAATAGCACAACTATGAAAATAAGAGTGCGTGTATTTTTTTGAATTGTAGTTTTGTCCAGATATATGCCCAGGAATGGGATTCCTGGATCATACGGGAACTCCACTTTTAATTTTTTGAGGAACCTCCATACTGTTTTCCACAGTGGCTACACCAGCTCACATAGAATAAATTCTAAAATGGACTGTCAGTGGGTAATTGTATTCATGGATTCAACAAACTACTCTTTAACAGCAGGGGCTACGCTAGGCTCTGGGTATACACACAGTATTTTATATTCAGACAGAGATGGTTCTAGAATTTCTATGTACGAGAGGATTAAGGAGGCAGCAATTTGGTTGGAAGATGGTGCTTGGGATTTTTCTGAGATTTGCATTACATAAAATGCTATTTTTACAATGGGCTTTAGTGAGGGATTCAGAGTTGATGGCATCAGGACTCTTGGAGCCACTACTACATATATAATTTAATATATGTACTATAGATAACAGTGCTTTTCTTTGGCACCAAATCATATTCGTCTCCTGTCTCTCACATTCTCTCCTTGCAGACTGTGGAAAGAACAAGGCTGTAATATGTATTTGCTAAAATTTCAAGGCAGAGAGATCTTGAAGCAGACTCTCTGAAATGATATTGGGGCTTTTACCACAGCTACTGATATAGATGGGGCTTCCTTGCGTCACATGGTTTCAATCCCTGGGTTGGGAAGATCTCTTGGA